>JAZKJV010008722.1:0-525186 GCA_037367405.1 Ottelia alismoides | reverse complement strand
TATCAACATGACATGTGAATATAGTCTTGTGGACTCAAAGAATTAAGTCACATTGACATGAAAAGTATTAATTCCAGTTCCTATAAGGTTCCTCTGGAATTAAGTAAATTAAGGTCTATACCAAGCTCCAATCTTCGGATTTTATTCCAGACTATTTCTATTGTTAAAATCATTCTAAAAAATGTGAATGCAAATGCAAATATAGTTTTTGAAGTAGTTTTTTCGTTTTAAAATTTTTATGTGGATTTTGGAGAATTTTGCAAAATGTTAAGCATTTTGAATACATTTTTTTAATTTTTAGGTATTTTTGAAAAGGTTAATGAATTGTATGTATTTAAAAGTATTCACAAGGATTGCATACATTTTTACAAAGGATTTTATACATACACACACACACACACACATATATATATATATATACAAGTTTTAATTATATGAGTTTTACTTTAATAAATTTGCAACATAATTATATACAATATTTTCAAAATTTGAAAATATTTTTGCGAATATTTTACAAACATTTTGAAAACCTATTTTGCAAATAATTTTACAACCACTTTACAAACATTTTCACAAACAATTTTACGATCTTTTTACAAACTTTTACAAAGAAACATTTTTCAAAATTTTGCAAACATTTCACAAAGATTTTTCAAAAGGTTTTCAAAAGATTTTTCAAAATATTTTACAATCATTTTTCAAAAGTATTTGCAAAACATTTTGAAACTAGTTTTTACGAAAGTTTTTCAAAAAAAAAGCACATATTTACGTGAGTTTCCAATCTTTTATTTGTTTACCCTTACCGTTATAGTATAGACATATCATTTAAATACAAAAAAGTACAAGTTATGGATAAAGTATACATACCATATATACGACCTCTAATGCTTAGCTCGAACTATGTCCTCATAGTGACCAAGGAGTAACAAAGGAAGACATATCTTATGCTAAATATAGAAGAATACTATACTACAACAACTCAATAAACAATGAGAAATCGATCATCCTCCCTTATACTTAGGATCAACTAATCCTAAGTATAGCAGACTGTACACTAAGCATGGATGCTCGACGGTTAGAATATACTAGATCAACGACTCGGCTTGTCTCCCCCTATAATTAGGGTAAAGTGCCCCCAAGTATAGAACATAATATCAATAAGTTGAGAGATAAACGAGGGAACAAAAAAGAAAACTCAAGTCACGCATCCCCTCTGTATTTAGGATCTATTCATATTTAGTAGAGCACTAATGAAAGGGATGAATGAGTAAAACATAAGAATGAAAGAAATGAAAAGAATAAAAAAATAAGAATATTTTTGATGCTTTAATTATCTAAATCTTCTACTGGTGGGAGATCATCTTGGTATGCCATGCCAATTGAATCGACAAAGAACAAGAATGTATCACGCCCTAAATAAGGCGTCAATAACTGTTCATTGACTACAAACGACTTTGCTTCAGACGACAATTTAGATATGACTATGCTACCATTGTCATGCACAGTCTTCACTAAGAACGACCTAGTCCAGTTGCTCTTTAATTTACCTGGAAATATCTTCAACTTTGTATCAAATAACCACACCTTCTTATAAGACTCGAAAGTCTTTAATTTGACATTCTTTTCATGCCATCGTTTGACTTTCTTCTTGTACATCAGGCTATTATCGTATGCATAGTCTCGACATTCCAAGAGTTTGTTCAGATCAATCTCCTTGTCCTGACTACTTTGTTATGAGTCCAAATTACAAATATTCACTACCCAAAGAGATTTATGAATTAATTCGATAGGCATATATCAAGGTTTTCCATGCACAAGGTGATATAGAGTCATATCCAATGGAGTCTTGTAAGCATTTCGGTAAACCCATATAACAGAAATAAGAAGTTGAGATCAGTTCTTCCTATCCGACCATACAAGTTTCTGTAGAATAGTCTTTGATCTCCCTATTTGATAGCTCAACCAAGCCTTTCAATTGTGGGGGATGAGGAGACGCGACACAATGATCAATGTCGTACTCCTTCACATGTTTTTTGACTTCTATATCAATGAAATGGATACCCAACTGAGAATAAAATTTTAGGGATTCTCAACCATAAGATAATGTTGTTCTTGAGAAAGTGATAAACTGGATAATTATCTACGGATCGGAAGGGAATAGCCTCCACCCAACGACTCACATAATTAATGACAAGTAGGATGTATTCATAACCCTGACTGTTTGAAAAAGGTCCCATAATGCCAATACCCCAATGTTGAACATATAATTAGTCTACTATGGCTAACAAGCTAATCGAGCAATCGTTGTGACGACCTGTCCCCAATTCAAACACCAATCAACCCATAATTAGATTTAGCGATCAAAATATGCGTGAGTTAAAATTTATTATAACTCTACAATTTATGTGTATAGGCATAAGTATGTTGAGTATCGAACAATGGGACATAAGGGTGGGTAGAGAGTTATTATTGATTATTACTAATTAATAATTATTATTTTTGTTTTACATTTTTTATTTTTATATGGGTTTTTAATTATATTTAATTTTTGTGATTTTTGTGATTTTTTATATTTTATATTTTACTTTTGAATTTTATATTTTGTAAAATTTTCATTTCCTTTTAACTTTTTAATAAAATAATTAATAATATAGATAATATAGATATTATATTTAGATATAAGTAATATATAGTATATCTAAATAATATAGATTTTTATTATTTTAAATAAGTTAATATAGTCAAAATAGAAAATAAAATGTTTCGTATTTTTTTTCTAATTTTTCTTTGTTTTTAGAAAATTTATGTAATTTTTCTAATTTTTAGGGATTTTTAAGTTGAAAATTATCAAAACAATGAATATATAAAATTAATGATCTTGTTTAGGGTTTAATAAATGTTTATAAGTCTAAAATAAGCCCAAAACTATTGTAATAGATATTATATATAATAAAGAAAATTCATACATAGAAAATAATATTGTTGGAATTTTATATATTTTTGCTATTTTTGTAAAATTTTCAGGGTTTTGTGATTTTTATGTTTTACATTTTGTATTTTTAGTGATTTTGGATATATGGTAGAATATGATATAATATAGATAATATTTTTTTTGGAATTTTTGGAGATATTTTCGAATTTATATAGATTTTAATATCAAAATATGGAAATTTTGCATGTTTTTATATTTTTAAAATAGGAAAATAAAGGTAAATGCCTAATAAAAATTATGCATGATCAAGCATGGTTCCATGCATCTATTCGATTTTTCCAATGTTTTTTGGCATAAAATAAATATCTAATACAAGCAATATACACAAAATAAAATTATACAACAAAATAGGAACTTGATTGCAATATTAAAAAACTAATTGTTCATTTCATAATAGGTCCAAAAAGTTAGGGATTAAACATGCAAATAACACAGTGCCTCACATGGGACTACTTGTGAGGTGAACTGAGCTAAACTAAAATGCAAATATAATAAAGCTTGGGGGTCCGATAACAAATGAACCTAAAAATATCACACTTAATATTTACTTTACAGGACTAAACTATACATAAAAATGGAAGAGGGTACAAGTGAAATATACTCACAAGAGCGTGTGAGGGGTGCATGGCTCTAGATTGACTATCGGGAGGCATCCATGTGGCTTCACTTGAAATTGAGCAGTTAGGGGTACACATCATTTCGACTTGAATCAAGGTCTCGAATTAACTGACAACTTTGGAGGCCTTAATAAGAATAGAGAACTTCTTCCCTACCGAGCTTCGTCCTTTGATTCGTATGTGCTCCTGCCGCCAATCATGCACCTGAATGGCTCAACACCTTCTTGGGAGACCATAGCGGCTGCATGGGGCTCAGATGAGTCCATGCCTCATTGGAGGAGGCCTGGAGGTCGAGTTTTGCTCCGATACTTGGAACTGAAGTTCTTTTCTCAAATCCACGTCCACGTGTCTTCTCCGGAGCCATGTCCTGCACAAAAACTTTAGCAGCTCAAGGGTGAATGTCCTCGACTAGAAATGAAGCCGAATCACACAAGCAAATGGAGTGGCGACTGATCTCCAATGAATGGACAGGAGAGGAGATTGATTCATTGATCTGGGCAAGATCATGTTGGATAAATGGGCGATATAGATGGAGAAGGTGATGGGAAAGAAGATGTGGTGATCAGATGAGTCGAGGACAGTGAACTTTCTTGGTGAACAGATTGTCGAATCTCTAAGCTGCGATGAACTTCGAATCAGGATTTTACACTAAATGAAATGGAAATTATTGAAATAAAAAGCAGAAGTAAACTAGAAATAAAATTACGGAATTGAAAGCTACCTAACTATGCCTCAATGGTATGGAATGACATGGAAGCATTGTTCCGATGTTAAGCTCCAAACGATGGGGACCTCATATTGTCTGCCTTCTCCATGCCTCCAACCAAGGGGGTGACTCCTCTTGTCACTAGGGAATGCTCTCCAGATTAGATCAAAGGGGTTACGACGTTCAAGATAGATTAAAATTGGGAAATAAGGGGAGGTGCTCGTTTTATAGGAATGGTGAGGGGTGATGTTGGTATAGCGATTGCATGTGAATTGAAGGGGGTTGGTGAAGGCTATATATATGGTGTGGTAGAGGAAGATGGTGCGAGCTGAATTGGTGAAGGTCTCAAGGTGAAATGGGATGAGGATGTGGTGTGAAAAAATGGAGAAGTGAGGAGATCGAACAGTTCTTATAGTCACAGGCTAGCTGACCGTGCGTGGGGAGGTGTTGACGGGGGGTCAACACCTCCGTACCTGATTGGTCTACGTAGGACCAAGTCAGGACAAAATAGAAAATAAAAATCAAGAATATTCAAAATAAAATAGAAAATATTTTATTTAAAAATAGATAAAAATGAAAATGTTTATGTGTTCATGAACTATTTTATCATGATTTTTATTTATTTATACAACTTTATTTATATATTTGCATATTTATACATTTTCAATGAAACCACCTTCATTAGATATATAATTTAATATGCCCAAGTACAATGGTACCCCAAAAGCCGGCTTCTGCATCTTAGCTCCATTTTCAATGAAACCACCTTATCAGATAGATAATTTAATTTTAAGTAGAATGGAGGTGAGTTTGGTTTAATTTAAGTTCATATGGAGTAGATATTGATCAATGAAGTTTTGTTTGTGACTTTTTCATCTGTGTGTACCATGTGCATTGTACATTACTTTTATCGACTAATATTTTTTATTTTTCTTTACATTATTGTGTACAAGTTTTGTGTTGAAAATTTTATTGTTTGAGCTATGTATATTAAAGAATAAAGGGTTTTTATCACTTGTGCCCCACTGAGATATCGCAATTTCAGTTGTGCCCCTATCTTTTTGGTAATATCAGTTGTGCCCCTCATTTCTTTCTCCGTTATCACTTGTACCCTTCCGTCAGATTGGCTGTCAATGAGTTGACTTAACCATGGTTTTTTCAAACCTTGGTGCAATTAAGAGGGGTACTATTGTCCAGACTTCTTCTTCATCTTCTTCCTCCTCCATTTTTCTTCTTCCTTTTTCTTCATAATTTCTCTCTCCTAGTGATACCTTCCTACATTTATCGAATCTCTAAAATTTTTGCATTTTCACAGATATACCACTCATTACGGATCAAATGGTGAAGTTTATTGAATTTTTTGATGAATTTTTATGAACAAGTTAGCCAAAAATTATCTTAATTTAACAAAAACTGAAAGCTCTCCAGTTTCAGCCAGATAGGCGGAGGAGGAGGGCGGAAGGGGGAGGCACGGGGGAGGGGGAGGCATAGGGGGCGGGGGCGACACGGGGCGGGGGTGGGGGCGGAGGCGGAGGGGCAACCAGGGGGCGGGGGCTGTGGCGACACGGGGAGGCGTTGGGGGAGGGGGAGGCATGGGATAGAGGGAGGGGGAGGTGCAGGGGGCGCGTGGCCTGGGGGCGCAGGGGCGAGGGGAGGAGGCAGGGGCGGAGGAGGCAGGGGCCAGGGGGGTCGTGGAGGCGCCGGGGTGGGTCGACGGGGAAAGGGGGAGGCACGGGGTTGCGGGAGCACGGGGCCTGGGGGTGCAGGTGCGGGGGGAGGAGGCAGGGGCGGGGGGATGAGGAAGATGAAGAGGAGGGGGAGGAGAGAGATGAACAATGCGTGGACTTTTCAATTCAGTTATTTTCATTTAATTCCGGATGTGTCCCTAAAGTTAACGTTCATTTGCATTTGGGATGGATGGAAACTAACCTGAGGGGTACACGTAATAGAACGACAAAAAGTCAGGGGCACAACTGATATTACCAAAAAGATAGGGGCATAACTGAAATTGTGATATCTCAGAGGGGCACAAGTGATAAAAACCCAAGAATAAAATAGTCAAGTTTTGGCTATTATATACAATATATTGTATACAGAGAATCATGATTTCTGTTTGTATTTTTGTGGTGTTTTACCCATACTTTATTCCTGATTGATCTAGTTAATATTTGACTTGATCTCGGGGTTCGGGATTAGTAAGTATCTTTGCTACCTCCTTTAATTTTCTTTTCTTTTCTTTATTCTTTTATATTGGGTTTAAATACATTGTTTACACACTAGTTACAGATTAAAGTTAGATGTTAATTCATGCAAATTAGTTGTATTTATAGTATTTTACTAGGGATATAAAGCAGAAATGGAAGAATAAAGGTGAATGAATGTCTATTCATCACCCAAGCATCAAATACATCAGATATTTTGTTGAACATGAGTTGCATTGAATATTTGGAGCTGATGGTTCCTCCCAATTTCTGATAGTCAATGCAATCTTTCACATATGTTCCAGAATCTTTGAATAGTGCAGGCCACTAAAGGCCACACTGCGATACTTTTGCTATCATTATGCTTTCAAAATGGTCTCCTCTTGCTTCAAGCTTATGACAATGCTCAAGGACATCGATGTACTCCTCTTGAGGAATGCACCAATACCAAATGTAATACACACCTTCCCTGAAATGATATGGATCTTCCCACTGATAGAAATGAACATCGGACAAAAACTTATCCCTTTCTACTCGTGTCCAATCTTATGGGACTTTCTCAGAAATGAGATAGTTTACAATATCGATATACTAGGGGAATGGTGCTACACGTAAAATAGATTCATCGAGAAAGATTTATATGATCAGCACACTACTCAACATAGTCTCTGTACATTCGATTCTAGATAAATGATCTACTACCACATTATTGGCTCCAAGTTTATCTCTTTTATCTAAATCAACTTCTTGCAATAGAAGGATCCAACAGAGCATTCATGACTTGGCATACTTCTTTTGTTGTAAATACCGGATAACATAGAGGTCAATGAAGATTATAACTTTTGAACCGAGAAGATGGGAACGGAACTTCTTGAGGGAAAAAACCACTACCATCAGCTTTTTCTCTATTACTATAAACTATTATTCTGTTGGTATAAAGTATTACGTAGGGCAATCCATCCCTCATTGTCCCAACATAGTCCCAATAGCAAAGTTTGATGCATCCATCATGATCTCGAATGGGAGTGACCTATAAGATAGGGCCTAAGTGACCAAATCTTTCAACTGATTGAAGACCTGGAGAACCTTATCATCAATAATAAAATCTGTCTCCTTGCCTAGCAGCTCTGTGAAAGGTAGGGCAATCTTGCCGAAGTCTCGAATGAATCTTCTATAGAATCCGACATGCCACAGAAAAGGCCTCACATGTTTCACTATTTTTGTTTCTCAAGTTTAACAATAACATCCACCTTTGTGGAGTCGATCTCCATACCTCGTTTGGATACAACATGGCCCAACATATTCCCTTCAGTCACCATGAAGTGACTATTCTCCCATGATAGCACTAAGTTCACTTCCCAAAATCTCTACAGTACTCAGTCTATATGAGAAAGACAAACATCAAAACTATCACCATAGATCGAGAAATCATCCATGAAAACCTTCCAAAAAACTACCCACCATGTCAGCGAATACAACCAACATACACATTTGGAATGTAGCGGGTGCGTTACACAATCCAAAGGGCATATGTTGAAAGATATAGGTGCCAAACGAACAAATGAAAGTGGCTTTCTCTTTATCTTGAAGGGCATTTGCCACTTGGTTGTACTTAGAGTACCAATCCAAGAATCAAAAGAACTCTTTCCTTGCCAACCTTTCAAGAACTTGATCAAGATCCTTCTTGGTAGATGAGTTCACGTGCTAGTAATCTATATAGACATGCCATGATATAGGTACTCTGATTGAGATCTCCTCTCCTTGGTCATTTGTAACCACTGTAATTATGAATTTCTTTAGAACTATGTGCAATGGGCTTACCCATTTTGAGTCAGAGATGGGATAAATAAAGCCAACCTCACACCACTTCATGATTTCTTTCATGTCAACTTCTGGAGATTAAGATTCTGCCTACGATGATATTCACAGAAGGGCTTGTTGTCATCCTCTAAGTAGATATGTTGTGAACATAGGGATGGATTTATCCCTCAGAGATCATAAATATTCCAACCAAGAGCCTTGCAATTTTTCTTTAAAACCTCTAGCAAGTGAGATTCTTGATCCTTGGTTAATTGCGAACTGATGATGATCGGCTATTATTCTAGCTCACCCATAAGGAAGGCATACTTCAGATTTACTGCAAGCGGCTTTAATTCTGTTGGAGTCTAAGTCCGCATATCAGTGTCTTCTGAAACTGTGCTAGTTGCTAGTGCATGATTCGATAATAATATGTTGTCCACCTATGTTACTCTTGGCTCAGATAGCAAAATACCAAACACGTCTACAATTGTTTCCTCTTGTTTGGTTTGGGATGTGTTTTCTTCAAATAAATCGATAAGCTCATCTGTATGGATCTCCCTATTAGCGTAGGAACAAAAATTAACTATGCTTTCCAGGTCTTCCTCTAAAAGAAGGAAGTCCTGAGCCAAAATGTCATTCAAGGATAAATCTGAATCTCTAACATCTTCAATAATGTCACAATCTTCTATACACGATGTTTCTGGTTTACTTTGCTCAGATGTTCGATCTACGGCTTTCAGCTCTGCGAATATCTCTATGGTAACTTTGTTACTACAAGAGCAGAATGTAATATTTGTAGACGCATAATAAACAATGATTCAACTATTTGAAGGAATGACCGACCAAGTATGATAGGTGTCTAGAGTAACGATGTAAAGGATTCCATATCTAGGACAATGAAGTCCATTGGGAATTTCATGCCTTTTACTATTGCAATAACATCCTCAATATGCCCCGTGGTCGCTTAATGGATCAATCAACAAACTAAAGGATCATCCTGGTTGGTTTTAGCAGACCGACCTGAATTCCTTGAGAAGAAATGTGGGCATGAGGTTTATTGAAGAGCCGCTATCAAGAAGAGTTCGCTCAAAAACGTGTTCAAAGATCTCACATCTGATTAAAGGTGCTCCCATATCTTTTTTTTAATTGGAAGATTGCTGATCACATTCACAGTGATCATGGTTAGGATGTGCTTTTTTGCGTGGTTGCATTTGTTCTCACAGAGTTGACGCTTAAATGTACATACATCTTTCAATCCTTTTTTCACACTAGGCATGTATTCCATGACCTTTAATAATGTCATTTCCAAAAAGATATTCTATAATATTTCCACAACTTTAGGATCGGACAATGTTGTTTTTAGTTTTCTATTTTTTTGGTAATTTTCACTACATCAAGAAACGTAATATTTACATCATCAAAATGTTTCTTGGAATCATCATTTACAAATGAATGATTAGAAGGGGTACACTCATTCATTATAGCTGAAGGATGAAAAGTAGATATAATGGCTTCGTCAACTTGCACGGGAGCTGCTGTAGGTACTGGCTTCTCCTTGGCTTGTAGTTTCGGCCACAACTGTTATTCTATTTTTGGTGTTTTAATTTTATTCATTTTTGATGTTTTGTATCCGGTGCAGCTCCTCTCTCTCATTCTTCTTCCTGACTTGATGCGGGATCAACTGGTGCATATTATGATGATGGGTCTTTCGACAATTTATTTTTCCTTTGCACGATGGCAGATGATTGTGTGTTCCTATCACTCCTGAGATTCACAACATTAAATAACATAAATTAAGTATTCGTACCTAACTTTGTGGGGGAGAATTCATGACAAGCCACATGCTCC
This sequence comes from Ottelia alismoides, assembly GCA_037367405.1. Taxonomy (NCBI): domain Eukaryota; kingdom Viridiplantae; phylum Streptophyta; class Magnoliopsida; order Alismatales; family Hydrocharitaceae; genus Ottelia; species Ottelia alismoides. The sequence continues at coordinate 515,022 of JAZKJV010008722.1, read as the reverse complement.
TTATGACAAAATTATTAGGGTTGGCTTCGACCTACGTGGCAATGATAGTCTTTGCGACTGTTAGGTCATCCAACTTCTGGCTCATCTCTATCAAGTTGTTTACGAGCTGAGCAAGGCAGTCAAGAGAGGGGTTTACATGTGTATCCTCAATCGGATCGGTGTGCTGAGCACGCTGATTCTAATAGTAGTGCAGAGGCTACGATTGGTAACTCTGAGAATAATGATGAGGAGGGAACGACTGATAGTGTGGAGGAGGGGGATAACGACTATGATACTGAGAATCCAACTGATACTGATATTGAAATTGCTGGCAATATGATGGCTACTGATAGTTCTATCTCAATGTATGTGCTTGTGGTGGATACTGGTGCTGAGAAGGCTGGTGCTGGACAGATCTTCCACTTTGCTGCTAGTGGAATGGTAGAATGGCCAATGATAGACCCTGCTGATGTCTACCAAGATGGGTCAATTGCTATTTGTTTCCCCAAATATCATTCACCTCTTGAATTTGGGGTGGAGGTGGGAAGAAAAACTCAACATATGTCGGGGATTTCAGATGGTACACGCCATTTGTGTTTGTTGCTATTGCGGTGATGTGCCCTGGTCGGGTGCCTGCATGTAATAAACATGTTGTACTGACTGTGGTGGAACTTGACTCTATGACTATGATTGCTCTTTCCGCTCGGCGTCAGAGGTTTATGCTATAGAACTCGTAAACCGACACGAGTTGATCGAGATCACCAGGAGCTCCAACAACTTTATAATCTGGTCAAGCTTGTCTAGATTCTTAGTTCTTTGTAATCACATTTAATTTTTCAAGATTTTATAATCGTTTCTCAATTATGTCCACTTTGGACAAGTGGTTCCCAATGATACTCAAGTTGGAACTCTTGTTCTTATCCTCATCGTAAGATGCTGCCATGTTGATGGGCTTGTGGAGGATCTGGAGATTCTTATAGAATGCGTGGTACGAAGATAAGGCGATTGATCCTTCAACAATCTCCTCAAAGATTTGCCAGACGATGTCTTCATCCTTGTTAAAGTGAGAGCCTCCACATGCAGCATCAACCATCCTTTGGCTACTGGTCTTCAGTATATTGTAATGGGGGCACTTCTCATGTACATCTTTAAGTTGTTCACACGTTTCATGGATCGACCCATGGGACAATTGTGAGAAGTTCAAGATTAGAGCTTGCATATGATTGAGACGACATATGGGATAATATTTGTGTAGGAAGGATGATTTCAGCTCCTCCTAGGTCGTTACAACTTTCCCCAAGTGATTGATCCAATATAAAGTCTTATCCTGAAGGATAAATGGAAAAGTGGTCATCTTAACTATCTCCAATAGGATGTTGGGGTAGTGCATGGTTCCATAGATGCAGTTGAACTGCTGCAAATGGATGTATGGTTCTTCATTGGTATTGTCATGAAATGTTAGTGAGAGAGAGAGAGTAATTGTAGCTTGATCTCAAAATGTTTGTGGATATACGGTATACGGATCCATTCAATGACCTGACTGGCTCCAGGGTTGTATGTTTCTTTGATATTCAGTTTATGTGCTTCTCTTCTCTCTTCCTCTCCTCTAGGGTGTCCATCTGCATGGTACTCTCCTCTCCTCCTCTGTTCTCTCCGTCCCTCCTTGATTTCTCACTAAATGCATATAATAAATCGGGCTTGTTGTAGAACATGCACTTAACGAATCATGCAGAACTGAGAAGAATATCAGTGATTGGGTTCTCAACTTTAATTTATAAACTTGAGAAGTCCAGGGTCGAACATAAGGACACGAGAAATTTGATGAACACATTTAAATGTTAAATATTAAATATTGTGATCTATAGGATGATCATCATGAGTGGATGCACAAAATACAAAATAGATAAATTTTTAAATCATCTTTTTATGCAATTTAGATTTAATGAAAACAACAATGCACAAGCAATAGTATGCACAATAACAATAGATAAAGACATAATAGGAAACTTGGATTAATCACAGAAATTACTTGAATTGATTTAATGATTAATAAAGCATGAATAAGGTAAATGATGATCTATGTCTCAAAAGCATTCAATAAAAAATAATCCTTTTGATGTCAAGTTGATGCTTAATTAATTAATAAGCAACTAAATCAATTAATGACTTAATGATATTGATAAAAATAACTAGAATAAAATCACTAAGATTCAGTGTGGATATTAAGTTAAAATTCTCAATACTTGTTCTTTTTTTCATTTCATTCAGAATACAATTAAGTAATTAGGAAAAGAAATAAATTTACATGTGATTTTTAAAATCAAAACTTGCAATAAATCACGCCATGAGATAGAGCATCAAATCAACTTTCAAATGAGACCAAAATCACTTCATTTAGATTTATAAATGAAAATCTATTCAAGGTTTAATCTAGCGGCATTTTTAACAAGTTTTTATTACAAACAAGGACTAACTAGACTGAAATGCAATTACAATAAGCCGTAGGAGATAAAGTGTAAAAATCACAATACGAGAGGACTTATCTGTAATAAATTGAAATATGAGGATCATCACTACAATTTTCCACATCACGTGCGCGATGCACGCGACTCGGCTAGGCTCAGAAGTAGGGCCTGAGCTAGGCTCGGATGCATGTGGCTGCTTCTTATCCTTTCCATGTATTACATTGATTTGACCAATGCACAAATGTGTGTAAAAACCGAATTTTTTTTGGATAAGTACGTGCCAACTTGGTGAGAGCTGAGGAGCTAGACAAACTCTTCATTATCTTATCCAAAAGTCAAAGAGAAAGTACCCAAAACTCCATCAAATTCACTATGTAAAATTTGAGAATAACTGACGAGCACTCCCATCCTTTTGAGAGTCCACTTGGACCAAGTGGAAGTAAGCGAAAATATCGCATCTTCTCAATGCTATTAGGCCACCAAATAAAAGCTTTTCGAGCACAAATTATGGGCCATGCATTGTAAATGCTACAAGCTTGAGTGTAGAAGTGTATGTTAGATATTCGCAAAAGGCACACCTCGACTATCCCGGAAAAACAAGTGTAGATGGTTTGAACTTATTGTCAGACATACTGATCTACATTAAAAAAATGCAGGTGTGTATTTTGGCACCCAAGTGATTCCTTATCCAATGAGAGGAGAAACGAATAAGACACAATCCTACTTGCTCTATAATTGACCTTCCATATTCACATCTTTTAAGTATAACAATTAAAGGGATGATGACTTGAGCTGAAACCCAACTGTGAAATTAGAGTTGAGTATTGGGTTCCTAAGATAGCCACTTAGACTAGGACCTTAGACAAAACAAAGACTATACAATTGAAGTTGTGATCAACACTTAAAGTCATACCCGTTATATTATATATACTCGAAGAGAGTTCGATAAATCAGAGAAGTTGAGTTTCTTTGAGTAAGAAATGATAATGACTTAGGGTTATTGAGTCATCTAAAACTTGTGGACAGATTACCAAGCTTGTTCTATCACTTCCACAGTTGGGGATTTAACCTAATTTGTGTTCTTAATAATTAATTGCTAAGGGATGTGCAATAGTTAAGTATGGGGAGTGATAAGACCATGATTCATCTACCTAATTCTTTGATCTTAGCTCAACTCCCAAGATAATTCAACCATTAAATACCATAAAATAATAAAATAATCAATCCATAGTGTGTATAATTAAGGTTAATTGGTGTGCATAATTCCTAATTAAATCCCTATCTTTATTATGTAAATATTCACTTGTACATTGGCCTAACTTCATATATTTTCAATTAATTTATGCTTGCTGCAATATAAAACATGGAAGCAAAATCGACAATAAAATATAAACATCTTGGATTTCACCGGAACCCTACTCCTTAAGGAGCGGGTGATGAATCACCAATTCATCATCTTTATTCATCTATTTTGGCTTAAAATCTCTTACAAAATACATGTAAATAGCATTAATTCTCACTCTTTAATAATTCGTATTCATCTTAAATGTGTATTATTATCATTATTTTAACCTAAAATAAATAAAGAAAGAAAGAAAGGAAAAAGAAGGAGAAAGAAGATTGGTATGAAATAAATATAGGTTGATCCTGACCTCGAGAGTAGGTTAAGACTTGACCTAATCGACAAGGAATAAAGTAGGGGTGATAGGATCATTAATATATAAAAATTCTAGAAAATAAATCTCACCTGTATACATTCATCACTATTCATGATGTATATATCTTCTTATCATTAATTCAATCTCAAATAAAAATATTTTTTCTTGACACTTGTACATAAAAATTTGCTTTAAATAAAAAAATAATTGCAAAAAGAAAACTTGTACATAATAAAAGGGGAAATACGATGGAAAAATGCAAAGCCAGAATTAATAGATCAATATCTACTCCATACGGACTCAAAAAAATAAAACTCACTTTCATTGTGTTCAAAATTAAATAAGTTTTAAAATGAAGGTGGCTTCATAAAAATTGGAGTTAAGATGTGAAAGTCACCTTTTTGGAGTGTTATTGTTCCTATGTGTCTATATTCTACATATATATTTATCTCTTCATATTTTTGCATATATTGTATTTTTATTATTTTGTATATATTTTATGTTATTTATATAAAATACAAATAAAAACAACAAAATTAAAATAGTTAAAAATAAAATAATTTTATTTATACTATAGGTATAATATACATATATTGTACATAAGCTTATTTATTTGACCCATTAAATTAATTCATAAAAATAAATAAAAAATATAATTAAAATCCTTTAATTATTATGTAAATAAAAATACAAAGTAATGTATACTTTTGTAAAAAATAATTAATTAAATTATGTATATTGTATTTATATGTATTTTATACCTATGAATAAGGGTTTTTATTTATTTTAACCTTATTAAATAATTTATTTAAATTAAAAATCATCAAAGATTAATTTTTTAATTAATAAACATTTATTATTTTGAAAACTTTTATTTTAAATCATTTACTATTTTTTTATAATCGTATTTTATTTATTTTACCTTTATTATCTTTTAGCCTTTGGACTTATTCGGACCACATCCTGATTGGTCCAACCTGTGTCCATTGACCTAGATCAACTACCCCTTCCGCATGGATTACCAGAATAAATGTTCGAGTTCTCTTCTTCCCAGATTTATCTCACCCGATTTCTTCAACCTTCTTTCCTGATTTCACCACCCGATTATTCTTCTCACATCATACGTTCACACCTGAATAATTATCACTCATCCCACCTCGGATTGCATGCCCATTTTCCATTTTGATTTTCACCTTCTCCAGCTCCTATAAACAAAGCTCATGGCCCTCTTTTCATTTCCAATTTGTTATTCACCTCGATTTACCGATCTTGAGCACATGGATGAGTTGCCGGTGATAGGGGCATCCTCTCTAACAAGTGGGACTATGAATTGAAGCCTGAAAAGTGCGATCCATAGTCGACCAGAGCTCTCCGCCGTGCCCAGTTTCTCTAGCCATTTCATAGCCGGATCGATGTCAAAATCCATCCATCTTCCACCATAGTTAATCGTATGATAGATTTCTCTTGAATTAGTATTTAATTTCATTGAATTTCATTTTATTTTGATTCAGGTCAATAGTCCTTAGATCTACCTCCGATCAGCTTGATAGGAGGTCATTTCTTGTGTTTTCAACCCGATCCGATCGTCTCATTTCCACCACGCATCACTACTTCAAATCGGAGATCTTTGATCTCATCTCTCGTACACAGTAGATCAAACCCAATCACCTTCCATTTCTTGTCGTTTTTGCTTAATAATGTTGGTCAAAGTTACCCCTACGAGCATAGAATAAACTATAGGAGGAGCGTCTACCTGGAGCTAGATTCGAGATCTAAAGTTTGAGTTTGAGAAACAAAAGAGCGTTAGCTCCAGATCCTTGATCAGTAGAATTTGGATTAGATCATCACCTCAGCTCAGTGCGGAAGAAGTTCTAGATCCTATTGAGGCCTCTAGAAGGCAGATCGAGGCTAGATTTAAGGAAATCAAAGCGATCAATGCTCATTAGGTAAGGCATTCAAAGTTGTTCTTCCAGATGCTCGGATTAACATAAGATCAAGAACAACAGCTTCCAGTTTGCATCACAACCGTACAAGCACACCCAATTCATGTCTGCACGATCAGGTCAGTAATGCCAGATCTCATCCACCAGAGCAATACGTGACTTGCACACTCCTTTGGTAAAATATCATTCTCTCCCCTACCACTTTCCTTATTTGTAATTATGGTTTGAATAATTGCACTCTCATCCTTGTCTTTTTATCATTTTAAATTTTAGTCCTCCATTTAAAGACTCGCATGCATCATCACGTGTTTATTAGTGAAATTGTAATAAAAATACATGATGACTGTTGTTATTGTTTGATCTGAGAGTTTTTAATCAGTGCAATTAGGTGCCTGATTGCACATCTCACATGCTGAAACACATGAAGACTTGGAGATTTTGCACATTTCATCATGCATTTCAATTGTGTTATTAATAATCTAATAACTTCTTTTAATTGCAGTCCTTTTATGATGCATTCCTTTTTATTATTAATTGCTTCTAATAATTATCTAAAAACTCTAAAAAATATCTATAAATCACATTAATCTCCTATTTATTAATTTTCTATTTGATAATTTTTATTTGAAATTTCTTTTATTTTTTATTTTTACAAATTCAAAAATAACTTTTATTTTCCTTATTTGCTTTAGAAAATTCATAAAAATCGAAAAACTTTTTAAATTTAAAACAAGTATAATAACGTATATAAATTTCACTCAAAAATACTTTCAGAAAACCATAAAAATGAAAAAAAATACAGAAACATTATAAAAAATTATATAAATTCACGAGATATAGAAAATATGTAGTTTGACTTGTTTTGAAGCTAAATAAAAAACTACTTTTTATAAATTATTTTTGTTTTTGGGATGATTTTCTATTTTAAAATACAAAAACATTAGCTTAATTTTGATTTATTCATTGTTTTCAGATTTAAATCTTTATAAAATCCATCAAGAGCTAAAAATATCACAAAAATAAAAAAAGTAGTAAAAAAATTCTATACAACACAAAAAAGATTTTATTTCAATTATGTAGACCATGTTTGTTATATTTGAAAAATATAAAGAGTGCATTTTCTTCTTTTGTATATATATTCATAATTTTTTCAAAAATTACAAAAATTATAAAAATTGCAAAATTAAATGATAAAAAATTTAAAAATTAGAAAATATTAAAAAAATACAAAATACTAAAATCCTTAAGAATATAAAAGCGGTAAAAAGAGATATAAAATACAAAAAGAAAAGGAAAATCTTCATTAATAGTTATAATTAATTGATCCTCGGATTTTGCATCCTCCTCGAGTTCGATCATGTTACCATACCTGATAAAATAAATATCATCTTCTTTGTTCTTCATTGAATAAAAAATTAATTTTTGATTTGGAAATTTGTGGGGTGCGCCAACATTGTTCATATTTTCTTCATTAAATAATTAAAACCTGTAGAAAATCAAATGGCATTGTTGCCGGAGAATAGTGAAACCACGGGAGAAGGCCTCAAAGGGTTGGATTTGCTAATAGAATTTCTCAACGAGTACATGGTATGTGGGTTGTATAGTCCCACATACATACCAAAGTCCCATAGATAGTATATATGGGACTAAACATGAGTGGGAGATAATGAGATCTTTCAGAGATCTGATTAGCCCTCTATTATATACTCCAACACCCCCCCCTCAAGCTTGAGATGAGAAAGATCAGCTTGCAACAAAAGTAAAATATGCAATACATCTTCACTTGATACATCTGAGAGAGACAGGGAAAGAGACACCCTGCTCGGATGAGGATAGAGATAACCCATTTGAAGTAACCGTTGCTGGTAGAATACTTCGCTTGAGGACGAGTCTACAACAATTAGGCCAACGAGAAAGAATATCAGCCATGCCATGCCTATAGTAGTCTTTGTGACAACCAGGTCGTGCCAGGAGTAGAGTAGTTGTAAAAGAAGAAAGTCGATCGTGGAGTAGTTATTGGGGATAGAGACACCCCGACGATGTAATTAGTTCTCATTGAAGATGGTTGATAGCAGTAATTGTTTGGAGTGTCAGTCTGTCAGTCATGGATGGGAAAGAGAAGTCCTACAGATACATCTCAAGTAGAAGAATGTGCCCTATCTTACTCAACCGTTCTCCCATAGATGATAGAATAAGAGCATGTATCATCAAGTTGGGAGAAAACAAAACATGTTTTAGTGCTTCTCAATTTTCTTGGATTTCTTCTCTCTTTTTCTTGTGTAACATATTTTTGTATGATGGAAGTTTTTCAACTCTCTCTTTTTTCAAAACTATCCTCTCCTTTTTTGTAGCCGTTCAATTTTTTGGCTATATATATTAATCATGTGCATTCTTCCTTTTCTCAAATATTGTTGGAGTGGCCCAACTTTGGGCCCAAGATGTCTCCTCTCCCTTTTTCTGAATACAACCCAATTGTGCCCAAAATATCAGTTTCACCATTGCTTTTTTATAGCTTCAACAACAGTCCACCTTCTCTCCCTTCCCCTTTTTTGTCTTTCATTTTTTCTTATAAGATACATCAGCAGCCCATTGGGCCCAAATGTTTCAATTTTTAGTCTTTTTTTAATACAAAACAAAAGAGGAGCAATCGGGTCCCCCCTTTTCCACGAGAATTAGGATTCTCCAAAGATAACCTCATAGCATCGTGACACTGGTATGGATGAAGTAAATAAACTATTTATGAACTTCGCATCACAGAAACACATGAAAAATTAGAAAACTATTTGCAAAAAGCATTGTGTGTTCATTGTATGACCAAGTAATCTCAGCACAACGATTTGTACAAATCATTAAATTAGGGAAACTATTTTCTGACAAGGTTGCTAATATTCTAATGAATATTTTGAGGAGTTCAGGGTTTCCTCTTAAAGTGTGAGATCTAAAGCAAGAGACATCTTGAATCAAGTTCGATCTTTAGTGTTTTTGTCGTGGGCACGTAGATGACTCGCTTTGCTTCCCATGAACTTGGACGTCATCTTCACGAACATGGCTTCAAAAAGAGGCATGTATGAGTTGTATACGCTAAAGACTCTTCTCTTTATCTAAGGCACATATATAATTCTTAAGGGACCAGGCTCTCTAAAACTCAAGTCGATAAAAGAGAGAGCATGACTCTCCTTTTATACACATTATACACTCCTATTAAAGAGTATTCTCTTCAAGTAGGCATGTGCAATGATGGCCCTTGGATTGTTGATAACAATGGCTTAATACCAAGTCCTTGTTCAATAATACACTTATCTCCTTATTTATCCCCAATTAATTTAAGTAATAAATCAAGTAAAAAATAAAGAGTTCAATTCAAGGACACTTTGTAGTGGTGCCATGTGTCCCAGGCTTAGTGGTGGAGCTTTGGCCTGCGTAGGGTCAAGGCGGACGATTGCAACCGTCCCGAGAGCACTTATGTACCCTTCGCTGAAAACTGAGAGTGTTCAGAGACGGTCTTGAACCGTCCCCAATTAGTTCCAGAGGGGACAATTTGTCACTGTCTCCTCTACGGTTGCTTAACAGGGACGTTCGTTGATCGTCTCTTCCAGTATGCGCAGCAGGGACCATCCTCTACCATCCCCATCGTATATGAATAGGGGACGCTAAGTTTTTTCATCTCCTTTGGTAAAATGAGGCGCTCCACAACTATCCCCATTGATCAAAGGGGATGGTGTTCATTACATATGAGGCAACTGGTAACTGTCGCAAAGACGTATCTGATTGTAGTGATAATTCTTAAGGATAGGATCTCGAAAACTCAAGTCAATAAAAGAGAGAATCTCACTCTCCTTTTATACACATTGTGTATGCCTATTGAAGAGTCTTCTTTTCAAGTAGGCGTGCACAATGATGGTCCTTGGATTGTTGATCAAGTTCTTAATACCAAGTCCTTATTCAATAATACAATTATCTCCTTATCTATCTCCAATTAATTTAAGAAATAAATCAAGCAAAAAATTAACAAAGAGTTCAATTCAAGGACTCTTTGTAATGGTGCCATGTGTTAATACACACACCCAAAAAATTACATAAATGAAATAAGATTGTTGCCAATTTATTAATTGACCAATCAATAAACAATGCAAAAATATTAAGAACATTATTCTCATTATGACACAATATAATGGTGTCATGTGTACAATCATTGTACACACCTCACATTGACTAAATATAATCAAGGTTGTTGCCTTTATTTACCAATCAATTATCTTGATAATCACATTATAATTATTGAAGAAATTATGAAAATAATCCCTATAGCTTACGAATCATATTCACAAGCACAATAAAATGTAAATCCAATTTACATCTACGAAATTATTGTGAATCAAAATTATATATAATTTCATGCCTTGGAAATATTATGCAAATCATATTTACATAATGTTATTTACATTAGTCATATAAATATTAATTATTATAAATCATCATTCACATTAATTAATGAAATATAATTCACATTAATTAATGAAATATATTTTGTGAATCAAACACAAAAATAATCTTATGAAAAAATGTAATAATAATAATTATTACAGCATTGACATCTTTAAGTATGAGTCCTAATCCATTATGATTCATGACATACAAATGCAGATACTTAGACATGATGTTGAGAAGATCATACTATCCATGTATAGTGACTTAAAATATGGATATCAATCTAATTTCAAGGTTTATACCATTTTTAGCTTGGAATTGATAAACTCTTATCAATTGAGCTCGAGTAGAATAATTCACATTCTAAATTAGGTCAACGAAATACAAGCCACTCTATGTGAGCTCGATAAAGTATCGCCGACTTGAACCCAGCTTCCTTGACCATTTCTAATCAAAGTCCAAACCATTTAGAGCTTAGAAATGGGATCAAGAATCTTATATATTTCTATTTCCATGACCATTTCTCTTTCCAACATTTAGACATTGAAATTGAAATTGGATTCAAATGAACTGAGATTTAATCCAATTAATTCTCAAATCATCAAGCTAAATGGAGCCACTAAAAGCCATCACATTTCATCACTCCCTCAGAATGGAAGTATCATGGTAGATGATCTATTCTGATAGAGTTAATCCTGAGTATTCCCAATACTCATTCACCCTTCATACTGGAAAAACTTTGATATATCCAAAGTTTAAACCCTAGTTTGATTGTCTTCTTCATAATAAATAAATATATTTCTCATTTGATATTTGGGGACAATACTAATCATATACTTTTCCAAAACATATATTAATATCTCGAATTCGTATATTATTTCATAAACTAGACGACCATGTATGGAATTTACTTTGACCCCAAATTATCTCATGAGTAATCCCTTATCTCGGTTCATCAATTATGAACTTGTATGATTCCTTTGAGAGATCGTACACCTCATATGTCTTAATATGCACACCAACGCGTCAGTATATGGACCTTGTCGGGTCACCAACCTATTGACCTATCAAATGTGCATACGAAGCATATAGATGCATATCTGTCTTAGATCAAAGAACGAGTGCCAGATCAAGACAATTATGATTCGAGTATTAGTTTATCTCGTCCTCATCAAGTCAACTCCTTGACTTTATTATTCTAACACTTTCGAATCTTTATTCCTATACAGAGGACTTGTATCAAGAAGTCAGTTGGAAATCAGTCATTAGAGAAAGATTGCCATCTCTTTCTCAGACTGGAGATCTTCATTGAATATTGTGTCCTCTCTGTTACATGGTATTCAATATGGCCATGGTAAACAACCCTAAGTATACAAAGGACCGTAATATTAAAGTACATTCATATTTATTTATTCATTTCATTCAGATGGATATGATAAAAATAATAACCTTTATTGCATTAATGGGTTGCCAAGGGCTTACAAGTCCAACAGTCTCCTACTAGTCCTTAGAGCCATTCATGTACAACTCTCAACCCCATATTCATTACATGTTGGTCGAAGACATTTTGAGTCAACAACTTGGTTAGAGTATCAACAATGTCATCGGTAGGCAACCTTGGTGATCGTGATATCACCATGCTTCTGGATCTCCCAAATGATGTGATATTTCCTCTCCACATATTTGCTTCTTTAATGCCACTAGGGTTCCTTCGCTTGTACTATGGCACCTGTGCTATCGCAGAGCAACGAGATGGGAGATTCCGATAAGTAAACTATGCCAAGTTCCAGGATGAACTTGTGCAACCACACTGCCTCTTTAGAAGCATCTGATGTAGCTATATATTCTGTTTCGATTGTCGAATCAGCTATGGTGTCATGCTTCTTGCTTCTCCAGCACACAACACCATCGTTTAACATGAATAAGAACCCTGATGTTGACTTCCTATCATCAACATCCGATTGGAAGTCCGGGTATTTGTAACCTAAGACGTGGATATCATTATCTCCATGAACTAAGATGTAATCTTGAGTTTTTCTTAGGCACTTGAAAATATTTTTCACTGCAGTCTAGTGTTTCTCTCCATGGCCAGATTGGTAATGACTTACCACTCCCACTACATGGTAGATAGCTGGTCTACTACACATCATATCATACATCAGGATTCCCATAGTCGATGGGTAAGGGCATTCGATCATGGCTTTCTTTTCTTCAATAGTTTGAGGAGCCATCCCTTTAGACAAATGAATACCATGTCTCAAAGGAAGGAAACCTTTCTTGGAATTATTCATACTGAATCTTTCCAAGTTTTCCTTGTTGTATCATTGTTGTGATAGTCTCAAAATCCTCTTTTCTCTATTTCTTAATAGTTTCGGACCCAAGATGTAAGAGTCATCTCCCAGATCTTTCATATCAAAGGTATTGGACAACCAGATCTTAACACAAGTTATCATCCGTGTATCATTCCCAATGATAAGGATGCCATCTACATAAAGCACAATGAACATGATGGAACTCCCACTAAGCTTATTGTACACACATGCTCATCCGGATTCTGCATAAAATGATAATTCTTTATGGTTTCATTGAATCGGATATTCCAACTATGAGAAGCTTTCCTGAGTCCAATGGATTTCTTTAGCTTGCACACTTTTCCTTCCTCAACCATGAATCCCTGTGACTGCTCCATATAAATTTCCTCTTTGAGATATCCATTGAGAAACGCGGTCTTGGCATCAATCTTCCAGAGGTCATAGTCCATATATACAACTATAAAAAGCGATGCCCTGATAGATAAGCATGGCCATAGGAGAGAATATCTCATGGTAATCGATGCCTTCTCTCTGTTTGTAATCCTTGTCTACGAGCCGTACTTTGAAGGTCTTTACCTTCCCATCAGACCCCTTATTTACCTTGAAGAGCCATTTGCATCCAATGGGTTTGACCTCTTTAAGTTGATCTTCGAGGGTCCATGCACCATTCTTGTGCATGGAGTCTATCTTAGACTTCATTACTAGAATCCATCTATCCATATCATGATCACCTAAAGCTTCATCGAATGAAGTTGGATCATCATCAAACTCTTGTGATACATGGAATTCATACTTTTCTGGCCGTTGTACAACCCTAGAACTCTTTCTAAGAGGTATGGTCATGTCATTTTCAATTATCTCTTCAATTTCCCGATTAGGAACTTCATCGGTCTCACTATATTCGCTTAGTTTCTTCACTTCAGTATTTTGTTAACATCTAAGGAATTCATCTTCTAGAAATTTGACATCTCTAGAGATAAATACCTTTTGAGTATTGAGATCATAAAGTTGGTATCCAATACCATTCTTTACGTATCCAATAAAGTATCACTCTCTAGTGTGAGATTCCAGCTTGTTTGCATCTACGTTTTTAGCATGGACCAAACAACCCCAAATCCTCAAGTATCATACACTCAGCTTGGTACCATACCAAAGCACATGAGGCATTTTAGGTACATATTTATATGGAATCTTGTTTAGGACATACGTTGTAGTCTCTATTGCATGTTCCCAGAAACTTAATGATAAGTTTGTTTTACTCATCATCGATCTCACCGTGTCCAACATAGTTCTGTTGTGTCTCTCAGCAACTCTGTTGAGTTAGGGAGTACCTGGAGGAGTAATGTTAGAAATAATTTCTCTCTATTTAAGGTATTCTTTGAATTCATTTGAGAGGTATCTTCCACCTCGATCAGATCGAATTTATTTTATCTTCTTTCCTATTTGGTTCTCAACCAAAGCTATGAACTTTTGAACTTTTCAAAGGTTTCATGTTTGTGACGCATCAAGAAGACAAAATCATACTGTGAATGGTCATCAATAAAGGTCAGTATTTGTCCTTTCAAGTCGTAGTACAAAAGGGACCACATACATCGGTATGTACAACATTCCTTTGCATCGTTCACCTTTCTTAGTGAAGGGTGCCCTAGACATTTTCCCATGAATACAATGCTCGTAAGTTAGTAAATCACATACTTCAAGAAAATCCAAAGGTCCGTACTTTACCAATCTATTGATCCTATCAACAGACACATGTCTGAATCTTTAATGCCTGATCATAGTTAAATGTTCTCCATCCTCCCTTGATCGTTTAAGAGTTTTAATACGATCATTATTAATAATGTTATCAGTGGTATTGGCATTCATAATACAATCATACATGTTCAATTCATAGAGTCCACCAATCTTTAATAAATCATCTGCCACAAAATTACCATAACGACTTATGATAAGTTTATTACAGAAAAGAAACGAATATCCATGTCCAACTAATTTAGATACAGAAAATGTTCCTTATAACATCAGGAGCATAGAGACATTATCTAATAATTAAGACTCTTAATAGCCGGTATGTATCGATAGCAACTGTTGCAACGGTTACATCAGATCACATCTGGATAACTATCTCCCTATCATCCAGACTTCTAGTTTCTTAAAACATATGCAACAAATTGCATATATGAACATACGTATCAGAATCAACAATCCAACTATCTTCTCATCCTACGAGAAAGTTGGTTTCAATGATGAAAGTAGTTTAGTTACCTATCAGGGCAACACCTTTGCCCTTCTCTAAGATCTTTAGGTACTCTGGACAGGTGCTCTTCCAGTGTACTGACCTTTTGCAGTAATGGAAGACATCTCCTTTCTTGGATGTAAGATGTGTAGAAGCACGAGATGAGGTGTTAATAGCATGGCCTTTCATCTTTTTCTTTCAAATTGGACCCTTCTTGGATCCTTGCTTCTTGTCGCACTTCCCTTTGACTTGTGAAACCACTGCACTCCTAGAAGGATTCTCTTTCTTCATGATATCCTTAGTGGACCTCAATGAAGCAAGAAACTCAACATTTGTTAAATTCAACTTATTCATATTATAAGAAACTATAAAATTATTGAAAGATTTAGGAAGAGATGGCAATATGAAATCAGATTGCATATTTGTATCCATATCAACCCCTAAGCTCTCCAATTCATGGATGTACTCAAACATTTTGAGTACATGTTCCTTGACTAGAGCCCTTTCCTGTATTTTGCAACGAAGAATTTCTTTCAAAATATTATAGCATTGAGTACGGTTCACATCGCCAAACATTTCCTTAAAATTTACCAAGATGTCCTGAGCTGATTCGATATCCATATTTTGCTTCTAAAGAACATTGGATAAAGAACCAAGAATGTAGCAACAAGCAAATATGTGATCCTCGTCCCACTTCATGTTGAAATATCAGGCATCCTCGGTATGAGGGCCATTGTACTTTTGCTAGAGAGCACATCCCCAATGCGCTCAACTACAATCATAAGCTCTAAAATATTTCAAATCTAATCCGAATAGTTTGGACCAGCTAACTAATTGACCTCAAGCAACTTGTTAAGTGGGTTGAGAAACTTCATCTGAAATTAAAGAATAAAATAGAATATACTTTAATATCTTGATTGAAGAGATTAAATGATTTAATAATTTTTAAACGGGGAGTTCTTAAATTTTATGTACTTTGAAATGTGTTTCCCTTATTACCTTTCAAAGCATGATATATGCTAACCAAAGGCCTCGCCAAAAAATCTGACTCTCCTTTCCACTTTCATTGCACCCAAATAATATGAGAAAATGCAACTACGATGAAAGAAGCGAGAACTTTCTCAACTTACAAGTCCAACTTGTATTCTTAATTCGATCTGCAAAACCCACACCCCTACATATATGGAGTTAAAATTTTATTGATTAAATTAATAGTCAATGAGATAATATCAATTAACATTATGTGCAATCCAATACCATCTCAATAATATGGGAAACAACATTGAGGTCACTATGCATATGGCACATCTCTTTCGAGAAATGAATAACCCAATTACATGGCTATTTGTATTTCGAAGTCATGACTACGCATGAGCGTCTCCAAAAACACAACCCACGGTGATGAAGTTCTTCACAATGATGGAAGACCATAGATGTCATCATATGACCTAGTCCATATCATGTTTAAGTTAATTCAGAATCATTTCGAATCATATTCTCATGACTAATATAAGGGATAGTGCTAGGACACATGCTTATTATCTTAGTTTTAATCTAATTGAAACAATGACACTTAAGCAGTCTCTGCTAGGGTTTGATCCTTTTATGCACTTGATGTTGCATGTAGTAACACACCCTCACTTAGTACAATTAGTGTTTTAATTTTAGTTGTTAAAATATGACATGAGTCTTCTTGCTACCTTTCCTTGAAATGGATCCTGCCAGGTCAGACAGATAATACCAACAGAGAGTGCTTCCATTACAGTGTGGTAAGGGGTCCATTTAAGTAACCCACTAGCATATCCACAACCTAGATACCATCACCAATTCAATTCGAGACAACACAATTGTTACATATTGTACTAAGGAGATTTTATCGATCTTTTGACCATGTATGATACTATATAGTAATTCTAAAAAATTTTAAAAATTTAAAACTCCTTTTAATTTTTCAAATTTTCTAGTACAATAATCTAGATATTTTTTCAAATCAAAATAATTTTAATTACGAAAGATTTCTAGTGCAACAATCTAGATAATTTGTGAAACCAATCAAATCAATTCCACAATTTCTAATTGTATTGCAAACATTCAAGTACATAACTAATCAGAAAAAATATGAAATAAAAAAGACATTCTAATTTCTTTCACTTTTCCAAAAGTAAACAATGATTTTGGATTCAGATTTGCAAGCTGTGAACACCACACTTCAAATTAGAAAACATCATACAACTTGGACTTAAAATTTATTGTGACCTAAATATTTCTAAAATATTAGATACAAATCCTTATGTGAATATATCGAATATATTACCATCAATTTTGAGTCCTAAAATATGAAAAACATATCAATTAAAATAACAGAGTCCTTTTCCAACTCCACCTATGGAGAAATCTAATTTCTCGAGGCTGCACGGTCGGAATCACGTAAAATATTTTTACACTAATTGGAGACTTGATTTACGACTTAGTAATCAGTATTTTATCATGTTATATTACCCAGAAATAGTAGCTAAAAATTCATAATTTTAATGCTACAGTCTTTGGATGAAATCAGAGTCTGCGATCATTTTTAACATCTGAATCTTCTCCCGAATGCCATCAACTATTGGTGCATCTTTTGAGCATGAGTAAAGACCTTATAGACCTCGTATATATCTCAAACATATGTTTAAAATAGGAGAGAACATGATCAGCTTCTAAAGTCACTAAATCATTCGAATCGTTAAAACTCTTACAAGCTAGAGTACCAGATGATCGGGATAATCTAGCTGATTGTTCATCAAAATTGGATGCAATCCAAATCATCCAAACTATGGCTCTGATACTATTTGAAAGAATTAAATAAATCATATATAAGCTTCATATCATGGAAATGCAGGAAAATTAACAAACTATTTGCGTAAAGCATTGTATGTTCATCATATGAACAAGAAATTTCAGAACAACAATTTGTACTTTACGAAACCATTAAATTAGGAAAACCATTTTCTTAACAATATTTCTAATATTCTAATGAATGTTAAGATGAGTTAAGGATTACCTCTTTACGCATGAGTTTCTAAATCAAGAGACCTCTCGAATCAAGTCTGATCTGCAGTGTCTCTCTCGTGGGTGCGGAGATGAATCGTGTTGCTTTCCACGAACTTGGACGTTGTCTTCACGAACATAGCTTCAAGAAGAGACGTGTATGAGTTTTATACACTCAAAAGTCTTTTCTTTCTCTAAGGCACAAATTTCTTTAGGGACTAGGCTCTCCAAAACTCAAGTCAATAAAAGAGAGAGTCTCACTCTCCTTTTATACACATTATACACTTCAATTGAAGAGTCTACTCTTCAAGTAGAATGTGCAATGATGGCCCTTGGATTGTTGATCAAGGGCTTAATACCAAGTCATTGTTCCATAATGCACTTATCTCCATATTTATCTCCAATTAATTAAAGTAATAAATCAAGCAACAAATCAACAAAGAGTTCAATTCAAGGATTTTTGTAGTGGCGCCATGTGTCAATACTCATGCCTAAAAAATTTAATATATGGAATGGATTGTTTTCAATTTATTGGTTTATTAATCAATAAATAATGCAATAAAATTAGGAGCCTTATTTTTGGTATGTACCATGTGTACAACCATCATATACGCCCTACCTTGACTAAATATATTCATGGTTGTTGTCTTTTATTTATCAATCAATTATCTTGATAATCACATTACCATTATTGAAGATAATTCTGAAAATAAATCATGTATCTTATGAATCATATTCACAAGCACAAAAAATGTAAATGCAATTTACATCTAGGAAATTATTGTGAATCAAATTCACACATAATTCCATGCCTTGGACATATTATGCAGATCATATTTACATATATTACTTACATGAATAATATTTATATAAATATTAATTATTATGAATCATCATTCATATTAATTAATGAAATATATTTTGTGAATCAAAACACAAAAATTCCATTATGAAAAAATGTAATAATAATAATTATGACAACATTAACATCTTTAAGTATGAGTCCTAATCCAATTAGGACTCATGAGATACAAATGCATATACTTGGAGATAATATCAGAGAGATTATACTATCCATGTATAGTAACTTGAAATATGGATATCAATCCAATTTCAGGGTTTATACCATTTTTAGCTTGAAATTGAACACTCGTATCAATTGAGCTTGAGTGGAACACTTTACACTATAAATGAGTTCAAAGAAATACAAGACACTCTATGTGAGCTCGATAAAGTATCAGTGAGTTGAACCTAGTTTTCTTGAACATTTCTAATCAAAGTCCAAACCATTTGGAGCTCAAGGAGCTTATATATTTCCATTTCCATGACCATTTCTTTTTCCAATATTTGGATATTGAAATTAGAATTGGTAATTAAATTCAAATGAATTCAGATTTAATCCAATTAATTCTCAAATCATCAACCTAAATTGAGCCACTAAAATCCATCATGTTTCATCACTGCTTCAGAATGGAAGTACCATGGTAGATGATTTATTACGATAGAGTTAACCTTAAGTGATCCTAATACTCATTCATCCTCTACACATGGAAAATTTTGATATATCTGAAGTTTAAATTCTGGTTTGACTATCTTCTTTAAAATAAATCAATGAATTTCTCATTTGATATTTGAGTGATAATATTAATCATATACTTTCCAAAAGCATATATTAATATCTCGAATTCGTGACTTATTTCATAAACAAGATGACCATACATGGAATTCATTTTGACCCCAAATTATCTCATGAGTGAGCTCTGTATCTCGGTTCATCAATTTTGAACACGTATAACTCCTTTGAGAGATCATGCATCTCATATGCCTTAATATGCACACCAACACATTAGTATATGGACATTGGCTAGGTCACTAACCAATTGTTTGTCAAATGTGTATACTAAGGCATATAGACACATATTTGTCTTAGGTCAAAGGATGATGATGTTGACAAGGCCTTGTTTACAAACGTCACAAGCTAGGCTAATAATCGTTGTGTCGAACAAAGCCTCAATCAAACGACAGATAACCCACAATAGATAGATAAATAAATCAATGTGTAGTGAGTTAACATTTATTACAACTCTACACAATGTGTGTATAGTATAAGTAGTGTAGAGTGTCGAACACTGGGAGCAAAATGATAGGGTTGTTTATTATTATTAATTGTTGGTAATTAATAATAATTATTATTGTATTTTTTGTTTTATGTGGGCATTTAATTATATTTAATATATGAAAATTTCATTTATTTTAAGCTTTTTGAATTTTATTTTTATATTTTATTTAAAATTTAAAATTTAAAATTCCTTTTTTAGCTTTAAAATAAGATATTTAATAATCTATAATAATATATATATTAAATAAGCAATATAATGTATATATAATATAACTATATATATATTTATATAAGTAAAAATATATATTTCAGAAAAAAAAGTTTTTATTTTTATATTTTTTTTTCAAATTTTTAGTAATTTTATAGTTTTTTTAATTTTTATAGATTTTTTAAAGTTAAAAATATAGCAAAACAGTGAACAGATTAACAATCCAAAATTTTTTAGGTTTAATAAATATAAATAAGTCCAAATAAACCCCAAAACTATTTTTAATATATAATGTATATAATAAATAAAATTAAGAAATATAAAGATATATTATTGAATTTTTAGATAATTTTTCCTAATTTTTATAAGATTTTTAGTATTTTATGATTTTAAGTTTTGGATTTTTTATTTTTTAGTGGTTTTTGGATATGTGCTAGAATATATAATAATATATGTAATTTTGGAATTTTTGGAGTAGATTGATATTTTTTTGGTTTTTTATATTTAGATAGAAAGAAAATACATGTTTTTTAGTATTGTTAGAAAATAGTAAAATGAGTTAATGCCTATATAAAAATTATGCATGAACAAGCATGATATCATGGACTTATACTAATTTCCTACAATTTTTAGAGCAATAAAAATATTTTATATGCATAAAATACATGAAAATAAAATACACATTGGTAGGGGCATGTTTGTAATTTAACTAAACAAAACTTGCATTTCAAAATAGGTCCAAGGATTTTAAGGGTATGCTTGCATTTTTTACCCTACCTCGCATGTCTCAACACGTGAGCTGAGAGGACCTTTGTGTAAAGACATGAAAGTATGGGGTCCTACTTGCATTTTTACTAAAAATATTACACTTAATTAAATGTTTAAAAGATTAAATAATAAAAAAATGCATGGGAGTTATATGATACATAAAAGGCGTGTGAATCCAATGGTATGGATCACTTCACTTAACGCGATCAACGACCTAGGATGGTTGAAACCCCTTCGCCGATCAACGGCTCAGATCAGATCCTCGACTTAATTGAACAATAGAAGCATGGCTTGATCCAACGATGCTGATAAAAACTAGGAGATGTTCTTGATATAATAGCCTTGAAGGTCCCTGGAAGAATAATGAAGAACTGATGTGTGTGGCTCCTTCGATCCTTACTCCATGGTAGCTCTAGTAGTCTCTCTCATTGTTGATGGCAGGGGCGGAACTAGCATATAGCTTAGGGGGGCCATGGCCTCTCCTTAATTGTTACATTTCTCTTATATAATATTATTAAATTTTGATATGGCCCCTGCTTAAATGTTAAATATAGAGCGGATAATATCGTGTACTATCACTAAATGTTGAATGTCTCATTGGCAAAGTGTTGTTTCTCCAACTAACAAACCTGGGTTCAAATCCCATGCTTGCATATTTTGTTAAAAAATTTGGCTTTACTCACTTTATCTCTCTCCATTCTTTATTTTGTTAAGTTTGCCCCCCTTTATAAAATTCCCAGTTCCGCCCCTGGTTGATGGGAGTGTGATGCTCCTAGAAGGATTCTGCAGCTACTGGAGGGATCAAAGATTTCCAGGCCTCATTGGAGGAGGCTTGGAAGTCGAGGAGAGCACAAGCACCTGGAGTTACTTGGTTGAACACGATCACCCCTTAAATGGGGTCTCTAGGAGCTAAAACCTGCATAAGAAAATGGGGTGGCGTACGGACGAAGCTTTCTGGGACATTGTTGGTTGTAAAAGGTCGAAGATGAGGTGGGGTGGAGTTATCCGATGAAGGGAAAAAGAAGAAGGCATGGTGACTCGATTCACTAGGAATTGAGGCGGTCTGGGTGTATAGGAAAGTGGAGAACGTGAAGGGGGAGCTACTAGAGGTGGTGTGGTGGTCGGAGCGATGGTCAAGACAAGGTGGGATAGTGGTCAGAGCCTAGTGCTCCAGCAAACACTAAATTTGGAATTTAGGCTAAAATACATGCTAAAACATCAAATAAAATGTGGAATTGAAAATGCGAGAAGAAAACCTACTACCTAAACCTTGACATACCTTAAGAGGCATGGAGATGCCACAGCTAGAGAGACGCACTGAGCTCTGGAGATACGTTGCTGACCACCTTCTCCACATCATGAAATGGTGAGCAGACCTTCTTATTACTAATGTCATCAAGCCCTAATGTTTATTGGAATTACGAAGCATCAAGACGGATCAAAATTCAAAATGGAGGTAGTAGGTCGGGAAAGGAGGTGTCGAAAAAATAGGGCTAATGATTTGATCAATGTGTGTACGAGGAAGCTGTGTATGTCATGATGGAGCGTTGTGTCATGCAGAGATTTCATGAAGGGATCAAGTTGCATAGAGCAGTGGATCATGGGGGGATATTTGGTGAAGATCAATGGGGGGTGTGTTTGACATGTCGGGCATTAAAATGGGTACAATTCCCCTGGAGTCAACGAAAGAAAGGACTTGATTGGTCCTTGTAAGGTGGAAAAAAACAAAAAAACAACAACAACAAAGCCTTTTCCCACAATTAAGTAGGGTTGGCTACATGGATTCTTTGCCTCCATTCTTATATATCTTGGGTCAATCTTGGGCTTATATTTAAAAAACTAAGATCCCTTCTTATAGTCTCATTCCAACGCTTCTAAGGTCGTCCTCGCCCTCTCTTAGCTGGCTCAAAATCCCAAAACTAGCATCTCCTAATAGGTGCTTCAGTTGACCTCCTTTGCAAATGGCAAAGACACCTTAAGCAGTTTTCTTGCATCTTATCCTCAATAGGAGCTACACCAACTATCCTTCTGATTGCATCATTCCGAATCCGATCTTTACGTGTATGTCCACACATCCACTTTGGCATTTTCATTTCTTCTATTGTCATTCTCTACACATGTCTATATTTCACAGGACAACATTCAGATCCATAGAGCATAGCAGTCTTACGGCTGCTTTGTAGAACTTTCCTTTGATTTTTAAAGAAATTTTCTTATCACAGAAAACAACAAAGGCTCTTCTCCACTTTAGCCAATATGCATTTATTCTATTAGTAACATCTCCATCAATTTACCCATCATGTTGCAAAATAGATCCTAGGTATCTAAAAGAATCTCTCTTCCGAATGTTATCTTCACCAATCTTCACCTCGATTCCTTCATCATTGCTTCCAGCAAAAGTGCACTCCATATATTCATGTGGAAAATGACAAAATATGATAAAAAATAAAGAAAATTGAAAATTAAATAGAAAATGATTTTACTAAATAAAATTGAAATTATAAAAAATGTTTATTATTTTATAAACTATTTGTAGTGATTTTTATTTATTTTTACGATTTAATTTATTATGTGGTAATATTTACAAGTATATATATACCTGTGCTTTACATATTATATTTTTATTTTGTATTTTATATACATAATATAATATTAACATATTTTTTATATTTATAACATTATTTAATACATTTTTTTCATATTTATATTTTTATAATTTTATTTATGTACATAAATAAATACATGTATTTTTATTATAGATATATTATACCTATGTATTTTAATGTATTATATTATCTTAATATCTTTTTACATGTTTTTATTTATGTTTATATTTTGAATATATTTTATATAATATATATAATTATTTAAAAATATAAAAAGAGTAAAAATGTAAAGAATAAAATATATTAATTTTATATACAGATACACATTACAATAATACCCCAGAAAGCTGACTTTTGTATCTTAACTATATTTTTATTGTAAATTTCTTCATTAGATAGATAATTTAACTTAGAATACAATAGAGGTGAGTTTGGCCATGGTACATAACCTAATTGTACAAATGAACCTTAATAGCAAAGTGCATTTATATTTATTTATTCATTTCATTTCAAATAGACATGATAAAATAATAACTTTTATTGCATTAATGGGTCACCAAGGGCTTACAAGTTCAACATGGTCCTAGGAGGAGGTGCGAAGATGGTGAAGAAACACGTGCTAGAAGAGCATATCTATTTCGTTGTTGTTGTTCCTGAACATTGAAGTGACGGTTGCTAGAGTATTGAGCTCCGGTCTCCACGGCGATTGCTGTTGGATATCACATAGGTTATTGTAATCGGGACTTGGACAAGTGCCACCATTGCCTTTCTTCTTCTTCTGTAAGGCCTTTTTTCTTCGTTGTCATGGGGCTCTTTGCGCGTGGGGTAGCGTCTCCATTGCTTGATGATATTGTATGATTGTCATGGGGCCTTTCTTCTTCATTTCTGCTTATTGGATTTGGGCGGCCATGCATCGCTATGTACCCCCCTTTCTTCTTCTAGCCACATCCCCTATGAGCCATTGGATTGTTTTAAATCTAACAAATATTGTAATTTTCCCCTTTTCTCTACCCCTTACCACATGTCATGATAAGATCCCTACAATCTAGAGCCCATCAAACAGTGGAAGCTCTTTCTTCCTCCTCTGTCCCTCTGGATCAACTCCAACAACTGGTGCACCCAATGACATTCATCTGTTCTGATCATCCTAACACCCACCACCAACGATCGAATATCTCTCTCTCTCTCTTATACCCATGCCAATCAACTCCTCGTCGACCCATTCAATATCTAACCAACTCCAAACACCCCCAAACTCTACTCTAACAAACAAAATCCCTTGATGTCTCCATTTCAATCTAACTGCCCAAGTGAGAGCCACTAGCCTTGGTTCTCCTGCCTATGATAGACACAGGAGCCAACCTTCGATCATGATGACAACATTCATCTCCATTAAAGGCGAGATATGGCATGAGAATCACCTATGTTGTGTGAGCTCCTCCGAGCTTGCTCAACTCTGGTGGAACCAAACTGTCAAGCAATGATTGAGGGTTGTCCCAGCTCTTCCTAGGCGACATCATTCACGATGCTCTAGTTCTTCTTCTTTCTCCTCTCATTCCCTTTATTTTTTTATTTTTCTTTGCAATTTGATCTTCCGTATATATTTTCTTCTCCATTCTCTTTGGAACCCAACTGAATCATCCCATATCATGATGATCGCGCCTTCATATACACCCCAATCATCTTGGTCCTTGCAAAGGATAAAGCCACACCGGTCCCCAACTTCTCCATTATTACATGACCCTAACCATCTTCATTCCCCCATCATTTCACCATCAACTGAGCCTTGTTCGAGCCCCACTGAAAGCTTCTTGCATGTACCTTCTTTAGCAGTCTAGATCCTTCGTAAGGTCAAGCCCTCCTTTATCTGTACCATGTCGAAGAAGCAAGTATGCAGGACTAGGGGTGTTCACAGGGCGGGTACCCGACCCATTCGTACGTTGACCCAACCCGCTCCATTATGATCGGATCACAGGTCGACCCGACCCATTCAAATGGGTACCCGTATCTAAGGGGTACCCGGTTCATTTGAATGGGTAACGGGTACCCACAGCTACCTGCGGAGTATCTCTTCCAAGAAAAAAATGATTTCCACATCATCCATCTATTTACATTTATAGGAATAACATATCATTAAATTGAACAAGTTATTTATAAAACCAATCATCATATTCTTGTACTATTCAATAGTTTTAATATATGTCAAAATGTGATGGAACTACACATTGAAATTAAAAATAAAAATGCCCATGTATTAGATTACTTACGCCCTATCTAAGAGGGGATTAATTAGACATTAGACAATGGGTGAATGGCATGAGCATTCAATTGAAACGTGTATATGTATGCTCGACTATCCAATTCATTGACGTATCTGTTTATTCATAATGTATTGAAAAAATGTTTAATTGAAACATTATTAATTTTTTTCACAGTAAAATTATTTATACCTGCGAATGTGTGGCCTCGTATCCGATTTATTAACGTATCCACGAACTCGTAATTTTTTTTTGCAAAGTGCTCGATTTGATGTCTTAATATACAATGCCTCGTATATGATTTATACAATACCTCGTATATGATTTAATATACAATTCCTCGTATATGATTTAAATTGTATTATTTAAATTATTTATACTCGCAAAGGTGTAGACTCATATCCAATTTATCATTGTATCTGATTTATCATCATATCCGCCATCTTTCACATTTAACCAATGTTACACATTCTATTATCTAATGTCTTAAATTATTGTTTTGATACAACGTGGTTCCACTATTAATATAAATTATAAAATAACTATAGTGGGGACGTGGGTCGATTCGGGCCTAACCGTGTTTCCGTAGGGTGGGGAGGGCCCATGTCCATCCCATATATATTTGGGTTCAAGTCGGGTTTGGCCTTTTACGGGTCGAGTCAATGTTGGTTTCGGTCCGACCATACCTCATGATCCACCCTATACATCTATATCCATTTCAAAATCGATGCGGATTTAGATACGAATATTTCTATTTGAATTAAATTTAAGATAACCTATTATATTTCTTCTAATAGTTGTATCAAATCTGATTGATGTCATTCATATCCGTTTTTAGTGCATGATCTTACATTTTTCATATTTATCGATATATGTATTTATAACCATATCCCTATTATAAAATGTATATCAATAACACGATAATTATATTTATGTCATATTTAACTTTTTTGCATTTTTTTTGAATTAAAGAGCAAGTGAAAGCTTCCAATAGGTACCCATAGGTTCCTGTTATACTACATGGATATTTTGGATGGGCATGAGTCAAGACAAAGCGGGTACCTGACCTGATATTTTCAAACGGGTACCCGTGAGATTTTGGTCAAAATGTATGGGACAAACTGGATACCCGCTTGACCCAAATTTTTTGAACAGCCCTACGCAAGAGTACCATCCCCATCCCTCTACAGTCCACAACAACTAGCAGTTTCGACCTTGGTGGCATCTTCGTCATCACCAGTTCATCGCCAAGTCTCACACCTGTTGTAAACAGGATCATCAATGCATATATTAAACAGTAATTACACGGATTCAAATGAATTAACGGAAAAGCGTTACAGATTAACATCATTTTAATCATGCATTTCCCATCCATTATCTGATTACATGATGCAAACAGAAACCGATTAAATAATTGGAAACAAGAATTAGGGCGTGATCCAGAGAAAGTAAAGCAATAAACAAATTGCGGTAAATAAAGTAAAAGAGGAATAAGGTTAAATCAGCGAAGCGTTCATGAAATGGATTGTCCTTAGAGAGGACATCGCCCCCACAATACCGGTGCGTAAGGTACTGGTGATCCGCTCCCATGATACGACGGCAACGATCTTCGTCTGCGCATACCGACGAGATCGTCCTCAAATATACCTTAGAGAACTGTAGCCGAGAGAAAGAGAAGCAGGTTCATTCGTGAGAGGAAGAACAGGAATAGAGCCATGGCAGCTGATGAATCCACATTTCATCATCTTTATTCTATCATTTTGGCACCAAAAACCCTAGCAAATGCCTGTAAATACCCTTAATGTCATCATCTTAGCATTCATGCATGTGCATCTAAACAATGTATAAAATACTGTAATTAAAGCCAAAATTATAGAATAAATAAAGAAAAGAAAAAGAATAAAATATTGTAAATATTTTATGACCCGAAACCCCGAGACCTAGGCATCTTGATGAATAGGTCGACAAGAAATAAAGTAGGGGGAGATAAGGTCAGAAATACAGATAAAATACCTATACATTCTATTCATTTCTTATTCATTTTGAGACCTATTTTTGGTTCCACTTTTTATACATCAAATAAAGAAACTTTGTACATGAAAGTTGTATATAATTAAATAAAGAAAAATACAAAATTGATTTCACTGAAAAATAATGTACAGATAAAAAGTTACGGTCTGAATAAAAATCTAGAATCCCAACTTCCCAGACCCGTATCTCACAAATGAAAACTCCAAATGCAGCATACTCACCTTTAATTGTATATAGAAGAAAATAAGCTATTTAATGGCAGTGGTTTCGCGTTTGGTGGAGCTACGGTTTGAAAGTTGAGTTTTGGACCCTCATTGTATAATTGTACAGATTAAAATATTCAATTTATTATTTATTATTTCTATAATTTTATATTTTTCTAATGTTGTAATTAATACTTATAATATATATATATATATGCATTAAAATCAGAATAAAAATGCAAAGAAAATACAAAATAAAAATACTTGTAAATAGGATACATAGGTATACTACCTATACTTATACCTATATAAAATACACTTCTATTTTATTTAACATACAAAACATCTCAGAAAAATAAAATAAAAATATAATTAAGTGTATAAAAATACTTTGTAATTATATAAATTAATAAACAAAATTAAAGAAATTAAAAATACAAAATAAAAAATAAGAGAATACAATATATAGAATAATATACCTATATAAGGGTATGAATGCAAGCTTGTAAAAATACACCCAATAAAAATAAATAAAAATCACCAAAAAATAATTTATTAAATTACAAGCATTTTTTATTTTATAACCATAATTAAATAAAATAAGTTACTATTTTATTTTGAATTTAGAAATCATTTTGTGAGGATTTTTCCTGGTTGGTCCACGTGGACCAACCAGGTTGGTCTGACAGTTGACCTAGGTCAATTGTCTGACCTTCTCCTCCAGGCGTGTCAGAGAGGTTTTTGTCCCATCTTCGCGCCATTTCCTAGGCTTGACCTTGCACTAATCCATGTTGAGGTCCTTTGCATTTTTGCTCCTCGATCAATGGTGATTCACGCCCTAGTGAAATCTGGGGCTGAAGACCACTGATCGAGGTGGTTCGAGCCTCGTCCTCCACGCCATTCGTCAACCATACAAAAAGGACCTCCCGACTTCGATTTGAAATTAATCCTTCTTCCGCCATTTTCAACCAAAAACCTCTACCTCTTCGTGCTCCTAGTGACAGTAGGAGTCGAATCGACCCGGGGTTTGCGTTGTTTGGTGTTGAATCGAAGCGATTCGACCCCTCGCCGGAGCTCCGCCGTGCTTCACAGCCCGTCGCCTCTGGTGAGTCTCCTCCTCTTTTCTCTTCGTTTTCTTGTAGCTGTAGCGTAGATTTGGTTAGTTAAGTAACAGTTTTGCTTGCCGTTCATCCAATCGCCGTGAATCGTTGATCGAACCCACGACGGAGTGATGAATACTCATTCATCACTCTTTATTCTTATATTTTAGCTACAAAAACCTTTGCACATGCATGTAGATATGTGTAAATACAAATAATTACCAAAAGCATGCATTGTGTAAAAACCTATAATTAGCATGTTTTTATGCAAAAATAAAAGAATAAAGATTAAAAAGAAAAAGAGGGAAATATTTAGAATAAATATTGAGCAACCTAACCCAAGGGAGGGCTCAGCATGGGCCTGACCGCATAAAAGCCAAAGTAGAGGGAGATAGGGGCTCATGTGTGTAAATATATATGTAAATAAAATAAAAGTATTTTCCTCACAAAAATAGGCTTGTAAATATTTGTATATATTTATAAATATAAAATCAATATAAAAATATAAAAAAATTAAAAAGAAACCAAAAATCTCATTCATGTACATGATCACATTATAGATAGAACCACCTTTATATTAATTTAGCCTTATAAATAAATAAAATTAATTTCCAAAATTTTTGTAAATATCCTATATTATATAGTGTAAATAAATAAAATAAAAACAATTAAAACAAAAATAACAAAATTAAAAAAACACAAAAATATATTGTAAATATACCATGTATATAAATGTAAATATGTATTTATTTCACCTATGTATATAAATAATTAAAATAAAATAAAAATATCTTTTTATTCCTTATTTTATAATGAAAATAAATAAAATATAAAATAGGAATAAAATTGCACAAAAATAAGAAATTAAAAATCAAAAATCAAAATCCTACATATTGTATATATACCTATATATAACATATTATGTATATACCTTATTTTTATTTCAAAAAAATTATTAAAAATCACTAAAAATAGAAAAAATAAAATAAAAATATTTCATGTTTTAAGTTTTCACTAAATCGGCCATTTGCTATCCTTAATTTTAATTTCAAAATCCAGCCACGTGGCCGCCACCCATTGGCTCTGGGGGATGTTGACCGCCCGGTCAACTCCCCCCCCCCCAGGACCACCTCTCGCGGGCCTGCAATGCCCGACTCTCCTTCTCGGATTTTTCCCAGGCAGACCCGACTCCCTCTCGCCTAAACCCCGGGTCCGACTCCTTCACGACATACCCGAGACCCTCGCCGGAGCTACCGCATCGAGATCCGCGCTCCTGATTTCCCTACCCGCGCGCTTCTTTCCGGATCATCCCTGCGTATAAATCCGAGCTCCGCCACCTTCATTGATCATCTTTGGCCATTTGATTCCACCCCCTGTGAGCTCCAGCATGCTCGTGAGAGTGACATCTCGCGTCCGGTGCTGTTGAAGCAAGGAGAGGGAGCGTGACCACTGATCCGGCGAGCTTCGCCGCCGTTGCTCCGCCACCAGCTGGAGCTCGAGCCTCGGAGGGAGACACTCCTCGAGGAGACGACCCAGAGCATCCTCAGCTCATCCCCAGTCTCCTCGTCCACCCAGGTAGTCCCTTAGACCTTGCTTTTCCTTTGATTTTCCATTACGCCCAAATCGCCGCTCCGCCGTGTTTCACCGATTCCGTCCACGACCGACCCCCAATCGACCTTCGGGCTTCACCATCGCCCTCGCCTCCTTCCCACGCACCTTCTCCATATCCTTATCCAACCCAGCTCGCACAGGAGCTGGGATTCGAGCTCCACCGTCCCCCCTTCGCCGGAGCTCGCCCATATCGCCCCATCGTTCACCGTCACTCCGCCTAACCGGGTCGAGGCAGTTTGCCCTCGACCCGCGAGTCTCTTGGTCATCTTTGCAGGAACTACCAAGCCCATCTGAGGGCTTGGGTCATTCAGGCCAGGAGCCTCGCCTCCGCCGACCTCGCCGGAGCTCCCCAGAGCTCGGCTGGGCCATCGGAGGCCATCAGCAGCTGCGCAGCACCACGCCGGAGCTTCTCCGATCTTCAGGCGCAGCAGGGGAGGTCAGGAGCGCACACACTGGGCCGGCGAACTTCGCCGGTCACCTGTTCTTCCTCGACCTTCAACCGCCGTCCGATCAGCCCTCCAGCTCCAGTTTGCATCTGGGTCGTCCGTGCAGGAGCAGCAGTCACCGTTCGATCTGAGGAGGAGAGATCTGGACCGTCCGATGCTCGAGGGTTAGCCACCTGCGCCCTACACCGTCTGATGCACCACGTGGACTAGCCCCCGCCGTTGGATCACCCCGAGGAGCGTAGCGTTGGAGCCCCTGTCGTTCGTCACCGTTAGATGCTACACGTGGCATCCATCCAGCCGCTCCATTAATAAAGGGTAAATTACCCTTAGGCCCTTCTGTTTATTTCGTTTCACGTTTAGTCCTGTAAGTAGTTAGTATAGTTGTTTAGTTTTTGGGATATTTGCATAGAGACCCTTGTGCTTGCATTTATTTACTGATATGCCCCTGTGTGTGGTCTGACACGTGCATCGACACGTGCTTTCTGGTTTATGTGCAATACATGCCCCTGTAGTTCTGGTTGTTCTTTAATGAATGAAAGTTTTTAATTATTTGCATTTATACCCCTGTGCGTGATACATTTGAACATGTGCGTGATTTTTTGGGTTATTTGCAGATAAGCCCCTGGGCTTTTGGTACCTGTTACCAAATAGCCCTCGGAACTTACTTTCTTCACATTTGGGTCCCTGAGTGCCCTAGGCGCGTGCAAAGCACGTGTTTTCCTAGGTTAATTGCACCAGACCCCCCAGACTTTCGAGTATTTGCACTTTGGTCCCTGTGCATTGTGCCCCCTCTTTATTTTTGAATAAAATAGTAAAATACCTCCAAATCCAACAAAAATTGGACACATGGCTTCTGCCATAGTGTAAAATTTTCAAGGATTTTTTAGGACATTTTTGTTTTCATTTTATATTTTTAAAAATTCAAAAACATCTATTTTCTTCACTGTCTAACTTTAAAAATCACAAAAAAATATTAAATAGTGTCTAAAAATTACAAAAATACTGTCTATTGTCTATTTTGTTGTGTTTGATTTTCTAGCCAATTTTGGCTATTTTTCATTACTGAAAATCACTAAAAATTAAAAAACACTCAAAATCTTATAAAAATTCTAGTAAATCAATTAAAAATCCAAAAACAATAAAATAGGTGCTTAAATTTTCCTTGTTTTATTCTCTTTACAGAAACATTACCTTCCAGCTAATTTGGGGCCTTTAGATATTTTATCTAGGCCCTTTTATCTCGGCTGGACAGTACCTTTCTTTTCAGTCACTTTTTGATTTTTAGAAAATTAAATAAAACTCAGAAAAATCCCAAAAATTTACCAAAAACACTAAAAATTATAAAACACATAAAAACATTTTTGTTTGAATTTTTGGTTGATTTTTAGTGTATTTAATAAATTGTTGAAGTGAGTGGTTTATTAGCTTTTATTGTTTTCTTAACACATTAAAAATCCAAAAAAATATTAAATAATTAAAAACCACCAAAAATACTTTTTTTTATTATTTGTTTTTTGACTACTTCGTAGGCCGCAAGGCCAACCCGTGCTCCTTGTATTCGACCCTGGTCGCTATACAAGGTTAAATTAATAGCAAGACCGCTATCGCATTTTTGATTGATTTTATCTCTATTGGTGGTCTATTTTTCTTGATTGTTCGCACTTGATTGCTTGGGTCGCAACGACCGATTAGCACCTTTACCCGAGTGGTCAATTTTGCGCACATCAGAATGGCGCCGTTGCCGGGGAGCACGACTTAGTAGTTTTTATTTTATTTTCGTTTTTGTTTTCGCGTCTTTTCGTGGCTCTTTGTTTATATTTCATTTTTATTTTATTTTGTTTTATTTTCTTTTCTTTTGTTTTTATTCTTGTTTTATTTTGAGTGTTTATTTTATTTTGCATTTTTACATATATACCCTCATTTTATTTGCATTTATTTTCCTTATTATTATTATTTGATTATTTTGGTCTGACCACTTGTCTCTGTTTCTTGCGAGGGCCCGAGGACCACAGAGGCGACTTTCGAGGAGCCGACGCAACCGCAGGACTTGGAGGCGGCTCCCTTTTTTACGGAGCCGCAGGAGAGAGCGAGAGAGAGAGAGTTGAGTGGGAGAGGTTTAGTTAGATTTTTTATTTTTATTCTGATTACTATTGTAATAATACAGGGACTCAGAGACTGGACCTTTGGACTGTGGTTGAACTAGCGGGTCTGTTTCGCCGAGCACCGGTGTGCTCGGGGGACCCTTAGGAGTTTCTCGCGGCTTTTTCGCGATTTTGTTTTCTTTCCTTTTTACTGCCTTTTCCGGTGTTTACGCGGTTTTTGATCGAGCCCCTAGATTTAGGATTTTATACTTGCTTGTGTCGTAATTAGTAGGGTCCCCACACTTAATTATCTGCATGTTCCTATAGTGCGCTTAATTGGACCTACTAATAATCGATTAATAAAAATAACTGACTCATTTTCCTTCGTGGCTTACGTGCCGTAGTCTACCGCACAAAGCGCTTTTCTCCTACCCCCGATTTGTCGGGCAGAGGAGGGGTAGACCAAGACAGGACCTTTGGCCTGTAGGACGGTGATCAGTTAGACGGTTCTGCGAGTAGAATTGCTGATTTAGGACTCGGTTTTCATCGCTGCATCATTTAGGTAGATTAATTTCTGTCTTTACATTTATGCGCGGATCACATTGCATGTAGAGTGCTGGAGACAGGTACGCCTTTCTGACTTTACATGCATCATTGATTTATCGTGCATCGGCTTTTTCGTCTTCTCCCCCTATTTTGGACCTAATAATCAGGAGAACCGAAAAATTCGTTAGGCGTTTGTTTTTATTTGAAAAATATTAAAAAGAAAAACCATAAAATTGGGACTGGCTAAAACTATTGACCCTAAAAGACACTCACATTAAAAATTTGTCTTGGGAAGAGCAACCCCCTCATTGTTTGGTTTGCTTGCGCGAGAGAGTGACCCGCACCCTAGGTAGAGCCCTCCGGTGCTATTTCCAGCTGACTACCGACTCTTCCGTGCGGGCCAGTCGGTTGGGGTAGTATCGGGTATCCTAACAGGTCACGTAAGCGCTCTGATATCTTGTGTGTTCGCCTAATAAAAATTGACAAGATAATTTGACCGAGCTTTTACGGTCTTCAGCTCGCGTTGCGTTGGTGAACTGGGGGTTTGCATTCTGATCATAGTTTTTCCAGATCTCATCCGCACTACTCGACCAGATCACGATGATGGGTAGACGCTCTCTTAGGCAGCCTCTGGCTGCACCGCTTTCAGGCACGTCTACCCAATCATCTAGGTTGGCCTGCGAGAGCCGAGACCAGTTCTCCGAGCCCGAGTACGATTCCGCCCTGTTCCCCCTCGACCCCCTTTCTTTCGGTTCTGAGAGATATGAGCCAGAGGAGAGAATAGCAGATTTGACAGCACCTGAGTATGGCTCATTTGATTTTGCAGACGTCATGTCCGGTAGTTCAAAGGACCGCTCCAGGACAGAGCACATCGTGATGGACCAGGGAGCGATCAACTCCACCCTGATCGCCTCGTTAGAGACAGTGCAGCAGCAACTGAGGGATCAGGGAGCTTTCATGATTGAGATGAGGAGAGAGTTGGAGCGACTCAGAGCAGAGAGAGATCAGAGCGAGCCTGAGGACGGACCAGATGCAGAGGCACGAGCCGCAGCAGCCGCCGCCGCAGCGGCAGCTGCCGCGGCAGGAGGACCACCGAGACCGATGCGGGAGTTGCGCAACCCCAGATCTACACTGATGCATCATTGGGTAGTGGTGCCGGCTATCGTGGGGGACTTTAAGTTCCCCCCGTACACCCTGCAGATGCTTCCCCGTTTTCACGGACTTGCCACCGAGGAGCCCCATCTCCACCTCCAGGAGTTCTTGATGATCTGCAGTACTGTCCACGACCGCCATGTGGACCAGGATACGATTCGGATGATCGCCTTCCCCTTCTCCCTAGCAGACAGAGCAGCCACCTAGCTGAAGCATTTGGGGAAGTTTGTTTACACCTGGGAGCAGCTCCGCACCGAGTACTTGAACAAGTACTATCCACTCGGGCGGACCAATGCAACGAGGGCCCTGATCAGCAACTTCTCCATGCTCCCTAACGAGCAATTCCATGAGGCATGGGAGAGGTTCCGTGAGCTCACAGACCGATGCCCGCACCATGATATCTCGAAGCCGAACCTTGTGCAGAGCTTCTTCAGCGGGCTGACACCAGAGCTTCAGGGCCTGGTGAATGCTTCTTGTGGCGGGTCCTATTTCGCCAAGGATCACGACCAGGTCTGGGCCATCTTCGAGGAGATGGCCGAAAACTATATGGTGATGTCCCAGACCCGGTTGTACACTCAGGAGAGACCCCAACAGCAGCCAGGACCCGTGCAGTACCAGAGGATAGCACGGGTCGATGCCGGTCCATCCAGTTCATCCGCAGTTGCAGCAGCACAGGCAGAGTCGTCCGCTGCGGATATGGGTATCATCAGCGAGAAGTTGGACCGCATGGAGCTGATCGAGAAGAAGCAGTGCCAGGGCATCACGCAGATGGAACAGATGGCACAGACTCTGAGCGACACGAAGACCCAGCTCATGTGTCTCCAGGAGGCACAGACGGCTTCCCAGCCCCGTCTTCAGTCGCAAGGCGATACCGGTGGCAGCAGCAGCTCGTCCCAGCGCTCCAGCACCTTTCAGCAGCCTAGACAGGTTCACCTTGTACAGGCGGAGCCGTACCAGCAGCAGCAGCCCTCTTACCAGTCCCCACCATCTCCAAACATGCAGATGGTGGTATACCAGCCTGATCAGCCTCTGGCAGTACTCCCGCCAGCCCAGTTCGATACAGAGCCGTTGACGGATGTCAACGGGATTTGGTATGACCGCCCTCAGCCTGGGATCCAACGAGACCATCCCGGATTCAGGTGGGGGAGTGGAGGTACCCCGCCCCAGCAGCAGTCATCCGGTCAGGGAGGGCAGTATGGCCAGCAGAGGGATCACCACCAGCAGCAGCCCCCAGCCTACCAGTAGTCGTCCTTCGTTCCTCGTCCCTATCAGCAGCAGGGACATTCTTGGAGACGTGAGCAGCAGGCTCACCAGTCACAGCAGCAGCATCCTTCCTCCTACCCCTCTCAGCAGCAGCAGCACCAGGCCCAGCAGCCTCATCACCAGAGAGGCTACCCGTCAAGCTCCCACGAGAGCCCCGCCTTGGATGACATAGCCCGCCTCCTCACGGATCAGCAGGCTACTTTTCGACGGGAGATGGACGAGTTCTGCCAGGAGATGTGGGACCTGATGAGAGGGAAGGCCGCCATCCCTGCACAGATAGAGCCGAATCCGAACAGCCTGAAGAGGAAATTTGAGCAGGTAGTTTCCACTGAGCATGCCACTCCTAGTGATCCATTTGATGATATGTCTTCGGATCTATTTGATGCTGATTTTGTTACACTTAGGAGCGGTAGAGCACTAGCAGGCGGTGCCTTATCTGAGCGACGACTCGAGGAACCACCCAAAGCGCCAGATGAGGAGGAGGAGAGCGGTACTGAGGCCGCACACGATGATGATGGTGGTACTGATGCCACCAAGGATGCTGATTCCACCGGCGGTACTGAGGCCGCTGCTTCACCAGTTCGAGGAGGTGGTGTTGATGCCACCAGAGTAGCCGAACCAGACTGCGGTACTGAGGCCGCGAGACGTCCAGCAGCAGAGCCAGCCCGTGGTGGTACTGAGACCACCAGTGCTTTTGTAGGGAGAGATGTTGTTTTTCCTCATGCTGATGTATCTCAGAACACTGTTTTGAATAAAGGAAAAGGTTTAGTTTCTTCTGGTCCCACTGTGGTGATTGATGTATGTGCAGATCCGATCGTCGAGCCGTCTAGGCCTTTTCCTAGTCCTTCATCTGCGAAGGACCCTGTGATCCCCTTCCCTAGAGCCCTTCAGATGGGGAAGGGGAAGAAAAGAGAAAAAGACCCAAAAAAGAGAGAGCAGGAGGAGTTCAGCCAGAGCATGATCGACAGATTTCACATACAACTGACCCTTCAGGAGGCTTTGCAGCACATCCCCCTTCTTTAGCGATCTTTGAGAGATAGGACCACAGTCAGGAGGAGGAGGAGGAACCACCATTCAGAGATACATGTGCTGACGAAAGCCACGTGCTTCGCGATCCAGAACCGTCTGCTGGCCAAGAGGCCAGATTCAGGAGCCCTGTATGTCAGATGTCAGATTAGTGAGCAGAGGTTCGACCGGACTCTATTAGATAGCGGATCGTCTATCAACCTCCTTCCGACAGCCCTTCTCGACCGCTTCGAGTTGGGCACTCTTCGACAGAGCAGGACAGTCCTTCAGTTTGCTGATCGATCTGTCAAGAGGCCAAAGGGGTTGTTGCGAGATGTTATCGTCACTATTCAGGGCCTGAAATTCCCCGTGGACTTCGTAGTGTTGGACATGGAGATCCCTGACT
The DNA here is from genome assembly GCA_037367405.1 of Ottelia alismoides. Classification (NCBI taxonomy): domain Eukaryota; kingdom Viridiplantae; phylum Streptophyta; class Magnoliopsida; order Alismatales; family Hydrocharitaceae; genus Ottelia; species Ottelia alismoides. Next base: position 477,168 of record JAZKJV010008722.1, on the reverse strand, counting down.
CAGTGGCCGATACCCCCATCATCCTCGGTCGTCCGTTCTTGGCCACTGCCAAGGCGGTGACTGATCATGATAGCGGGAAGGTATACTTTCGCGTCGAGGGCGAGAGTGTATAGATAGAGACAGTCGAGGACTACAGAGCCAGAGAGAGAGCATGCTCAGAGACCAGCACAGATACAGAGCAGCTGACAGAGGCCGGGCTAGACATCCACCAGGACTGTGATTTTGTGATCACAGATGATGAGGCAGCATGGGCAGACCCTTCAGCACATGCCATCCTCTCATTTCCAGACACCACTGAGGCAGAGATGACAGCAGAGGAGAGCTTGGAGAGCACATCCCTGGTCCAGGATACTACAGAGGCAGCAGAGCCGGTTCTCGACCGCGACACGGTTTCTAGTGATGGTGGTACTGAGGCCACCTTGTGTGACGGTGGTACTAATGCCACCTTGTTTGATGCAGATCCCTCGGATTCAGAGTCTGATTGGGCAGATTGTGATGACCAGATGCCAGACCTGAGTCCACCCGAGCCTACAGATGAGGAGGAGGTAGAGGCAGAGCAGATCAGAGACAGCACAGTTGAGCAGCCTCCTTCAGATCCAGTTTGCGAGAGCTCGTATTCTTTCTCCCAGGCAGATTTGGCAGACTTAGCAGCATTCACGCACCTTCTTCCGAGGCCATATTTGCCAGCACCCAGCTGTCCAGAGCTGAAGCCGCTCCCTACTTCGCTGAAGTATCGGTTCCTTGCGGGCGAACCTGAGATGTACCCAGTCATCATCTCCGCCGATCTGACTGGAGAGTAAGAATCCCGTTTGATGGGGGTTCTTGAAAAGAACCGCAAGGCAATCGGATGGAGCGTAGCAGATCTCCATGGGATTAGTCCATCAGTGTGCTCCCACCATATTTATCTCGAGGAGGGGGCGAAGCCATCGCGTGAGTTCCAGCGGCGACTGAACCCCAACCTGAGAGAGGTCGTGATGAAGGAAATATCAAAATGGTGGAGTGCAGATTTTATTTATCCCATTTACGACTCCAAGTGGGTCAGCCCCTTGCATGTGGTGCCCAAGAAGATGGGCATCACGACTGTGATCAGTGAGTCGGGAGAGGAGATTACTACACGAGTACCTACCTCTTGGAGGGTCTGTGTTGACTATAGGAGACTCAACCAGGCCACCAAGAAGGACCATTTCCCCCTGCCTTTTATTGACCAGATCATTGAGAGACTGGCAGGGAAGAGCCACTATTGCTTCCTTGATGGGTACTCGGGCTACAACCAGGTGGCCATCGCTCCCGAGGATCAGGAGAAGACCACCTTTACCTGTCCCTTCGGTACATATGCCTTTCGACGCATGCCATTTGGGCTATGCAATGCCCCTGCGACTTTTCAGAGGTGCATGCTGTCGATCTTTTCGGACATGGTAGGGGAGTGTTTGGAGGTCTTCATGGACGATTTCTCGGTCTACGGCGACGGATTCGACTCATGTCTTGACTGCCTAGACCGAGTACTCCAGCGATGTATTGAGTTCCATTTGGTTCTATCTTGGGAGAAGAGTCACTTCATGGTGACTCAAGGGACGGTGCTTGGCCATATCATCTCCAACAGGGGCATGGAGGTTGATCCGGCCAAGGTGGATGTCATTAGAAAACTCGCACCGCCGTCCAATTTGAGGCAGCTACGGTCATTCCTGGGGCACGTTGGATTTTATAGGAGATTTATTCAGGATTTCAGCAGGATTGCCCGGCTGTTGACTGACCTCTTGACGAAAGACATCGAGTTCCTTGTCGATGACAAGTGTCTTTCGTCCTTTGCGACTCTCCAGCAGTGTGTTATTGAGGCTCTTGTCCTCCAGCCGCCTGATTGGTCTCTCCCATTCGAGATCATGACGGATGCCTCCGATTTTGCCGTAGGGGCAGTGCTGGGACAGAGGAGGGATGGAGTCCCGTTTGCTATCCATTACGCTAGCCGCACATTGGATTCCGCCCAGCGGAATTACACGGTCACAGAGAAGGAGATGCTAGCCGTAGTGTTCGCCCTAGATAAGTTTCGATCTTATATCATTGGATCTAGAGTGACTTTGTACACAGATCACACCGCCATCAGGTACCTCATGGAAAAGAAGGATGCCAAGGCCAGACTCACTAGATGGATCCTTCTACTCCAGGAATTCGACATTGAGATCAAGGACAAGCCTGGAGTCAAGAATGTGGTGGCGGATCATCTCTCCCGTTTAGAGCAGCCTGAGGAGTCTGAGCAGATTGATCCCATTCGAGATACCTTCCCAGATGAGGCGATCCTTGTTATCGCCTCACTCCCGTGGTATGCCGATATTGTGAACTTTCTCGTTGCTGGGAAAGTCCCACAGGATTGGCCCAGGCAGAGGCTTGAGACCTTCTTTGCGAAGGCCAAGTCCTACCACTGGGAGGATCCCATCCTTTACCACGAAGGAGGGGATAGCGTCTGGCGTCGGTGTATTCCTCAGGAGGAACACCATAGCGTCCTCACTTACTGCCACAAGCTTGAGGCAGGAGGACATCATTCTGGGAGGAGAACGGCACAGAAAGTGCTCCAATCCGGATTGTGGTGGTCTACCCTCTTCAAGGACTCAGATGAGTTCGTGAAGAGGTGTACTGACTGTCAGAGGATGGGCACTTGTGGACAGCGTGATATGATGCCGATGCAGCCCATTCACTTCTATGAGGTTTTTGACGCATGGGGCATCGATTTCATGGGTCCATTCCCTAAGAGTCAGGGATTTGAGTACATTCTGTTGGCCGTGGATTATGTTAGTCGTTGGGTTGAGGCTATCCCCGCCCGAGCCGCTGATGCGAGGACAGTTTGCAGATTTTTGAGAAAGCACATCATCACGCGGTTCGGGGTTCCACGAGTTCTGATTTCTGATGGGGGGTCTCATTTCATCAACGATCAGGTGAAGGCCCTTGCTAGCAAGTTCGGTATAGACCATCGTGTTGCTACACCTTACCATCCACAGACGAATGGTCTACCCGAGGTGTCGAACAGGGAGATCAAGACTATATTGCTGAAAGTCGTCCGCCCTGACCGAAAGGATTGGTCACAGCTTTTGGACTCGGTCTTGTGGGCATATAGGACGTCTTTCAAGACTCCATTGGGCACATCTCCCTTTCGCCTCGTATATGGCAAGCCGTGCCATTTACCTGTTGAGCTGAGGCACAAGTCACTTTGGGCAGTTACTGATATACTCATGGATCCAGATGATGTAGGAGACCAGAGGAGGGCAGAGTTAGCAGCCCTGGAGGAGTTGAGAGATACAGCTTTCTCAAACAGCCTACAGTATAAGGAGAGAGTGAAGGAGTGGCATGATTCTCATATCAGCCACAAGCATTTTGAGATTGGACAGAGAGTATGGCTGTTTGATGCGAGGCTTCGTTTGTTTCCAGGGAAGCTACAGAGCAAATGGAAGGGACCTTACTTGGTCAGAAAGGTACACGACAACGGTAGCATTGATATATCCGAATTGTCTTCTGAGAGTACCTTTCGAGTGAACGGCCAGCGGCTCAAGCCATTTCTAGATCATGAGCCGCGGGTCGTTGATCTTGCCCCTATTCATTTTGCGTGAGATGTGGTCTTTGACTCACATCTAATGCATCTCACGCCTGATTTTCACTGATCCTCCGCCTTGTATAGATCCAGATGTCTATATCACTACATTCTTTAGTCCCACATCCCTTTCTTCATCTTGTGATTATGCTATACTTAGGGTGCACTTTACCCTAAGTATAGGGGGGATGTGAGACCTTCGGGTATTTCTTTTGTTGCTATCTACCCCTGTTTTACTACCTATACTTAGGGATACTTCACCCCTAAGTATAGGGGGGTAGACCCTGTACATTCTCCACTCGGTTTTTCCCTTAGTATACAACCTGCTATACTTAGGATTACTTGATCCTAAGTATAGGGGGAAGACCTGAGACCCTCTTGACTTTTCTACTTCATTCATTCTTCTTTGTATATAGCCTTTCTTTTCACTTCCCTATACATAGCACGAGTTATGTCTTCTTCATCGCTCTTGACTCTGAGGACATCGTTCGAGCTAAGTATAGGGGGGTGTGTATATATTTCATATATACTTTAGCCATAACTCGTACTTTGTGTGAGTGTGTTAATAAATAAAATGGCTAAAAACCACAAAAATTAAAAATTTTCATGTTCATAAACTTCTTTTATTTGCACATAAATAGCTAGTGTACAAATTATTTTTGTAAAAAGGATTTCAAAAATCTTTTGTGTAAAGTTTGTGTAAATATTTTCTTATCAAAATTATGTATATAGTACAAAATTTTTCCAAAATGTTTTGAAAATCAAAAGTTTGCAAAAATCTCGTGTAAATTTGTGTAAATATCTTTTTGCAAAATTTGCACTTCATGCATCATTCATATATGATTTCAAAACATTTTTCAAAAATTTTTGCATGTTTGTAAAAATTTGTGTAAATAGCATCTTTTGTACATATGTATATAGTTTTCCTGGATGATAGTTGACATTTAAACTATCCTGGAATCAAATTGAGAAATGGAGCTTGATTAAGATCTTAATCCACCTAATTTCTAAGAGGAAGCTTATAGGGCTTAGGTTTAAGGCTTTTCAGGTCCATGGTGACTTAATTCTTTGAGTCCACTAGGCTATGATCACATGTCATCTCAATGAGCCTAAGTAGAGCATTTAACGACACCACATGACTCATATAGACAATGGCTTTACTTGGACACCAGCACTATGCACCGAGCTCTCTACGGATGAGATGGTGAGGAGGCAGTCTTCCTTGACTTGGGGTAGCATACGAGGGTAGTACTTCTAGGCGGAACCTCTCTTCTTCTTTTAGTGAAGGAAGTGCGTCTCAACTTGGTCTGGTTGCCATGAAGTCTAACGACGGGAGTTGTGGGTTGCAATAAAGCTTCAAAAGAGGGATAGTCTACTGGCTCAAGAGGAAAAATTCCTTGTACATATGCTGCACATGTATATGTTGTATAGATGCACTTGAAAAAAAATGCGCAAAAAAAAAGAAAATAACTCCAAAAAAGTGGTGGGTCTGAGAGAAAATGATAATCCCACCGGAGTATGTATATAGAGTGCAATAAGCAAAGCTTGGTTTCATGATCCACCTGATGTAGCTTGCAGTAGGGAGACTTGGCTACACTGGTCAAGCTCCCAAGGGTACTTGGCTACACTGGCCTTGACCCATTCTCTTCTTTCTCCTCTTCTTGAGACGGTTGAACTTGAACTTAGAAGGGAATACCCCGCTCCTCGAGGTAAGAGTGGCCAGATTGAGGTCATAGAGTTACGTTGTTGGGGAGGGTTGTCAAGTTGCCATTTCTGAGGTGGAGAGCTTAGACCTCACATTCACAGGACAAGAAAAGATACATGGTCTTCAGGGTTTGTGATTGATGACTTGTTCTGATCTGGAGCATTGAGGAGTCTTGGTTATAGAAAAGTGGAACTTAGAAGCTGTTGAGTTTTAGACTTAAGTCCAAATAAGGTTACGACACATTAATAATCCAAAGATCTGATCGAGCTCCATACCTTAATTTAATGAAGGCAAGTTTAATAATCAGCCTTGATCCATGTACATTCTCTTTTTCTTTTTCTTTATTTCTTTTTCACTTCTTTTTCAAATAAGTGTTTGCTAAGGGACTAGCAAAGTTAAGTATAGGGGGGTGATGAATACTCATTCATCACTCTTTATTCTTATATTTTAGCTACAAAAACCTTTGCAAATGCATGTAGATATGTGTAAATACAAATAATTACCAAAAGCATGCATTGTGTAAAAACCTATAATTAGCATGTTTTTGTGAAAAAATAAAAGAATAAAGATTAAAAAGAAAAAGAGGGAAATATTTAGAATAAATATTGGGCAACCTAACCCAAGGGAGGGCTCAGCATGGGCCTGACCGTGTAAAAGCCAAAGTAGAGGGAGATAGGGGCTCATGTGTGTAAATATATTTGTAAATAAAATAAAAGTATTTTCCTCACAAAAATAGGTTTGTAAATATTTGTATATATTATAAATATAAAATAAATATAAAAATATAAAAAAAAATTAAAAAGAAACCAAAAATCTCATTCATGTACATGATCACATTATACATAGAACCACCTTTATATTTATTTAGCCTTATAAATAAATAAAATTAATTTCCAAAAATTTTGTAAATATCCTATATTATATAGTGTAAATAAATAAAATAAAAACAATTAAAACAAAAATAACAAAATTAAAAAAACACAAAAATATATTGTAAATATACCATGTATATAAATATATATATGTATTTATTTCACCTATGTATATAAATAATTAAAATAAAATAAAAATATCTTTTTATTCCTTATTTTATAATGAAAATAAATAAAATATAAAATAGGAATAAAATTGCACAAAAATAAGAAATTAAAAATCAAAAATCAAAATCCTACATATTGTATATATACCTATATATAACATATTATGTATATACCTTATTTTTATTTTGAAAAAATTATTAAAAATCACTAAAAAATAGAAAAAAATAAAATAAAAATATTTCATGTTTTAAGTTTTCACTAAATCGGCCATTTGCTACCCTTAATTTTAATTTCAAAATCCAGCCACGTGGCCGCCACCCATTGGCTCTGGGGGATGTTGACCGCCCGGTCAACTCCCCCCCCAGGACCACCTCTCACGGGTCTGCAACGCCCGACTCTCCTTCTCGGATTTTTCCCAGGCAGACCCGACTCCCTTTCGCCTAAACCCCGGGTCCGACTCCTTCACGACATACCCGAGACCCTCGCCGGAGCTACCGCATCGAGATCCGCGCTCCTGATTTCCCTACCCGCGCGCTTCTTTCCGGATCATCCCTGCGTATAAAGCCGAGCTCCGCCACCTTCATTGATCATCTTTGGCCATTCGATTCCACCCCCTGTGAGCTCCAGCGTGCTCGTGAGAGTGACAGCTCGCGTCCGGTGCTGTTGAAGCGAGGAGAGGGAGCGTGACCACTGATCCGGCGAGCTTCGCCGCCGTTGCTCCGCCACCAGCCGGAGCTCGAGCCTCGGAGGGAGACGCTCCTCGAGGCGACGACCCAGAGCATCCTCAGCTCATCCCCAGTCTCCTCCTCCACCTAGGTAGTCCCTTAGACCCTGCTTTTCCTTTGATTTTCCATTACGCCCAAATCGCCGCTCCGTCGTGTTTCACCGATTCTGTCCACGACCGACCGCCAATCGATCATCGGGCTTCACCATCGCCCTCGCCTCCTTCCCACACACCTTCTCCATATCCCCATCCAACCCAGCTTGCACAGGAGCTGGGATTCGAGCTCCACCGTCCCCCCTTCGCCGGAGCTCGCCCATATCGCCCCATCGTTCACCGTCACTCCGCCTAACCGGTCGACCCGCGAGTCTCTTGGTCATCTTTGCAGGTACTACCAAGCCCATCTGAGGGCTTGGGTCATTCAGGCCAGGAGCCTCGCCTCCGCCGACCTCGTCGGAGCTCCCCAGAGCTCGGCTGGGCCATCGGAGGCCATCAACAGCTGCGCAGCACCACGCCGGAGCTTCTCCGATCTTCAGGCGCAGCAGGGGAGGTCAGGAGCGCATGCACTGGGCCGGCGAACTTCGTACTTCAACCGCCGTCCGATCAGCCCTCCAGCTCCAGTTTGCATCTGGGTCGTCCGTGCAGGAGCAGCAGTCACCGTTCGATCTGAGGAGGAGAGATCTGGACCGTCCGATGCTCGAGGGTTAGCCACCTGCGCCCTACACCGTCTGATGCACCACGTGGACTAGCCCCCGCCGTTGGATCACCCCGAGGAGCGTAGCGTTGGAGCCCCTGTCGTTCGTCACCGTTAGATGCTACACGTGGCATCCATCCAACCACTCCATTAATAAAGGGTAAATTACCCTTATGCCCTTATGTTTATTTCATTTCACGTTTAGTCCTGTAAGTAGTTAGTATATTTGTTTAGTTTTTGGGATATTTGCATAGAGACCCTTGTGCTTGCATTTATTTACTGATATGTCCCTGTGTGTGGTCTGACACGTGCATCGACATGTGCTTTCTGGTTTATTTGCAATACATGCCCCTGTAGTTCTGGTTGTTCTTTAATGAATGAAAGTTTTTAATTATTTGCATTTATACCCCTGTGCGTGATACATTTGAACATGTGCGTGATTTTTTGGGTTATTTGCAGATAAGCCCCTGGGCTTTTGGTACCTGTTACCAAATAGCCCTCGGAACTTACTTTCTTCACATTTGGGTCCCTGAGTGCCCTAGGCGCGTGCAAAGCACGTGTTTTATTGGGTTAATTGCACCAGCCCTCCCAGACTTTTGGGTATTTGCACTTTGGTCCCTGTGCACTGTGCCCCCTCTTTATTTTTGAATAAAATAGCAAAATACCTCCAAATCCAACGAAAATTGGACACATGGCTCCTGCCATAGTGTAAAATTTTCGAGGATTTTTGAGGACATTTTTGTTTTCATTTGATATTTTTAAAAATTCAAAAACATCTATTTTCTTCACTGTCTAACTTTAACAATCACAAAAAAAATATTAAATAGTGTCTAAAAATTACAAAAAAATTGTCTACTGTCTATTTTGTTGTGTTTGATTTTCTAGCCAATTTTGGCTATTTTTCATTACTGAAAATCACTAAAAATTAAAAAACACTCAAAATCTTATAAAAATTCTAGTAAATCAACTAAAAATCCAAAAACAATAAAATAGGTGCCTAAATTTTCCTTGTTTTATTCTCTTTACAGGAAAATTACTTTTCAGCTAATTTGGGGCCTTTAGATATTTTATCTAGGCCCTTTTAGCTCGGATGGACAGTACCTTTCTTTTCAGTCACTTTTTGATTTTTAGAAAATTAAATAAAACTCAAAAAAATCCCAACAATTTACCAAAAACACTAAAAATTATAAAACACATAAAAACATTTTTGTTAGAATTTTTTGTTGATTTTTAGTGTATTTAATAAATTGTTGAAGTGAGTGGTTTATTAGCTTTTATTGTTTTCTTAACACATTAAAAATCCAAAAAAATATTAAATAATTAAAAACCACCAAAAATACTTTTTTTATTATTTCCTTTTTGACTACTTCGTAGGCCGCAAGGCCAACCCGTGCTCCTTGTGTTCGACCCTGGTCGCTATACCAGGTTAAATTAATAGCAAGACCGCTGTCGCATTTTTGATTGATTTTATCTCTATTGGTGGTCTATTTTACTTGATTGTTCGCACTTGATTGCTTGGGTCACAACGACCGATTAGCACCTTTACCCGAGTGGTCAATTTTGCGTACATCACGGAGCTGAGCTCCTCCCATCATTTCCGGCCACCCAACGCCTCGACTCGACCTCAGACCCCCTCCATTATCTTCCCCTTCACTCCATCACGCAGCACCCTTCATTCATCTCGATCTCGCTCAGTTCGAGTCGACCGAGCTTTGTTCTCCGCCGTTCGCCGGAGCTCTCCGCCTGCACCACCTGTCGCCTCAGCTGACCCATCAGACCCCACCATTTTGTTCGCCTGGGTTTTGTGCACTTAACATTTCAGGTTCGAGCCCCAGAGAGGCTCCATCGACCGTCATCGACTCCAGGCTCCTCCGCCCAGGTCGCCTTCCTCGTCCGGCCGCTTCTCGCCGCCTCCACCTCGTCGGAGGCCATCATCTGACGCGGAAGGGCCCCAGGATCCTTTTCCCTTGATCCGGGGGCCGGAGCGGCCGTGTATCGGCCGCAATCGCCGATCGAACCTCGCCAGGGAGGTGTTCTTCGTGAACCTCCCCCTGCCGTTGGATCAGAGGCCACCTCCAGACGCCATCTACGCCGTCCGATCGTCAAGCGCGTCCAACCGTCCGATCGATCCTTGAAGACCTAATCTCAGCCGCCCAGGACGAAGGGGTACGCACCGTCGGATGCGCGCCATGTGGATTAGTGGAACGCCATCGGTCGCACGATCGAGCCCGTGGGTATTTTGCATCTTCCACCCACGACTTTTTGTATTTACGTTTTAGTCTAAAAACTTACGTTTGAAGTTTAAAAAGTTTTGTAATATTTGCACTCAGGCCCTCACAGTTTCACTATTTGCATTTTAGTCCACGCCACGTCACCTCACGTGACTGGGGCGCATGACTTATGGGTATTTTGCATGTTTGGCCTGGAACTTTTAGTTATTTGCGATTATATCCCTGTGCGTAGTTAATTAAATATCTTTTTGGAGAAATTGCATGTATGCCCAGCCGGTTTTCATTAATTTTAATTATGCCCCTGTGAATGACATATCACGTGATCTGTGCGTGCCTTTTTGGTGAAATTTGCATCTGAGCCCCTGGATGTTTTTATAATTACATTTATACCCCTGCCAGGCTTAGGATTTTTGTGTGCTTAGCCTATTTATTTCACGCCTCATTTAATTGCTAAAAATTCTCAAAAAAATAGGTTTAAGCTCTTGTTTGCTTCTACTTTCACGCCATATTTTTAGTTTTTAATTTTATTGTATTTTTATATTTATTAAAAATCAAAAACATGTTGTTTCAACACTGTCCAGCTTAGAAAATACCAAAAAATATTAAAAGGTCTTAAAAAATTCCAAAAATATTTTATGTTGTGTTTTGACCTGCTTTAATTTCAACCCAAAATTCACTAAAAATCTCAAAGGAAAAACACTAAAAATTTAAAAACACTCTAAAACTTCAAAAAATATATAAAATCAAAGAAAACTCCAAAAAATATAAAACTTAGTTCCTGTGTGTTCTTGATTTTATTCTCTTTAATTAAAAATTAGTGTGAAAAATTTTGGTTACTATTTGCTAATTTTAATTCCCATTTTACTCACAATCAGCACATATTTCACTGTTTTATCTTATTTCTGTATTTAAAAATACTAAAAACACCTTGAAAAATCCCCAAAAATCACAAAAACAGTAAAAAGTCTTTAAAATATCAAAAACATTTTATTTCTGAATTTTTGGATATTTTTGTGCATCTTTATTAAATACTTTGCCTTGTCTTTTATTACCTTGTCTTTAAATTCCAATATTGAAAAAGAATTAAAAAAATATAAAATATAAAATTATAAAAATTAGAAAATTAAAAATCAAAATACAAAATTAAAAATTAAAAATTAAATAAAAAAATTTTAAATTCAAAAACCCACAAAAAAAGAAATTAGATTGGCTAAGTTGTGTATTAGACCTAGGATTGGATTTTTATCTATGCTCTACATCCTTGCTTCCTGAGTTCGACCCCTACTTGCTTGCCATTGTACATCTTTAGTAGGGTATAATAAATTTTAATCCTTGCTATTCATTCCTTGATTGATTGTGGGGGTTAATTGTTGAAGAACGAGGAGGCTAGAGTAGTCGCATCAGCGATAGTGAGTCTGACTTGTCAGATCACTATTTAGCGGCTCTCGCTTTTCTCGCTTTTCAAATGGCGCCGTTGCCGGGGAGCATCGGCTTGTAGAGTACCTTTTGGGTCTTTTATTTACTTAGCCATTTTTGATTATTTGTCTCTTGTGCATCATCTATTTGGAACTGTCTGACATCTCTTTTGTTTTCTTGCGAGGGACCGCTGACCGAGGAGGATCGCCTAGGGGATCCTGCGCAGCCTTGGGAGGAGGAGCCGGCTATTCTACCCTAGCCGGCAGGAGAGAGCAGGAGAACTAGAGAGAGAGAGAGATAGTTGCTTTTCTTTTTGTGAGAGAGAGTTATTTGTCTAATTTGTAATAATACAGGACTTGGACACTTGAACACTTCGGGCCTAATTTCCGGGTGTTTGTTCACCCGGGGGCTCACCGCGGCTTTCTCGTGTTTTATCGACTGTCATTTTCCGATTTTGTTTTCCTTTTCATTTCTTTTGTGGATTGAGCTCTTAGATTTAGGTCATGCTTGATTCGATTAGACTAGGTCCAAACACCCTAATAACTCTTGCATGCTCCTATAGTTCGTATTTGGACTTAGATTAATTAAGTAGTTGATCATTGGCTCTCGATCCATGCGCCGCGAGCTCACTCCACACAAGTGCTTTCTCCTAACTCAAATGTGTTGAGCAGAGGAGGAGTGAGCCTAGACCGGACACTAGGATTGGGTGTTAGCGGTTAACTTGTGGTTCTTCACTCTAGCAGTTGCCTATCTTAGGACGATTTCCGCATTGCATACCGCCATATAGATTAGGTTTATAAATTTCTGCCTTGCATCCCGCATGGAGAGAGCTGGGATTCGATGTAAGTCTTCTTACTTTGCATCCATCATTTAGGCACAAAGGTGAGATTTCCGTCTTGGTGCCGACTTGCATTGGCTTTTCCCGACTCATTTCTCCCTCTGATTTTGGATAAATTAGGATAAATAAAATACAAAATCGTTAGGCGCTTGTTTGAATCTACTCAAAAGAAGCGATAACACAAAAAAATGAAAAAAGGGACTGCTAAGAAAACTTTGACCTAAATAAAATTGGTAATTGGACTCATTGATTGGGGAGAGTAACACCCTCACTTGTCTTCAGGTTGCATGGGAAGGTCTCCTTCCAAGTGAGGTGAGCGCTTCGTAAGGATTAGAGCCAAAAACCCAACTTGTGGCTGCCTTGTGTATCGCCTGGATTTCCGAAGTATTGGCGCTACTATCGTACGTAGTCGAATAGGGCTTGGTCGTCATTGGTGACTCACTATTGTGTGAGCATCAACCTTGTCCGAAGTACCAAGCATAGGCCACGCCTTCACGGGGGTGTCTGTCTCACCGGCTGCGTCCGAGTAGGATCTTGCACGCTCACGGGTGATTCCGTTGCGAGCGAGGTCCGAAGTATCGGTTTCGCCTATCAGCTTCCTCTCTCTATTTCTTTGGCTGAGTAGGGATCCAGGAAGGGTTACAAGGACCTTAAAAAGCGCAAGTTATAGGTTACACAGGAGGAGGACAAGTACGAGAATACTTTTCCGGCAGCACTCTCGCTCATATAGGCGTAGCGCTCTAAGGACTCGTTGAAAGATAAATTCCTGAAATCAAGATAAAAATTACAAAGATAAAAGCCGAACCTTCACGGCTTCACGCGTCGAGTTGGTGAACTCCCTTATCTGGTGTTTGGTTGCTAGTTACATTTAGGTCAAAGATCAAAAATATCGCGCCTTTGCGCAAAATTTTGTTCCCCTTCTATTTGACCCGTGCTCATTGTGAGCCTTCTACTGTTTTGCAATCCTCTTTATTTCTGGTTACCTTCGTGCTCTTCATCCAACATCCTTTCCTCTTGATCTTCTCAAGATGTCGTCACGCGGATGGTTTAGTCGGGACCTTGCCGACACCCACATCGATTCCGTGCCATCAACATCTTCAATAAAGAGGGGTGATCTCCGAAGAGTTAATTCGGATCTTGCGGATGTCTCCTTGGACTCCCCTATTCTCGCCTCTTTCAATACTTGCCTTTCTCCAATTAACCCGCTATTCGGGATGGACTCGCAACCCGAACTAGCTCTTCCCCTTCCAATAAACCGGGATTACTCTTGTCCCCGAAATAACCCCTTGTGGATGGAGGTTGATTTCAGTCAATATCATATGCTCCATTCACAACATTCTGGGATTGACCTTAATCCCAGATTCATCTCAATAGCAGGTGCTGAGGAAGATACTGATCAGGGTTCATTCTATCATGCAGATCCTCCACCCGATCAAGAGTTAGAGATTCAAGTGCGGTCTGAGATGGCAGGTGGAAGAGGAAAAGGACCACAGCAGCAGGAACCTGAGGTCAATACAGGGGAAGGACAATATACCACGCAGGGCGAGGTTAACAGTCAGCTGCTGGCTTCCATCCAAGCCATTCAGCAGCAGTTGACTAGCTAGGCCCTGGCACAGACAGCCTTCCAGGACATGCTGAACGATCTGAGGAGGAGGGCCGATGCGAGAGACGACCGACGTGAGGATGACCCGAACTTTGATCCCAATTTCCATGAAGTCAATGATGAGTTTTCAGTGGGACCCGAATATGAAGCAGTAGAAGAAGATCCACCGCAGCCCAAGCCCACACTCAAGGAGACATACAATCCAGGAGCAGGGCGTATCACTGAGTGGATTCAAGTTCCACGTATGCACGCTCACTTCGAATTGAAGCCGCAATTTCTGTCATTGCTTCCCACTTTCCATGGGAACACCACTGAAGAACCATACATTTTTCTCAAGAAGTTTGGTCGCATTTGTTCCACTGCTCATTACCCCGGAATCCCTCTGGATGTAGTCAAGATGACTGCGTTTCCCTTCAGCCTTCAAGACAAGGCCCTTTATTGGGTTGACCATCTTGGGAAGGTCGTCACCACTTGGGAGGGATTGAAGTCTGCCTTTCTCCATAAATTCTATCCTCTGGGGAGATTAAATCAGATGCACGCCCGGATCTCCAGTTTCTGCCAGCAGCCCCACGAGACGATCCATGAAGCGTGGGAGAGATTCAAAGATCTCCAGGAAAAGTGCCCCCACCATGAAATACCAAAAACCAGTCTCGTACAACACTTCTTTGGTGGGCTATCATTCGAGAGCCAAAAGCTCGTAGATGCAGCTTGCGGCGGTTCACATTTTAACAAGGACGAGGACGTAGTATGGAACGTCTTCGAAGAAATGGCTGAGGGAGAAGCAGCCCAATCCTCGTCCAGAAGCTACATGAAGCCACCACCCGCCATCAGCAAGCCAGTTAACATGGCTTCTCACACCGAGGACAAATATGAGAGCTCCAACCTGAGCATCATTGGGAGCCACTTGTCCAAAGTGGATATCATCGAGAAGAGGTCACAGGACCTCGAAAAACTGGCAGTCATAGAGAAGAGGACCAAGGTCTGGAGAAGCTCGACCAGATCTACCAGCAGCTGGAGCAGCTCGTCCGAGCATTGAATGCAAACATGTGCAACGTTGTGTCTACCTCTGCAGAGCCGAACGCTGAGAAGAAAGAGCCTACAATGCAGCAAAACCCTCAGCCGACTCCACCGCAGCCCCAGCCAGTCCAGCACGTGTACTACGTGCAGGTTCCGGAGCAGCCACCGCAGCCTCAGACGCAGATGGTTGTATACCAACCAGAGCACCAGCCCACATACTCCGAGCAGTTCTCTCCACCCCCGCCACTGATCCAGGAGATCAATGGCGTCTGGAACAATGAAGCGCAGCTGACCTGTCCTCAGGGAACTCTCAGGGTCAGAACATGGGCAACCGGCCCTATCATCAGCAGCAGCAGGGTGGGAGACCATTCCAGCAGCCTTACCAATACCAGCCTCCCTCACACGGGAGCACTTGGAGGCAGAATTACCAACATGGTCCTCAGCAGTCTGGATATCGTGGACAGGGATATCACCAGCAACCGGCTGCGCAATACAACCAGCACAACTCGCAGTACCCCTCCAACCCCCCTCCTCAACAATTTTCACAAGGATATCAGTCGCAATCCCAGCCGCAATACCAGCATTCTAGACCCAGTAGGGGGAATCCTCTGAGATTGTACCGGTCAATCCAGCCCTGGCTTGTTTGGAGCAATTGATGAAGAACATGGCTGAGGTGAACCAAAAGATCGACGACCTGATGATGAATCCGCATTTCATCATCTTT
Organism: Ottelia alismoides; assembly: GCA_037367405.1. Classification (NCBI taxonomy): domain Eukaryota; kingdom Viridiplantae; phylum Streptophyta; class Magnoliopsida; order Alismatales; family Hydrocharitaceae; genus Ottelia; species Ottelia alismoides. The sequence continues at coordinate 461,605 of JAZKJV010008722.1, read as the reverse complement.
ATTCTATCATTTTGGCACCTAAAACCCTAGCAAATGCCTGTAAATAGCCTTAAATCAAGCATCTTAGCATTCATGCATATGCATCCAAACATTGTATAAATTACTGTAATTAAGGCCAAAAGTATAGAATAAATAAAGAAAAGAAAAAGAATAAAATATTGTAAATATTTTATGAACCAAAACCCCCGAGACCTAGGCATCTTGATGAATAGGTCGACAAGGAATAAAGTAGGGGGAGATAAGGGCCAAAGTACAGATAAAATGCCTATACATTATATTCATTCTTTATTCATTTTGGGACCTATTTTTGGTTCCACTTTTTACACTTCAAATAAAGAAACTTTGTACATGAAAGTTGTAGATAATTTAATAAAGAAAAATACAAAATTGATTTCACAAAAAAATCATGTACAGACAAAAAGATACGGTCTGAATAAGAATCCAAAATCTCAACTTTCCAGACCCGTATCTCACAACTGACAACTCCAAATGAAGTGTACTCACCTTTAATTGTATATAGAATAAAATAATCTATCCAATGGTGGTAGTTTCGCATTTGGCGGAGCTACGGTTTGAAAGTTGAGTTCTGGACCCCTATTGTACACTTGTACTGAATAAAATATTCAATTTATTATTTATTCATTATTTTTATATTTTTATATTTTTATAATGTTGTAAATATTACTTATAACAAGTATGTGTATTAAAATCAGAATAAAAACATAAATAAAATACAAATAAAAATAGTTGTATATTTTCAATACATTGGTACACTGCCTATGTATATACCTATACAAAATACACTTGCATTTTATTAAATATACAAAATAAATTAGAAAATTAAAATAAAAATCTATTTGTGTATATAAAAGTATGTTATAATGTTATAAAATACTAAACAAAAATAATAAAAATAAAATACCCAAAATAAAAATTAAAGATCAAAATACATAGGTATTATACCTATATAGGGTTAAAAAGGTAACTTGTAAAAATATAAGCCATAAAAATAATTAAAAATCAAAATAAAATACTACATAAAATTCTAAATAATTTTTATTTTATGACTTTTATTTAATTCAACCATTTAATATTTTAAATTGAATTAACAAAAGTTTTTTTAGGGTTTTTCCTGGTTGGTCCACGTGGACCAACCAGGGGGCGGTCTCAGTTGACTCGGGTCAACTGCCTGTCCTCCACCCATGTGCGTCTGTCAGAATGCATTTGACCCCATTTTGGTCGATTTTTCCTGGTCGCATCTTGCACCAACCCATGATGGAATCTTGACAACTTTTTCTCCTCGATTATCAAGCTTGCTCGCCCTATGATTATCTCGAGGAATGGATCAGTGTGTCGCCCGAGGCGTCTTGATCTTTGGAGCACCTCAGTCAGGGGTCAAACCACATAAAATGAAACCCCCACTTTCGATTTGATTTTTGAACACCTTCGGTCCATCACCTCGTGCCTCTCCCGTGCTCTAGAGCCACCTGGAGGTGACAGCTCCGACGTGAGCTCTTCAGCCAAGGCCGCCGAGGTCGGAGGCGTCTCCACCACCTCCCGCGAAGTCGCTGGTCGAGGTACTCTTTTCCCTCTGGCTCCGGCCATCGAGGGCTCGCCCCGCATTTTTTTATTTAGCCCGTTAGCTACCTGATACCCGTAGCTTTAAAAGCCCTAAAGAAGTTTCAAGTTCCATTCACTCCTTCGCCAAATCGATCAATCTCGCCGGAGCGCACCCCCGGCCATCCATCATCCCCTCACCTCGCGCATCGATTAGGCCCATTCCAGGTCCAGGCAGTTTGCCCTGGACCTGCTGACCATTTGTGCAGGTCAAAGAACGAGCAACGACACCTGGAAGCGGATTTTGAAGCTCGCCGGAGCAGGCGCAGCCCACTAGCTCCGCCAGTCACCTGCGAGCGCCACGGTCTCCGCCGTGTCTTTTTGCCGCCACCAGCCGATAGAGAAGGACCAGGGGTCGCTCCACGGCCATTTTGAAGCCTTGACTACATCGGAGGACGACGATCTGGAGCGGCGAAGTTCGCCTCACCGGCGTTCTTCGCTGTTCTTCCTCATAGCCTCCCAGCCGTTGGATCGAGGAGCCCTCCCCAGATCGCACAGCCTCCGTTGGATCATCCTTCGCCTCGACCGTCTGATCAACCAAGGAGATCTAATCCAGACCGTGCATCGCCCAACCGTCATCGGCCGCCCTGATGTTGCCACGTGGATAAGTGGAGTGCTTCCCGCCGCTGGATCGCCCATCGCCTCCCAGCCGTTGGATGCGCGCCACGCGTCACCTGCATAGCGCCCGAGCGAGGGTATTTTGCATTCTACCCCTCGCAACTTTTGTATTTACTTTTTAGTCTGTAATCTTTCGTCTGTAGTTTAAATATTTTGTAATATTTGCATAGAGACCCCCGAACTTTGCTTATTTGCACTTAGGTCCTCCGCCACGTCACCTCACGTGACCTGTACACGTGAGGTGTGGGCATTTTGCAAGGACACCCTCGGGTTTTTGTGTATTTCGTTTCAGTACAAAAATTTTGGCGTGAAGTGTAAACTTTTTGGATAATTTGCAAGTAGACCCCCAGTCTTTTGTTATATTGCATTTTAGTCCTTCCCAGGCGCGTGCAAGTCACGCGCCCTGGGGGGTAAATTGTTTGCGTGCCCGAGCGGCTTTTGTATTTGCATTTTGGTTCCAGAAGTTGAATATTAAGTTCAATATTTTGTGGATATTTGCGTGTATGCCCCTGGATGTTTTAAATATTGCACATATACCCCTGCCAGGCCTGATTATTAATTGAATGCTTGTTATATTTATTTGAATGATCATTTTAAGTCCAAAAATTCCACAAAAATAGACTTGAGCTTCTGGACCTGTGTACTTTAATGCCGTATATTTAGTTTTTGATTTTATTTTATGTTCATATTTATTAAAAATCAAAAACAGCCTTTTTGTGTACTGTCTAGTTTAGAAAATACCAAAAAAATATTAAAACACCTCTAAAAATTCCAAAAAAAATTACCTAGTGTCTATTTTATTATCTTTTAATGTCAGTCCAAAAATCATTAAAAATCTCAAAAGAAAAACACTAAAAATTCAAAAACACTCAAAAACTTCAAAAAAATATATAAAATAGTAGAAAACTCCAAAAATCGAAATCTCAGTTCCTATTTGTCACTTATTTTGTTCTTTTCATTAGAAAAGTAGTGTGAAACATTTTGAGTACTGGTTGCTATTTTTAAATTGCATCTTATTCACAGCCAGCCCTATTTCCACTGTTTTCTTTTATTTCAGTAATTAAAAATATCAAAAACACCTTGAAAAATCCCCGAAAATCACAAAAACAGTAGAAAACTTTAAAAATACCAAAAACATTTTATTTCTGAATTTTTGAGCATTTTTGTGCATTTTTATAAATATTTTACCTTGCCTTTTCTTATATTGCCTTTACTTTCCAATATTGAAAAAGAAATACAAAAATATAAAATATAAAATATAAAAATCAGAAAATCAAAAATCAAATACAAAATTAAAAATTAAAAAAAATTAAAAATTAAAAACCCACAAAAATTCCTTTGCTTGCTTAGTGTAGACACTCCACACATCACACACACTCCTTAGCATTTTTGCTTGAATTACACTGTTTGCTCCCTGTGTTCGAACTCTCTGCATACTTGACACTATACACCATTTGTGCAGAGTTAAAAATAAATTTTAACTCCACATTATTTCTAATTTATTGATCTTTAGTGTGGGTTAATTGTTGATTAAATTCAGAATTTGTGTGGTCAAACACCGACTGTTGACTCGCCTTGTGAGTCAATATAACCGCATCGAATTCCGAGTTTATCAAATGGCGCCGTTGCCGGGGAGCAACAGCTTCTAGTTCACATTTTTGTTTGATTGTGTGATTGTTTACCATAGCATTTTTCTTCTCTTACATTTTGATATCTTGTTGAGCTATCTGACCATCTCTTGTCTTGTCTTCTTGCGAGGGACCGCGGAGCGAGGCGGATCGCCTAGGTGACCCAACGCATCCTTGGGAAGCGGAGCCGGCTATTCTTAGCCTAGCCGGCAGGAGAGAGCAAGGAGTGAGAGAGAGACTGCTTAGATTAGCTTGTCTTTTATTTTTGGTGAGAGAGTGATTTATTTAATTTGTAATAATACAGGTACACTTGGACTTGGACACTTAGACATTCGGGCCTAATTTCCGGGTGTCTGTTCACCCGGGGGCTCACCGCAGTTTTGACGAGTTTTCATCGCTGTCATTTGCCGGTTTTGTTTTCATTTTTCACTTTCTTTTGTGGATTGAGCTCTTAGTTCTAGGTCCTGCTTGACTCGATTAGAATAGGTCCAAACACCTAATTATCTTTGCATGCTCCTATAGATTCGTATTTGGACTTAGACTAATTAAACAGTTAGCTAGTAGCTTCCAAATCCACGCGCCGCGAGCTCACACCCGAACAAGCGCTTTCTCCTACCCCAAATGTGTTGGGCAGAGGAGGGGTGAGCCTAGACCGGACACTCGGATTAGGAGTTGCTAGTTAGCTTGTGGTTCTTCACGCTAGCAGTTGCCTGTACTAGGACGATTTCCGCCTTGCATTTCGCCATATAGATTAGGTTTAAAAATTCTGCTTTGCATCCCGCATGGAGAGAGCTGGGATTCGCTGTAAGTCCTCTTACTTTGCACGCATCATCTAGGCACAAAGGTGAGATTTCCACCTTGGTGTCGACTTGCACGGCTTTTCCGACTCTATTCTCCCTTTGTTTTTGGAACAAAGTAGGATAAAGGAAAAATACAAAAACCGTTAGGCGCTTGTTTGAATTGACTCAAAAGAAGCGATAACACCAAAAAAAAAATTAAAAAAGGGACTGCTAAAGAAAACTTGACCAAAAATAAAATCGGTAATTGGATTCATTGCTTGGGGAGAGTAACACCCTCACTTGTCTTCAGGTTGCATGGGAAGGTCTCCTTCCAAGTGAGGTGAGCGCTTCGTAAGGATTAGAGCCCAAAACCCAACTTGTGGCTGCCTTGTGTATCGCCTGGATTTCCGAAGTATTGGCGCTACTATCGTACGTAGTCGAGTAGGACTTGGTCACCATTGGTGACTCTCTGTTGTGAGAGCACCGACCTTGTCCGAAGTACCGAGCCTAGGCCACGCCTTCACGGGTGTGTCTGTCTCACCGGCTGCGTCCGAGTAGGATCTTGCACGCTCACGGGTGATTCCGTTGCGAGCGAGGTCCGAAGTATCGGTTTCGCCTATCGGCTTCCTCCCTCTATTTCTTTGGCTGAGTAGGGATCCAGGAAGGGTTACAAGGACCTCAAAAAGCGCAAGTTACAGGTTACACAGGAGGAGGACAAGTACGGGGACACTTTCCTGGCAGTACTCTCTCTCCTATAGGCGTAGCGCTCTAAGGACTCGTGAAAAGATTAATACCTGAAAAACAAGCTAAAACTGACAAGATAAAAGCCGAACCTTCACGGCTTCACGAGTTGAGTTGGTGAACTTACCCTTGCTTTGTGTTTGATTGTTAGATTTATTAAGGTCAAGATCAAAAACACCGCACAATTGTGCAAAATTCTGTTGCATCTCATTTTCTTCTTTTCTTGCATTATCCCCACTCTTCTCAAATAATCAAGATGATGGGACGGAGATCTCTTAGGCCGACCTTGTCGGCACCGCTATCCAGCACTCCTCCCTATTCATCTAGGAATAACTCGGAGAGCCCGCTCTCCGAGCCTGAGTTCACATCCACCCTGTTCCCCCTCGACCACCCTTCCCATTCTCCTTCCCTCAGTCCAATTGTGTCAGAATTCAGTGCATCGCAGAGCTCAGCTCATTCAACAGCACCTGAAATGGCCTCTTTTGCATTTTCAGAGAATCCAGTAATGGCAGACAGAGGCGAGCACCCAGATGACCACGACCATCCTCCGTTCATTATTGACCAAGTGGCCATCAACAATTCCTTGCTAGCGTCCCTGGAGAATATGCAGAGGCAGATCCGAGACCAGGGCACTTTCATGGGTGACCTGATGAGAGAGATAGCGCAGCTGAGAGAAAACCGACCTGGGGGCGGTGGCGGTGGAGAAGGAGGAGGACCTGATGCAGGAGGAGGCGATCCAGACGGTGAGCGACCGCCACAGACCATCATGAGGGAATTGCACAACCCAGCTTCGTCCCTCACTCACCGGTGGATCAGACTCCCGCCAATCCACGGAGACTTCGAGCTTCGGCACCACACTATTCAGTTGCTACCCAAGTTTCATGGGCTGCCGACCGAAGAGCCGCACCTCCATCTCCAAGAGTTCGAAATGATATGCAGCACTATCCACGATCGGTTGTTGACCGAGGACACAATCAGGATGATCGCCTTTCCATTCTCATTGGTTGACAGAGCCGCATACTGGCTCAAGCATCTAGGGCGATTTGTCGACACTTGGGCAGATCTCCGGTCCGTATATTTGAAGAAATACTATCCTCTCGGCCGGACCAACGCAGCTCGAGCTATGATCAGCAACTTCGTCATGATCCCAAATGAACAGTTCCATGAAGCATGGGATTGATTTAGAGAGCTCATAGACCGGTGTCCACATCACGACATCTCCAAGCCCCACCTGGTGCAGAGTTTCTTCTGTGGGCTGACACCGGAGCTGCAGGGGCTTGTGAACGCCTCTTGCGGTGGGTCCTATTTCTCCAAGGGAGAAGACGACGTCTGGGCCATCTACGAAGGCATGGCAGAGAACTCTACAGTGATGACCCATGCCAGAGTCTACACTCAGCAGAAGCCCCCGCAAGGAGCGGGATCATTTCAGAGGATCGCCCGCATCGACGCCGGTCCTAGCACAATGTCGGTAGCCGCAGCCCAAGCAGAATCAGCAGCAGCCGACATGGGCATCATCAGTGAAAAGTTGGACCGCATGGAGATCCTCGAGAAGAAGCAGAACCAAGGTCTAGCCCAGATGGACCTTCTCACCAAGACAATGAGTGACCTGAAAACTCAGATTCTCTGTATTCAGGAGGCACAGGCCCATTCACAACAGCCTCCCAGGTCACAGGTTGCTTCCAGCAGCAACAATCCCAACCAGGCCTCCACCTCATACCGCCAGGTGAACCATATCCAGGCGGAGCCGGTTCCATTGTTGCAGTACCATCCAGAGCAACCACCATCTCAGGAGACGCAGATGGTGGTGTATCAGCAGGAGCAGCCACTGGCAGTTCTTCCTCCACCTTCCTTCGAGCAGGAACCGTTGATGGAAGTCAACGGGATTTGGTATGACCGATACCCTCAGCCCGCAATTCGTATGGATCACCCCGGATTCCGTTGGGGTAACGGTGGATCCTCATCCCAACAGCAGTCCCCTGCTCAAGGACAGCAGAACGGCCAGCCACAGCAACAACACCAGCAGCCCCAGTACAACCAGCCCCAGCAGTATCAGAGTAGTCCTCGTCCCGCCTATCAGGGACAGCAGTGGAGGCAGCGCCAGCAGCCTCAGCAATCTTATCACCAGCCTCCCCCCCAATATCAGCAGCAATACCAGCAGCAGCAGCCCCATGTCCAGCAGGGACAGACATCCGGTTCTCAGGGTCAAGCCTATGAGAACCCAGCCCTCGATGATCTTGCCCGCTTGCTATCTGAACAGCGAGCATCTTTCAGGCAAGAAATGGATGAGTTCCGGCAGGAGATGCGGGACATCATCAAAGGCAAAGCCGCCATACCCGCTCAGATCGAACCCAATCCTAATAATTTAAAAAGAAAATCTGAGCAGGTAGAGTTCACAGAGGACACCTCTCTTAGTGATGATTTGAATGACATATCTTATTCCTATTATGATGTTGATTTTGTTACTACTAGGAGCGGTAAGATGCCAGCCGGCGGCGCCTCTTCTGAGCGACAGCCAGATGCAGGATCAGGAGCGCCAGAGGAGCAGACTAGCAGTGCTGATGCCTCTAATGATGATGTTGAAGACGGTGGTGCTGATGCCACCAATGATGGAGTCCAGGACAACGGTGCTGATGCCGTTGTGATACCAGATGCAGACGGTGGTGCTGAAGCCACCATTTTGGGAGATGAACCAGAGCGCGGTGCTGATGCCGCAGAGACAGGTGCTAGTGGTGGTGCTGAGGCCACCACATCTACTTCTGTTGAGCCACCCACTGTGATGTCACCATATTTTGTATCTAGAGACTGTGGGAAAAAAACAAAAACAAAAATATGAATAAAGGAAAGGTTTCTGTTCAAATTGCGGATCCATATGTGGTGAATGATGATTATTGTATGGATTCTCCGTCTTCACAGGTACAGGGACCGATTCCTAATCCTCCATCTGAGGAGGCCCCTACCATCCCCTTCCCTGAGGCACTCCGCCGAGCGAAGGGGAATAAAAAAGAAAATCCAAAAAAGAATCAGCAGGTAGAGTTCGGCAACGAAATGATTGACAGATTTCATATTCAGCTGACTCTACGAGAAGCATTTGAGCATATCCCCTTCTTCAAGAAGAATTTGAAAGAAACAACTACTGTCAGAAGGAAGAAGAGGCACAGAGATCAAATCCATATGCTCACTCATGACACTTGCTGCGCCATTCAGAAAACATTGCCAGCCAAGCGACCAGACGCAGGAGCTCCCTATGTCAGATGCGAGATTCAGGAGCAGCAGTTTGATCGTACTCTATTAGACAGCGGCTCTTCAATCAACCTTCTTCCGGCAGCCTTACTCAAGCAATTCGAGTTTGGCCCTCTTCTTCGAAGCAGAACCGTCCTTCAGTTTGCTGATAGGTCGATTAAGAGGCCGAAGGGGTTATTGAAAGACGTGGTCATTACCATTCAGGGCCTGAAATTCCCCGTGGACTTCGTCGTGTTGGACATGGAGATCCCTGAGTCGGTAACCGATGCCCCCATCATTCTCGGACATCCATTCTTGGCCACAGCCAAGGCGGTGACCGACCATGATAGTGGGAAGGTATGCTTTCGCATAGAGGGCGAAACCATACAAATAGAGACGATCGAAGAGATCAGAGCCAGAGAGGCAGAATGCTCAGAACAGTCCAGCGAAGCCGAGCAGATGACAGAGGAGGAGCTAGACATCCACCAGGTTTGTGACTTTGAGATGACTGATGATGAATCCAACTGGAAAGATCCCGTAGCACCAACCCTCGCCTTGCCTACAGATTCTCTATATCTCAAGCTCATGGCAGTCGAGAGCCGGGAGAGCACATCCCTGGATGAGGATATTTCTGAGGCTGACAGTGTTGTGATGAGTGGCGCTGAGGAATTTCAATCTTGCTCATCGTCTTCTGATCCCTCGGATTCAGACATAGACTGGGATGACTTTGATGATTATTTGCCTTGTCTGATTCCTTCTGAGCCGACAGCCATGACAGAGTGCGAGCCAGTGCAGTTTATCGATGATCCAGCAGGCCGCCCTTCGTCAGGAATTCATGCAGAGCGAGAGTTCTCCCATGCAGACCTGGTCGCATTTACACAGACATATCAGAAGCCAGATCTGCCACCTCCCAGTTGTCCGGAACGGAAACCTCTGCCGCAGTCGATGAAGTACAGGTTCCTTGCTGGAGAGCCAGAAATGCACCCAGTCATTATCTCAGCAGATTTGACTGGAGAACAAGAATCTCGTCTGATGGAGGTTCTTGAAAGAAACCGCAAGGCAATCGGTTGGAGTATAGCTGATCTCCAGGGGCTGAGCCCAAATCTTTGCTCCCACCACATCTATCTTGAAGATGACGCTAAGCCGTCGCGTGAGTTCCAACGACGGCTGAACCCGAATCTTCGAGACGTAGTCATGAAAGAAATTTCCAAGTGGTGGAGCGCTGATTTCATCTATCCCATCTCCGACTCCAAATGGGTAAGTCCGTTACATGTGGTACCCAAGAAGACGGGTATCACTACAGTTGTCAATGAGTCCGGAGAGGAGATCGCTACCAGAGTACCAACTTCTTGGAGGGTCTGTGTGGACTACAGACGATTGAATGAGGCCACCAAGAAAGATCACTTCCCGTTGCCATTCATTGATCAGATTATCGAGCGGCTAGCTGGGAAGAGTCACTATTGTTTTCTCGATGGGTACTCTGGATATAATCAAGTGGCCATTGCGCCCGAAGACCAGGAGAAAACGACATTCACCTGTCCGTTTGGGACTTATGCTTTCAGACGGATGCCCTTTGGTCTATGTAACGCTCCGGCGACATTCCAAAGATGCATGTTGTCCATCTTCTCGGACATGGTGGGTGACTGTTTAGAGGTCTTCATGGATGACTTCTCGTTCTATGGCGACGGGTTCGACGCTTGTCTTGACTGCCTAGACCGTGTGCTGAAGCGCTGCATTGGGGTCAATCTTGTCTTATCCTGGGAGAAGAGTCATTTCATGATGACTCAAGGGACGGTCCTTGGTCATATCGTCTCCAACAGGGGCATGGAGGTCGATCCGGCTAAGGTGGATATCATCAGAAAACTCAATCCGTCGTCCAATTTGCGTCAGTTACGGTCTTTTCTGGGGCATGTCGGTTTCTACCGACGGTTTATTCAGGACTTCAGTCGAATTGCCCGACCGCTTACTGACTTGCTCACCAAAGACACCGAGTTTATTGTTAATGATAAGTGTCTTGAATCATTTGAGACTCTCAAAAATATGGTGGTTTCAGCTCCTGTCGTTCAGCCACCCGATTGGTCTCTCCCATTCGAGATCATGACGGATGCTTCAGATTTTGCCGTTGGGGCTGTGCTTGGACAGAGGAGGGATGGTCTACCCTTTGCCATTCACTACGCCAGCCGGACTTTGGATGCCGCGCAGCGGAATTACACTGTGACTGAGAAAGAGATGCTGGCCGTAGTCTTTGCTCTTGATAAGTATCGATCGTATATTCTCGGATCTAGAGTAACAATCTACACTGACCATACCGCCATCCGGTACTTAATGTCTAAGAAGGATGCCAAAGCACGTCTCACCAGATGGATCCTTCTACTCCAGGAATTTGATATTGAAATTAAGGATAAGCCTGGAGTCAAGAATGTGGTGGCGGATCATCTCTCCAGATTGGAGAATCTTGAGGAATCTGAGCCCAACGCACCTATCACAGAGACATTTCCAGATGAGGCGATCTTGGCTGTCACCTCACTCCCATGGTATGCTGAATTTGTAAACTATCTTGTTGCCAAGACAGTCCCTCAGGGTTGGCCTAGGCAGAAACTTGAGACCTTCCTAGCTAAGGCCAAGTTTTACCATTGGGAGGTCCCGTCCTTTATCATGAAGGAGGGGATAGTATCTGGAGGAGGTGCATTCCTCAGGAAGAGCAGCATAGCGTCCTCACATACTGCCACAAGCTTGAGGCAGGAGGACATCATTCTGGAAAAAGGACAGCACAGAAGGTGCTTCAATCCGGCCTATGGTGGCCTACTCTCTTCAGGGATTCTGATGAGTTCGTAAAGAGATGTACTGACTGTCAGAAAATGGGAACCTGCGGACAGAGAGATATGATGCCCATGCAACCCATTCACTTCTGTGAGGTTTTTGATGCATGGGGGATTGATTTCATGGGCCCATTTCCTAAGAGTCAGGGATTCGAGCATATTTTGCTCGCTGTGGATTATGTCAGCCGATGGGTTGAGGCTATCCCCGCCCGAACCGCAGATGCTAAAACCGTTTGCAAATTTTTGAGGAAAAATATCATTTCACGATTCGGAGTACCTAGAGTCTTGATTTCAGACGGGGGGTCTCACTTCATCAATGACAAAGTCAGGGCCCTTGCAGACGAGTTCGGCATTAACCATCGGGTTGCCACTCCTTATCACCCTCAGACTAATGGTCTTGCCGAAGTATCGAACAGGGAGATAAAGACTATCTTGCAGAAAGTTGTCCGCCCAGACCGAAAGGATTGGTCACAGCTTTTGGACTCGGTCTTGTGGGCTTATCGGACATCTTTCAAGAATCCATTGGGAACATCTCCCTTTCGTCTCGTCTATGGCAAGCCGTGCCATTTGCCAGTGGAAATCAAGCATAAATCTTTTTGGGCAGTTACTGAGTTGCTTTTAGATCCCGAGAGTATAGGAGACCAGAGAAGAGCAGAATTGGCAGCCCTGGAGGAATTGAGAGATACAGCCTTCTCCAACAGCCTACAGTACAAAGAGAAAGTGAAGACATGGCACGATTCGCATATCAGCCATAAACAGTTTGAACCAGATCAGAGAGTATGGTTGTTTGATTCAAGGCTAAAGTTATTTCCAGGGAAGTTACAGAGCAAGTGGAAAGGACCGTATGTGGTCAGGAAGGTACATGACAATGGCAGCATCGACATATCTGAACCGTCATCTTCATCTACCTTCCGCGTCAATGGTCAACGCTTGAAACTATATCTTGATCATGATCCGCTGACCATTGACGTTGCCCCCATTCTTCTGGTATGAGATGTGTCCCTTGACTCTCATCATCTGCATTTCATACATGGTGATCAACTCTATTCCCCGTTGTACAGATCCATCTGTTTATATCATTCTGTTGTCTGTCAATTTATTTTCTTATTTTCTTCTTTTCTTCTCTTCCTTTTCTATCTTCTTTATCTATCAAAAAGGTGTCGCCCTTGTTGACAGTTTTCCATACTTAGGACGTACTTTGTCCTAAGTATAGGGGGGTTGGCACCCCGAGTTTCTTCTATTCTTTTCGATCCTCTCCATTGTCTCCTCTTCTTGTCTATACTTAGGGATAGCTTACCCTAAGTATAGGGGGAGACAATCTGAGTACGATCTGTTCATCCCCACCCTTGACCCTCCCTGCTTTGTGCACGGTCTACTATACTTAGGATTATTTGATCCTAAGTATAGGGGGGACGGTCAACTTCTCATTCGTTCATTCATTCATTTATTCTTTATTAGTAGACTTGTCTATATTTAGTACGAGTTATGTCTTCTCTTTTCTCTCCGATCTATGAGGACATAGCTCAAGCTAAGTATAGGGGGGTCGTATATACTACGTATATACTTTAGCCATAACTCGTACTTTCGTATTTTCCTAATAATATGGCTAATAATTCTTTAAAATTCATTAAAAATCTTTAATAAAAAGATGTGATTATTCCTCAAATTCTTTTTGTATTTACTGATTAATAAATCAGGTGAAAATGTTTTTTGCAAAATGTTTGAAAAATAGTTTGAAAATCTTTGTGAACATCTATTGAAAACTATTTTGAAAATATTTTGTTTCGTGTTTTCAACCTGTGTGAAAAATGTGTGGATTGTAAAATTTCTTTTCTTTGTGTGAAATAAAATGTTTGAAAAATGATTTGCAAATGGTTTGAAAAATGGTTGCAAAAATGATTTGAAAAACCTATATATACTGTTTTGAAAGCCTTTGCAAAATGTTTTCAAATGTGTGTAAAATGTTTGTAAAAATTATTTTGGACTATAGTTTTCAAAAATTGTGTGTAAGTTGTTTTCAAATAAGTTTGAGGAATATTCACATCACACCAAAAAATCCACTATATATATATATGTATAAAATTGATCATTTACCCTTGTAAATTCTTAAAATCCACTTCTTGTAAATATAAGAAAAGCACTCCCGTGTACATATTTTAACCTATTTTTCAGCCAAAATCTTTTTGTTTTCAAAAAGCCCAAAAACATTTGCAAAATTAAAATCCAAAAACATCTGAAAAATCTTTTTGAAAAAAATACAAAAAAAAATGCATATGCATCATCATCATCTTTTCAAAAATCCATAAAAAGTTCAAAATCTTTGAAAATTGCATCACAAAAATATTTTCTGCATTGCATTGCATAGCATTCGCATTTTTCGGATTGAGTTTGATAGTTGAACAAGTCTAAGTAAAATCCGGAGATTGGAGCTTGATTGGACCTTATAATCTACCTAATAATAGGAACCTTATAGGAACTGGGTTTGAGGTACTTCAGGTCTAGTTGACTTAATTCTTTGAGGATCACGAGACTTGGTTCAATGGATTCTTGACTACCTAAGTAGAATATTTCGGAGCACACGCACGACTCTTGTTGATAATGACCTAACTTGGACACTTGCACCTTTCACATGGCTCAACTCAGTTAGAGTGGTGAGGGGTTGGATTTGCCGGTATGAGACGCACACAGGTGGAAACATTTGTCCTCCTCTAGGGAGGGAAGTGCACCCCAACCCGTCCAGTGATTGGGAAGTCTAAAGACAGGAGGCTGTGGGTTGCGATAAAGCTTCAAAAGAGGGATAGTCTACTGGCTCAAGAGGAAAAACTCCTTATGTAAATGCTGCTGTTCAAAAAAAAAACAAAAATGTTCAGGCATGTACAAAAATAAAAAGCCTGCAAGTATGTACAAAGTCAATAAGCAAGCTTGAGTTCCAAAGTCAAATATGTGAGCCTGCAGCAGGATGACTTGACTACACTGGTCTTGCATCCAAGGATAGGTAGCTACACTGGCTACCGTCCATTCTTCTCTTCACCCCCTCCTCTTGAGCTGGTTGCCACTTGAACTTAGAAGGGAATACCCCGCTCCTCGAGGATGGATTTGCTGGATTGGGGAATCACTGGGTTGTCATACTGGAGAAGTCAGTTTCTTTGTCATTCTAGTTGGGGAGAGCCACCATCACTTACACTGTACAAGTCAGATTCATAGTCGTAAGGGTTTGCGTATGAGTTGATATATTTTTGACCTGGCTATTGAGGAGACTTGAGCAGAGTTTTGGGATTCTCAGGGACTGTTGAATTTCAAACACGGTTCTCAATAAGGTTCTGCCCGCACTAAAATTCCAAAGGTCCGACTTAAGCTCCAAACTTTGATTTTGCGAAGGCAAGTTTGATCATTAAATTAAATCCAAGTTCTTCTTTTTCTTTTCTTTCTGTTTCTTTTTGCACTTATTGCATAAGTGTTTGCTAGGGACTAGCAAAGGTAAAGTATAGGGGGATGATGAATCCACATTTCATCATCTTTATTCTATCATTTTGGCACCTAAAACCCTAGCAAATGCCTGTAAATAGCCTTAAATCAAGCATCTTAGCATTCATGCATGTGCATCCAAACAGTGTATAAATTACTGTAATTAAGGCCAAAAGTATAGAATAAATAAAGAAAAGAAAAAGACTAAAATATTGTAAATATTTTATGACCCAAAACCCCCGAGACCTAGGCATCTTGATGAATAGGTCGACAAGGAATAAAGTAGGGGGAGATAAGGGCCAAAGTACAGATAAAATGCCTATACATTATATTCATTCTTTATTCATTTTGGGACCTATTTTTGGTTCCACTTTTTACACTTCAAATAAAGAAACTTTGTACATGAAAGTTGTAGATAATTTAATAAAGAAAAATACAAAATTGATTTCACAAAAAAATCATGTACAGACAAAAAGATATGGTCTGAATAAGAATCCAAAATCTCAACTTCCCAGACCCGTATCTCACAACTGACAACTCCAAATGCAGTGTACTCACCTTTAATTGTATATAGAATAAAATAATCTATCCAATGGTGGTAGTTTCGCATTTGGCGGAGCTACGGTTTGAAAGTTGAGTTCTGGACCCCTATTGTACACTTGTACTGAATAAAATATTCAATTTATTATTTATTCATTATTTTTATATTTTTATATTTTTATAATGTTGTAAATATTACTTATAATAAGTATGTGTATTAAAATCAGAATAAAAACATAAATAAAATACAAATAAAAATAGTTGTATATTTTCAATACATTGGTACACTGCCTATGTATATACCTATACAAAATACACTTGCATTTTATTAAATATACAAAATAAATTAGAAAATTAAAATAAAAATCTATTTGTGTATATAAAAGTATGTTATAATGTTATAAAATACTAAACAAAAATAATAAAAATAAAATACCCAAAATAAAAATTAAAGATCAAAATACATAGGTATTATACCTATATAGGGTTAAAAAGGTAACTTGTAAAAATATAAGCCATAAAAATAATTAAAAATCAAAATAAAATACTACATAAAATTCTAAATAATTTTTATTTTATGACTTTTATTTAATTCAGCCATTTAATATTTTAAATTGAATTAACAAAAGTTTTTTTTAGGGTTTTTCCTGGTTGGTCCACGTGGACCAACCAGGGGGCGGTCTCAGTTGACTCGGGTCAACTGCCTGTCCTCCACCCATGTGCGTCTGTCAGAATGCATTTGACCCCATTTTGGTCGATTTTTCCTGGTCGCATCTTGCACCAACCCATGATGGAATCTTGACAACTTTTTCTCCTTGATTATCAAGCTTGCTCGCCCTATGATTATCTCGAGGAATGGATCAGTGTGTCGCCCGAGGCGTCTTGATCTTTGGAGCACCTCAGTCAGAGGTCAAACCACATAAAATGAAACCCCCACTTTCGATTTGATTTTTGAACACCTTCGGTCCACCACCTCGCGCCTCTCCCGTGCTCTAGAGCCACCTGGAGGTGACAGCTCCGACGTGAGCTCTTCAGCCAAGGCCGCCGAGGTCGGAGGCGTCTCCACCACCTCCCGCGAAGTCGCCGGTCGAGGTACTCTTTTCCCTCTGGCTCCGGCCATCGAGGGCTCGCCCCGTATTTTTTTATTTAGCCCGTTAGCTTCCTGATACCCGTAGCTTTAAAAGCCCTAAAGAAATTTCGAGTTCCATTCACTCCTTCGCCAAATCGATCAATCTCGCCGGAGCGCACCCCCGGCCATCCATCATCCCCTCACCTCGCGCATCGATTAGGCCCATTCCAGGTCCAGGCAGTTTGCCCTGGACCTGCTGACCATTTGTGCAGGTCAAAGAACGAGCAACGACACCTGGAAGCGGATTTTGAAGCTCGCCGGAGCAGGCACAGCCCACTAGCTCCGCCGGTCACCTGCGAGCGCCACGGTCTCCGCCGTGTCTTTTTGCCGCCACAAGCCGATAGAGAAGGACCAGGGGTCGCTCCACGGCCATTTTGAAGCCTTGACTACACCGGAGGATGACGATCTGGAGCGACGAAGTTCGCCTCACCGGCGTTCTTCGTTGTTCTTCCTCATAGCCTCCCAGCCGTTGGATCGAGGAGCCCTCCCCAGATCGCACAGCCTCCGTTGGATCATCCTTCGCCTCGACCGTCTGATCAACCAAGGAGATCTAATCCAGGTCGTGCATCCCCCAACCGTCATCGGCCGCCCTGATGTTGCCACGTGGATAAGTGGAGTGCTTCCCGCCGCTGGATCGCCCATCGCCTCCCAGCCGTTGGATGCGCGCCACGCGTCACCTGCAGAGCGCCCGAGCGAGGGTATTTTGCATTCTACCCCTCGCAACTTTTGTATTTACTTTTTAGTCTGTAATCTTTCGTCTGTAGTTTAAATATTTTGTAATATTTGCGTAGAGACCCCCGAACTTTGCTTATTTGCACTTAGGTCCTCCGCCACGTCACCTCACGTGACCTGTACATGTGAGGTGTGGGCATTTTGCAAGGACACCCTCGGGTTTTTGTGTATTTCGTTTCAGTACAAAAATGTTGGCGTGAAGTGTAAACTTTTTGGATAATTTGCAAGTAGACCCCCAGTCTTTTGTTATATTGCATTTTAGTCCTTCCCAGGCGCGTGCAAGTCACGCGCCCTGGGGGGTAAATTGTTTGCGTGCCCGAGCGGCTTTTGTATTTGCATTTTGGTTCCAGAAGTTGAATATTAAGTTCAATATTTTGTGGATATTTGCGTGTATGCCCCTGTATGTTTTAAATATTGCACATATACCCCTGCCAGGCTTGATTATTAATTGAATGCTTGTTATATTTATTTGAATGATCATTTTAAGTCCAAAAATTCCACAAAAATAGACTTGAGCTTCTGGACCTGTGTACTTTAACGCCGTATATTTAGTTTTTGATTTTATTTTATTTTCATATTTATTAAAAATCAAAAACAGCCTTTTTATGTACTGTCTAGTTTAGAAAATACCAAAAAAATATTAAAACACCTCTAAAAATTCCAAAAAAAATTACCTAGTGTCTATTTTATTATCTTTTAGTGTCAGTCCAAAAATCATTAAAAATCTCAAAAGAAAAACACTAAAAATTCAAAAACACTCAAAAACTTCAAAAAAATATATAAAATAGTAGAAAACTCCAAAAATCGAAATCTCAGTTCCTATTTGTCACTTATTTTGTTCTTTTCATTAGAAAAGTAGTGTGAAATATTTTGAGTACTGGTTGCTATTTTTAAATTGCATCTTATTCACAGCCAGCCCTATTTCCACTGTTTTCTTTTATTTCAGTAATTAAAAATATCAAAAACACCTTGAAAAATCCCCAAAAATCACAAAAACAGTAGAAAACTTTAAAAATACCAAAAACATTTTATTTCTGAATTTTTGAGCATTTTTGTGCATTTTTATAAATATTTTACCTTGCCTTTTCTTATATTGCCTTTACTTTCCAATATTGAAAAAGAAATACAAAAATATAAAATATAAAATATAAAAATCAGAAAATCAAAAATCAAATACAAAATTAAAAATTAAAAAAAATTAAAAATTAAAAACCCACAAAAATTCCTTTGCTTGCTTAGTGTAGACACTCCACACATCACACACACTCCTTAGCATTTTTGCTTGAATTACACTGTTTGCTCCCTGTGTTCGAACTCTCTGCATACTTGACACTATACACCATTTGTGCAGAGTTAAAAATAAATTTTAACTCCACATTATTTCTAATTTATTGATCTTTAGTGTGGGTTAATTGTTGATTAAATTCAGAATTTGTGTGGTCAAACACCGACTGTTGACTCGCCTTGTGAGTCAATATAACCGCATCGAATTCTGAGTTTATCACCTGACGGCAGCCAAAACCGTCATACCAGCCCAGGTCGAAGCTAACCCTAACAATTTCCGACGCAAGGAGCAGGTAGCCGGCAGTGTCCAACCCGAATCAGGTGAAATTAATTGTTTTTTATCTAACGTTGTTACTCTCAGGAGCGGTAGGACATACCAGCCATCGGCGACGGCGAAGGGAAAGCACATTGCATCTGACGGGGAATCGTCAGTCTAGCCAACACCAGGGCCAGCCAGTATTTTGGGAGCAGCACCAGCATCCAGAAAACCACAAAAAAATGAAGAAAATCGAAAAACACAAAAAGATAGCAGCAACCTCGGTGGAGATCAGCCAGCATTGGAGACGCCTGCACCCGCCTCTCTGCCAGTTCCTGACAGGAGGAGCACCGCACCTGCGGCGAGTCCAACGCCAGCACCTGAAGCCGAGCCTGTCATTTTTGGTCCGCAAATTGTAGATGAATCCATTCCTTTTTGTCATCTACCTGTAAACCATGATATGGACACTATTTTGAATGATATTGGTGAAGAGTTTGTAAATATTCCTTTCCTTGAAGCAATGAAAAAACACAAAAAAATGAAAAATTTGAAAAATGCTTTGTCTAATCCTGCTATCATAGAAATCATTCAGAATTTGGTATTGAATATGCCATTGATGAAAGCTCTTGAGTACATGCTAGCTATGAAGAAAGGACTTAAAGAGGCATGTACAACCAAGCGCAGGCCAAACCCCCACAATTCCAGAAGCAAAGGTGGCAAGTCTGAAAAACACATTCTCACAATGGCCACAGTTAACGCCATCAACAACCTCCCGGATAAAAAGCCAGATATGGGAGCACCTCTTGTACATTGCCAGATGTTTGATCAGGAATTCGAGCGAACACTTCTCGACAGTGGGTCATCTGTCAATTTAATGCCAGCCTCACTACTCACGGAGTTCAAGTTAGGACCGCTCAAGCCTACAAAGATGATTCTGCAGTTTGCAGACAAGTCAGTCAAGCGGCCTAGGGGCCTGTTGGAGGACGTGATAGTCACGGTTCAGGGAAAGTCATTCCCGGCCGATTTTGTGGTCTTAGATATGGACGTCCCAGCTCCGTTGCTCCTTACCCCGATCATACTCTAAAGTTCTGCGGACATCAAACGCAGTGGTAAATTATGGGACGGGAGAAATCACTTTTGGAGCTGGCAATGAAATTATCCGAGTTGAGACCCTGTCCGAAGGAACACCAACCGAGCAAACATCTACTCCATGTGCAAGAGTGATCGAGTACGCTGACGACTGCGACTTCCTAGCAGAAATTCAAGATACCAACCTATTCCTGGATGACAATGAGATCCACGAACTCCTCTGTCCAGAGGAGGAAGTGGAGACCGCAGTCGAATTCCCCTGTATCAATCAAGATGAGGAACTTGCTGATGTACTACAAGAAACCGCTGTAGGAGTAATGTGCCTTCAGAACCAAGAGCGGAAGTTTGAAGAATCCTTGAATGAAGAAGAAATTATTGAGGAATTCTGTCAGGATCTGAGAGAAGGAATAGATGAGAACAAGGTGGACACCGAACAGTTGCATGAATCACCACCTACACTGATAGCTGAAGTCACCACGGAAGCAGCTCAGACCCCGCCGGAGCTAAAACCTTTGCCCTCCAACATGAAGTATGCCTTCCTTGCGGGAGAACCTAATATGCACCCGGTCATTATCAATGCCCATCTGACCGAAGACCAAGAATCTCGTCTGATGGAGGTTCTTGAACGCAACCGCAAGGCGATAGGCTGGCTAACTTCTGATCTCCATGGGATCAATCCGTCACTTTGCTCACACCGCATCTTTCTGGAAGAAGATTGCAGGCCCTCTCGAGAACTGCAGAGAAGATTGAATCCGAACCTGCGGGAGGTTGTTATGAAAGAGATCCAGAAATGGTGCGATGCGGGATTTATCTATCCCATCTCCGACAGCAAATGGCTGAGCCCGCTGCATGTTGTGCCCAAGAAATCAGGGATCACCATTGTCAAGAATGACAAAGGAGAGGAGATTGCCACCAGAGTACCCACTTCTTGGCGAGTGTGTGTGGATTACAGAAGACTTAAACTCGCCACCAAGAAGGACCACTTTCCTCTACCCTTTATCGACCAGATCTTGGAGAGATTGGCCGCGAAGGAATACTTCTGCTTCTTGGATGGATACTCTGGGTATAATCAAGTTGCCATTGCTCCGGAAGATCAAGAGAAGACCACGTTCACCTGTCCTTTTGGCGCATATGCCTTCAGACGGATGCCGTTCGGGCTTTGCAACGCCCCAGCTACATTTCAGAGGTGTATGCTTGCAGTCTTTGCCGATATGGTGGGCAACTTTCTCGAGGTCTTTATGGATGATTTTTCAGTCTACGGGGATTCATTTGACCAATGTCTAGACTATCTAGACCGAGTCTTACGGAGGTGCTGCGAAGTCAATCTTATGCTCTCTTGGGAGAAGAGCAATTTTATGGTGACCGAAGGAATTGTGCTGGGTCACGTTGTTTCTAAACGTGGTATGGAGGTTGACCCGGCTAAGGTGGATGTAATTTCCAAGCTTGAGCCACCTACAAATATCAAGCAAGTTCGGTCATTCTTGGGCCATGTCGGTTTTTACCGACGATTCATCAAAGATTTAAGCAAGCTGGCCAGACCGCTGACTGAATTGCTCGGCAAGGACAATGAATTCATTGTGGACGACCGTGTGCTCCTTGCCTTTAATCAGTTGAAAGAGCTCATCACGCAGGCCCCTGTCCTACAGCCACCGATTTGGACTCAGCCTTTAGATTATGACCGACGCGTCAGATTATGCCATCGGAGCTGTACTGGGACAGAGGAAAGACAATGTACCATTTGCGATTCACTACGCTAGCCGAACGCTCGATGAAGCCCAGAGAAACTACACTGTCACTGAAAAAGAGCTGCTAGCAGTAGTCTTTGCTTTGGAAAAGTTCAGATCTTACCTCCTTGGGTCCAAAGTAATCATTTACACTGATCATTCGGCCATTCGGTATTTACAGCAGAAGAAGGACGCCAAACCACGTCTCATCCGATGGATCCTTCTCCTCCAGGAGTTCGACTTGGAAATCAGAGATAAACCTGGGGTAAAGAATGTAGTGGCCGATCATCTGTCAAGACTTCTTGAACCAGAGTCTCCTGAGCTGAACATGCAGCCTATCACAGAGACCTTCCCAGATGAGTCGATTCTGTCTGTTGCCTCACTTCCTTGGTATGTGGACATTGTGAATTATCTAGTTGCCAAGAAAATCCCACAGGACTGGCCTAAGTTGAAAATAGACAGATTTTTGTCTAAAATCCATTTCTACCAGTGGGAAGACCCGCATCTGTTTCGTGAGGGAGCAGACTGCATCTGGAGGAGGTGTATTCCTCAGGAGGAAGTTCCAAGTGTCCTCACCTTATGTCACGATCAGGATTCTGGAGGGCATCATTCAGGGAAACGAACGGCAGCGAAAGTTCTTCAAAGTGGCCTCTGGTGGCCTTCATTATTTAAAGATGCAGATGAGTATGTCAAACGCTGCACTGACTGTCAGAAGATGGGCGGAACCATAGGAATGAGAGACACGATGCCTCTGAAGTACATTCAGATCTCGGACGTCTTTGACGCATGGGGTATCGACTTTATGGGCCCGTTTCCCAACAGCCAGGGTTATGAATACATTCTGCTTGCTGTCGATTATGTAAGTCGATGGGTGGAAGCTATCCCCGCCCGAGCCGCCGACAGTAGGACTGTCTGTCGATTCCTGAGAGATAACATTATAGCACGGTTCGGGATCCCCAAGATTCTCATATCTGACGGGGGTAGCCATTTCATAAACAGAGAGGTGAAGAAGCTGACCCAAGAGTTCTGCATTGAACATCGTGTTGCTTCAC
Organism: Ottelia alismoides; assembly: GCA_037367405.1. Classification (NCBI taxonomy): domain Eukaryota; kingdom Viridiplantae; phylum Streptophyta; class Magnoliopsida; order Alismatales; family Hydrocharitaceae; genus Ottelia; species Ottelia alismoides. Next base: position 438,913 of record JAZKJV010008722.1, on the reverse strand, counting down.
CCTACCATCCGCAGTCCAATGGCTTAGCTGAATGTTCAAACAGGGAGATTAAGACAATACTACAGAAACTTGTGCGTCCGGATCGCAAGAATTGGTCTCAGCTGCTTGATTCCGTTCTTTGGGCTTACAGAACTGCGTACAAGTCACCCTTGGGAATGTCTCCCTACCGCCTTGTGTATGGCAAGCCATGTCATTTGCCGGTTGAACTCATTCACAAATCTTTATGGGCCATTAATATCTGTAATTTGGACTCCAAGCAAGCAGGAAAGAACAGAAAACTAGATCTGAACAGATTACTGGAATTCAGAGACTACGCATATGACAACAACCTGATGTACAAGGAGAAGGTCAAAACATGGCATGACAAGCATATCCGTCGCAAGTCCTTTGATCCAGGTCAAAAGGTATGGTTGTTCGATGCGAAATTGAAGATCTTTCCAGGCAAATTGAAGAGCAAATGGACTGGGTCGTTCATGGTTAGGCAGGTGCGTGACAACAGAAGTGTATTGATATCCAATCTGTCAGCTGACGCACAGCCTTTTGTAGTCAATGGACAGCTCCTAAAGCCATACCATGAACATGATACATTCATGGCAGTCATTGATTCAATTCAAGTGATCTATGAGGATGAGCTGAATATCTTCGAAGAGGCAGAAAAAGGCGAAGTATATCAAAACATTTTTTAATGATTTTTCTTTTCTTCTTTTCAGTTTCTTGTACCTTCTTCTACCAAATTGATGCCATCCCTTTCCATCACTGCTATACTTAGGATGTACTTTAATCTAAGTATAGGGGGATGCGCATCCCGAGTTGCTCATATCCAATCTCATTTCTTTTCTTCTTTTCTTCTTTTCCTATTATATCTTCTTTATCTATCAAAAAGGTGTCGCCCTTGTAGACAGTTTTCCATACTTAGGACGTACTTTGTCCTAAGTATAGGGGGGTGTGCACCCCGAGTTGTTCTATTCTTTGATCCTCTCCATTGTCTCCTCTTCTTGTCTATACTTAGGGATATCGTACCCTAAGTATAGGGGGAGACAATCTGAGTACGATCTGTTCATTCCCACCCTTGACCCTCCCTGCTTTGTGTACAGTCTGCTATACTTAGGATTATTTGATCCTAAGTATAGGGGGGACGGTCAACTTCTCATTCGTTCATTCATCTCTGTATTCCTTTATTCTTTAGATTTTCCTATACTCAGTACGAGTTATGTCTTCTCTTTTCTCTCTGATCTATGAGGACATAGCTCAAGCTAAGTATAGGGAGGTCGTATATACTGCGTATATACTTTAGCCATAACTCGTACTTTCGAATTAATATGGCTAATTATTCTTTAAAATTCATTAAAAATCCTTAATAAAAAGGTGTCTTGTTCCTCAAATTCTTTTTATGTAATTACTGATTAATAAATCAGGTGAAAATGTTTTTTGCAAAATGTTTGAAAAAAAGTTTGAAAATCCTCGTGAACATTTATTGAAAACTATTTTGAAAATATTTTGTTACATGTTTTCAACCTTTGTAAAAATGTGTGGTTTGTAAAAACTTATTTTCTTTGTGTGAAATAAAATGTTTGAAAAATGATTTGCAAATGGTTTGAAAAATGGTTGCAAAAATGTTTTGAAAAACCTATATATACTGTTTGAAAGCCTTTGCAAAATGATTTTCAAATGTGTGTACATGTTTGTAAAATGTTTGTAAAAACTATTTTGGACTATAGTTTTCAAAAATTGTGTGAAAAGCTTGTGTCAAATAAGTTTGAGGAATACATACATCACACCAAAATTCACTATATCCATATGTATAAAATTGACCACTTACCCTTGTAAATTCTTAAAATCCACTTCTTGTATATATAAAGAAGCACTCCCGTGTACATATTTTCACCTAGTTTTTAGCCAAAATTCTTTGTTTTCAAAAATCCCAAAAACATTTGCAAAACTAAAATCCAAAAACATTTGAAAAATCCTTTTGAAAAAGACAAAAAAAAATTGCATCTGCATATGTATCATCATCATGTTTTCATAAATCCATAAAAAGTTCAAAATCTTTGAAAATTGCATCACAAAAATATTTTCTGCATAGCATTCGCATTTTTCGGATTGAGTTTGATAGTTGAACAAGTCTAAATAAAATCCGGAGATTGGAGCTTGATTGGACCTTAAAATCTACCTAATAACAGGAACCTTATAGGAACTGGGTTTGAGGTACTTCAGGTCTAGTTGACTTAATTCTTTGAGGATCACGGGACTTAGTTCAATGGATTCTTGACTGCCTATGTAGAGTATTTCGGAGCACACGCACGACTCTTGTTGATAATGACCTAACTTGGACACCTGCACCTTTCACATGGCTCAACTCAGTTGGAGTGGTGAGGGGATTGGATTTGCCGGTATGAGACGCACACAAGTGGAAACATTTGTCCTCCTCTAGGGAGGGAAGTGCACCCCAACCCGTCCAGTGATTAGGAAGTCTAAAGACAGGAGTCTGTGGGTTGCGATAAAGCTTCAAAAGAGGGATAGTCTACTGGCTCAAGAGGAAAAACTCCCTATGTAAATGCTGCTGTATATAGTATTCAAAAAAAAAAGTTCAGGCATGTACAAAAATAAAAATCCTGCAAGTATGTACAAAGTCAATAAGCAAGCTTGAGTTCCAAAGTCAAATATGTGAGCCTGCAGCAGGATGACTTGACTACACTGGTCTTGCATCCCGGGATAGGTAGCTACACTAGCTACCGTCCATTCTTCTCTTCACCCCCTCATCTTGAGCTGGTTGCCACTTGAACTTAGAAGGGAATACCCCGCTCCTCGAGGATGGAGTTGTTGGATTGGGGAATCACTGGGTTGTCATATTGGAGAAGTCAGTTTCTTTGTCATTCTAGCTGGGGAGAGCCACCATCACTTACACTGTACGAGTCAGACTCATAATCGTAAGGGTTTGCGTATGAATTGAGATATTTCTGACCTGGCTATTGAGGAGACTTGGACGGAGTTTTGGGATTCTCGTGGACTGTTGTATTTCAAATTTGGTTCTCATTAAGGTTCCGTCCGCACTAAAATTCCAAAGGTCCGACTTAAGCTCCAAACTTTGATTTTGTGAAGACAAGTTTGATAATTGAACTAAATCCAAGTTCTTCGTTTTCTTTTCTTTCTTTTTCTTTTTACACTTATTGCATAAGTGTTTGCTAGGGACTAGCAAAGGTAAAGTATAGGGGGGTGATGAATCCACATTTCATCATCTTTATTCTATCATTTTGGCACCAAAAACCCTAGCAAATGCCTGTAAATACCCTTAATGTCATCATCTTAGCATTCATGCATGTGCATCTAAACAGTGTATAAAATACTGTAATTAAAGCCAAAATTATAGAATAAATAAAGAAAAGAAAAATAATAAAATATTGTAAATATTTTATGACCCGAAACCCCGAGACCTAGGCATCTTGATGAATAGGTCGACAAGAAATAAAGTAGGGGGAGATAAGGTCAGAAATACAGATAAAATACCTATACATTCTATTCATTTCTTATTCATTTTGGGACCTATTTTTGGTTCCACTTTTTATACATCAAATAAAGAAACTTTGTACATGAAAGTTGTAGATAATTAAATAAAGAAAAATACAAAATTGATTTCACTGAAAAATAATGTACAGATAAAAAGTTATGGTCTGAATAAAAATCCAGAATCCCAACTTCCCAGACCCGTATCTCACAAATGAAAACTCCAAATGCAGCATACTCACCTTTAATTGTATATAGAAGAAAATAAGCTATTTAACGGCGGTGATTTCGCGTTTGGCGGAGCTACGGTTTGAAAGTTGAGTTTTGGACCCTCATTGTATAATTGTACAGATTAAAATATTCAATTTATTATTTATTATTTCTATAATTTTATATTTTTCTAATGTTGTAATTAATACTTATAATATATATGTGCATTAAAATCAGAATAAAAATGCAAAGAAAATACAAAATAAAAATACTTGTAAATAGGATACATAGGTATACTACCTATACTTATACCTATATAAAATACACTTCTATTTTATTTAACATACACAACATCTCAAAAAAATAAAATAAAAATATAATTAAGTGTATAAAAATACTTTGTAATTATATAAATTAATAAACAAAATTAAAGAAATTAAAAATACAAAATAAAAAATAAGAGAATACAATATATAGAATAATATACCTATATAAGGGTATGAATGCAAACTTGCAAAAATACACCCAATAAAAATAAATAAAAATTACCAAAAAATAATTTATTAAATTACAAGCATTTTTTATTTTATAACCATAATTAAATAAAATAAGTTACTATTTTATTTTGAATTTAGAAATCATTTTGTGAGGATTTTTCCTGGTTGGTCCACGTGGACCAACCAGGTTGGTCTGACAGTTGACCTAGGTCAACTGTCTGACCTTCTCCTCCAGGCGTGTCAGAGAGGTTTTTGTCCCATCTTCGCGCCATTTCCTTGGCTTGACCTTGCACTAAGCCATGATGAGGTCCTCTGCATTTTTGCTCCTCGATCAATGGTGATTCACGCCCTAGTGAAATCTGGGGCTGAAGACCACTGATCGAGGTGGTTCGAGCCTCGTCCTCCACGCCATTCGTCAACCATACAAAAAGGACCTCCCGACTTCGATTTGAAATTAATCCTTCTTCCGCCATTCTCAACCAAAAACCTCTACCTCTTCGTGCTCCTAGTGACAGTAGGAGTCGAATCGACCCGGGGTTTGCGTTGTTTGGTGTTGAATCGAAGCGATTCGACCCCTCGCCGGAGCTCCGCCGTGCTTCACAGCCCGTCGCCTCTGGTGAGTCTCCTCCTCTTTTCTCTTCATTTTCTTGTAGCTGTAGCGTAGATTAGGTTAGTTAAGTAACAGTTTTGCTTGCCGTTCATCCAATCGCCGTGAATCGTTGATCGAACCCACGGCGGAGCTGAGCTCCACCCATCATTTCCAGCCACCCAACGCCTCGACTCGACCTCAGACCCCCTCCATTATCTTCCCCTTCACTCCTACATCACGCAGTACCCTTCATTCATCTCGATCTCGCTCAGATCGAGTCGACCGAGCTTCGTTCTCCGTCGTTCGCCGGAGCTCTCCGCCCGCACCACCTGTTGCCTCAGCTGACCCATCAGACCCCACCATTTTGTTCGCCTCGGTTTTGTGCACTTAACATTTCAGGTCCGAGCCCCAGAGAGGCTCCATCGACCGTCATCGACTCCAGGCTCCTCCGCCCAGGTCGCCTTCCTCGTCCGGCCTCTTCTCGCCTCCTCCGCCTCGCCGGAGGCCATCATCTGACGCGGAAGGGCCCCAGGATCCTTTTGCCCTTGATCCGGGGTCCGGAGCGGCCGTGTGTCGGCCGCAATTGCTGATCGAACCTCGCCGGGGAGGTGTTCTTCGTGAACCTCCCCCTGCCGTTTGATCAGAGGCCACCTCCAGATGCCATCTACGTCGTCCGATCGTCAAGCGCCTCCAGCCGTCCGATCGATCCTTGAAGACCTAATCTCAGCCGCCCAGGACGAAGGGGTACGCACCGTCGGATGCGCATCACGTGGATTAGTGGGACGCCATCGGCCGCACGATCGAGCCCGTGGGTATTTTGCATCTTCCACCCACGACTTTTTGTATTTACGTTTTAGTCTAAAAACTTTCGTTTGAAGTTTAAAAAGTTTTGTAATATTTGCACTCAGGCCCTCACAGTTTCACTATTTGCATTTTAGTCCACGCCACGTCACCTCACGTGACTGGGGCGCGTGACTTCTGGGTATTTTGCATGTTCGGCCCGGAACTTTTAGTTATTTGCGATTATATCCCTGTGCGTAGTTAATTAAATATCTTTTTGGAGAAATTGCATGTATGCCCAGCCGGTTTTCATTAATTACAATTATGCCCCTATGAATGACATATCACGTGATCTGTGCGTGCCTTATTGGTGAACTTTGCATCTGAGCCCCTGGATGTTTTTATAATTACATTTATACCCCTGCTAGGCTTAGGATTTTTGTGTGCTTAGCCTATTTATTTCATGCCTCATTTAATTGCTAAAAATTCTCAAAAAAATAGGTTTAAGCTCCTGTTTGCTTCTACTTTCACGCCATATTTTTAGTTTTTAATTTTATTGTATTTTTATATTTATTAAAAATCAAAAACATGTTGTTTCAGCACTGTCTAGCTTAGAAAATACCAAAAAAATATTAAAAGGTCTTAAAAAATCCAAAAATATTTTTTGTTGTGTGTTTTGACCTTCTTTAATTTCAACCCAAAATTCACTAAAAATCTCAAAGGAAAAACACTAAAAATTTAAAAACACTCTAAAACTTCAAAAAATATATAAAATCAAAGAAAACTCGAAAAATATAAACTCAGTTCCTGTGTGTTCTTGATTTTATTCTCTTTAATTAAAAATTAGTGTGAAAAATTTTGGTTTCTGTTTGTTAATTTTAATTCCCATTTTACTCACAGTCAGCACATATTTCACTGTTTTCTCTTATTTCTGTATTTAAAAATACTAAAAACACCTTAAAAATCCCAAAAAATCACAAAAACAGTAAAAAGTCTTAAAAATATCAAAAACAATTTATTTCTGAATTTTTGGATATTTTTGTGCATCTTTATAAAATACTTTGCCTTGTCTTTTATTACCTTGTCTTTAAATTCCAATATTGAAAAAGAATTAAAAAAATATAAAATATAAAATTATAAAAATTAGAAAATTAAAAATCAAAATACAAAAATAAAAATTAAAAATTAAATAAAAAAATTTTAAATTTAAAAACCCACAAAAAAAGAAATTAGATTGGCTAAGTTGTGTATTAGACCTAGGATTGGATTTTTATCTATGCTCTACATCCTTGCTTCCTGAGTTCGACCCCTACTTGCTTGCCATTGTACATCTTTAGTAGGGTATAATAAATTTTAATCCTTGCTATTCATTCCTTGATTGATTGTGTGGGTTAATTGTTGAAGAACAAGGAGGCTAGAGTAGTCGCATCAGCGACAGTGAGTCTGACTTATCAGATCACTATTTAACGGCTCTCGCTTTTCTCGCTTTTCAGCAGCGTGAGATGGTTTTTATTGCGAGTGAAGAAAAACAACGTGGGGAAGGGGTATAAAAAGAAGCTCGCGTACCCTAGCACGCGGTACCCTTTTGATTCTGAAAATGACCTTCAACGGGAATGTCCCTTCGGGTACCAAAACTGTGGCTAAAACGAGTCGTTTGGATCGAGTCATATTCCCATTTCGATCGAGTCCAAATTAATCCGTCTGATTAATTTAGTCGACCAGTCAAATGAAATCTGCAACAAAAGTTCCGAGATCCGAATTGACTCTTCCGAGCCCGAGCCGGAGCCAGAGATGGAGCGGAGCGTGCGCGCACGTGTGTGGCCCTCCATTCCTCCTCTCTACTATTGCTAAAAGAGCTTGGGGTGTGAACTCATATATAAACCCACCAAAAGTTTAAAGATACTAGGTATGGTACTAAACTTCCACCTAAGCTTTTTCATGTTTCAAATTTGAGAATTCCCAACTCTCCCTCCAAGCCATTTGATTTCCCAATTGAAACCGAATTGACTTTTATAGTAATTACATAGGTTTTCCAATTAAAACTTAAATTACTTACTTTAAATACAACAATCCTCCATGAATTCACCAATTTGAAAAAAGATTCAAAGAGAGTTAAAACACATCTTTCAGTTGCCACACTTTGCTTTCAGTAAAGGTACCTTCCGGTTTGAACCTCTACCTGAGTTTACTACTTTCACTTTAATAGGAACGAAGTGAACTACGTCTTGAACTTCAGATCTTGGTGTTAAAGTATACTGTAGAAACAACAAAGTATTGTTCTTAGTACAATCTTCAGGGTTGGTACTCTTAAAGGCCATGCATCCTTATCATGTTTCATACGTGTATTCAGGAAAGACCCACTTCCTTTAATTGCGGCCTACAGTAACACTCACATAGGTGGCGTTCTCCAAGGATGCACTGCTAACATCATGCCCAAAGGCTTGAATCCATTCAGAGCCTACGCTCTTCCTAAACTTACAGCTTTAATGGCACTCGGGCTTCCAGGAATAAGACACTCATGCATAAGCATTAAATTAAGAGTATCAGCCAGTTCTCCAAACAACTTGTTATTATCACATTGAACCTACTTTGTGGGATCTCCACTCAGATAGGTTGGGTTGCTACTGTAGAGGAACTCCCAATGGGTCTCAGTCCCATCCCAAGCCTAGACTTTAGGACTAAAGATCTATCAAGTCCCTTAGTCAACGGATCTGACGTGTTGTCCTTGGATCCAACAAAATCCACAGCCAACAACCCTTGAGACATCAAATCTCTTAACGTTTTAAGTCTGATTTATATGTATCTTCTTGTTTTCTGATTGAACTTTGAACTCTTGATCTTGGAAATTGTGGTCATATTATCACAATGTACCGACATCGCAGGAACTGGCTGACCTACCATGGGAATTTCAGACAGAAGTTCCCTTAGCCATTCAGCCTCAATTCCAGTGGTGTCCAAAGCACATAGCTCGGCCTCAAAGGTGGATCGAGCTAGAATGGTCTGCTTCACAGACCTCCAGGAGACTGCACCGCCTCCAAGGGTAAAGACATACCCAATGACACCATTTCTCCCAGACTCCTCTATTTTCCCTATCCAGTTTGCATCACTATATCCTTCTAGCATAGATGGATGTTTACCATAATGCAAACTAAGGGAAATAGTTTCCTTCAAGTACTTCAGTACTCGATCCAGAGCCTTCCAGTGAGTACGGTCAGGACAGCTAGTTTATCTACTCAGCTTTGCAATCGAGAATGAAATATCAGGTCTCGTGCAATTTCCAAGATACATAAAACTTTCTAGAACTTGTGAATACCTTAGCTGAGCTACAAGTACTCTACTTTTATTCTTAAACAGTATTTTGGATGAATCAAAAGGAGTGCTTACAGCTTTGCAATCTTGATATCCAAATTTCTCAAGTACCTTCTCAACATAGTGAGATTTAGAAACTACGATCCCATCAACTGACCTTGTCAGTTTGAGTCCCAAGATCACATTAGCAACACCCATGTCCTTCATCTCAAACTTGCTACTTAAGAATGCTTTAGTCTCATTAATAATCCTTATATGTGATCCAAACAACAATATGTCATCAACATAAGGCACAAGACAATAGACTCATCACCTTTCACCTTGGAATAGACACACTTATCGGATTCATGAATCTTAAAGCCACATGACCAAATAGTTTTGTCAATTTTTTCATGCCACTGCTTTGGTGCTTGTTTCAATCCATAAGTGGATTTAACAAGCATGCAAACCTTTCCCTCATTCTCAGGAGTCACAAGTCCATCAGGTTGATCCATATAGATCTCTTCCTCAAGATTGCCATGCAAGAATGCGGTCTTCACATCCATCTGGTGGATAGAGAGATCATATACAGAGGCCAATGCTACGAGCATCCGGATTGTGGTCATCCTAGTTACAGGGGAATAGGTATCAAAATAATCGATACCTTCCTTTTACCTAAAGCCCTTAGCAACTAATCTGGATTTATACTTTTCAATTGATCCGCCAGGCCTAAGCTTTCTCTTAAACACCCACTTGCACAGAATGGTAGAGCACCCTTTGGGTAAATCAACCAACTCCCAAGTTCCATTAGCCATGACGGAATCCATCTCAGATTTGACGGCTTTCTTCCAATGTTTTGCTTCAGATGAAGCCATAGCTTCCTTGTAACTTGGCGGATCACCCTCGATCTGGTAGACAATGAAGTTGCTACCCAGATCCTTGTCTATCCGAGGTCTTTTACTCTTCCTTGTCTCAATCTCTTCTGAAAGGTCATTGGGTTCATATTGAGTCTCAACCCCTACATTCGTTATCCTTTTCACTTGATCTGGAATAGATCCTGATGTGGAGGCGCTCTCAATGGTAAGATTCTGAGGAATCCCAGTCTTCATAGGGAAGACATCCTCAAAGAAGGTAGCATCACAGAGTTTAACAATGGTGTTGACATCTATATCGGGAATCTCGAAATGAATTACCAAGAACCTATATGCATAACTATTTTCCAAGTAACCTAAGAAGACCGCATCAATAGTTTTAGGACCAAGCTTCTTTCTCTTGTGTTCTGGGACTAAAATCTTAGCGAGACAACCCTACACTTTGAGATATCCTAAGATCGGTTTCCTATTTCTCCAAAATTCAAAAGGACACTTTTCCATATTACTTGAAGAAACCTTATTCAGAATATGGTAAACCGTATTCAAGGCTTCTCCCTACATATATGTTGGAAGTCCAGAACTTTGTAGGAGAGCATTGATCATGTCAGTTAAGGTTCTATTTTTCCATTCTGACATACCATTGAATTGTGGTGAATATGGAGCAGTAACTTCATGAACTATGCCAAACTATTTGCATTGTTCATCAAACAAGTTAGAGGTATACTCGCCTCCTCTATCTGACCTTAAGGTGTTTAAGCACTTTTCCTGTTTGTGTCTCAGCCTCATTCTTAAATATAAGAAATTTCTCTAGGGCTTCATCCTTGGTTTTCATTAGATATACATAGCAATATCTACTGCCATCATCTATAAAGGTGATAAAGTATTTCTTATTGTCTTGGGTCAACACACCATTAAACTCACAGATATCCATGAGCACTAGATCCAAGATCTCACTATCTCTAGAGACAGACTGAAAAGACTTCCTAGGTGTCTTAGCTTGCATACAGATTTTACATTTTTGAGTTTTATCAATAGTGTGTTTAAGAATCAACTCTAAATTCATCATTCTTTTAATTGAATTTAAGTTTGCATGTCTCAATCTACCATGCCACAGATCACAAGATTCTAGATTATTAACTAGATGAGACACAGAATTAGAACATTCAGAATTTAAAACATTCATTGCATTAATGTTTACTGAATCGCATCTAATTGTAAACAACAAATCAAAATCAGCCAAATAGCTTTTTCCATAAAAAAGTACCATGTCTCAGAATGCCAACTTTATTACATTTAAAGTTCAATTCAAAACAATTTCTAACTAAGATAGAGCCAGATAAAACGTTCTTCTTGATGTCAGGAACATGCAACACCATGTGTAACGTCCGGACACGTCTAGAGGAGAACCTCAAGTTGACTTGTCCTGACCCTAGCACTCTGGCTGCAGAATCGTTTCCCATCTTCACGGTCCTACAATCAAGTCATCCATAGAAATTTTCTCCTTCCTGTGTTTCGAAGTCATACTGAAGTCTTCCCAAGACTTGGAGAATTTTTCTATGATGCACATGATATGAAACTTCTCTGGAAGTTTCATTTCGGCATCTTCTAGACCATGGAGCAAGAGTAAAAAATCATGTGCCTGTTCAGAAACTGACTTCCTTTTGGCCATGGAAAACTTCAAAAACTTGGCCACAGAGTATTTCTCAATATCGAGGTCTTCGGTATTATACTTCCGATCCAAATCTTCCCATAGCCCCTTCGTAGTCTGCGTGGGCGAACAGTATACATCAAACAACGTGTTGGACAAAGCCAACAGGATGCAACCATGACATATACGATTGTGTTCATTCTATGCAGATTGCACCTTCTGGCTATCGGGTGAGGGATTTTCCTTTTCCACTGTAGGACAATCAGTTTCAAGCATAGAGATTATTCTTATGGTGGTTAACCATATCTTCATGCGTTGTTGCCAATGCTTGAAATTCTGACCATCGAATTTTTCAGGCATACCCTTCATATCCACCATCGATTTAAACATTGTTCTGACATGGTTTTAAAGTTGATTTCAAATATCATCTTTAAGATTGTTGTAAACAGGATCACCAATGCATATATTAAACAGTAATTACACGGATTCAAATGAATTAACAGAAAAGAATTACAGATTAACATCATTTTAATCATGCATTTCCCATGCATTATCCGATTACGTAATGCAAACAGAAATCAATTAAATAATTGGAAACAAGAATTAGGGTGTGATCCAGAGAAAGTAAAGCAATAAACAAATTGCGGCAAATAAAGTAAAAGAAGAATAAGATTAGAAATCACCAAAGCATTTATGAAATGGACTGTCCTTAGAGAGGATATCGCCTCTACAATACCAGTGCGTAGGGTACTGTCAATCCGCTCTCAGGATATGATGACACACGATCTTCGTTTGCGTACACCGATGAGATCATCCTCGAATGTATCTCAGAGAACTGCAACCGAGAGAAAGAGAAACAGGTTCATCTGCGAGAGGAAGAACGAGAACAGAGCCAAGGTAGCGTGAGAGGATTTTTCTTGCGAGTGAAGAAAAACGGCGTGGGGAAGGGGTATAAAAAGAAGCTCGCATGCCCTAGCGCACGGTACCCTTTTGATTCTGAAAATGCTCCTCAACTGGCATATCCCTTCGGATTCCAAAACTGCGGCTAAAACGATTCATTTGGATCGAATCAGATTCCCATTTCGATCGAGTCCAAATTATTCTGTCTGATTAATTTAATCGACCGGTCAAATGAAACTCGCAGCAAAATTATCGAGATCTGAATTGACTCTCCGGAGCCGGAGCCGGAGCGTGTGCGCGTGTGTGGCCCTCCATTCCTCCTCTCTACTATTACTACAAGAGCTTGGGGTGTGAACTCATATACAAGCCCACCAAAAGTTTAAAGATACTAGGTATGGTACTAAACTTCCAGCCAAGCGTTTCCATGTTTCAAATATGAGAATTCCCAACTTTCCCTCCAAACCATATGATTTCCCAATTGAAACCAAATTGTCTTTTATAGTAATTACATAGGTTTTCCAATTAAAACCTAAATTACTTACTTTAAATACAACACCACCAACGTGTTGTAGTCGTGCGTATGTCTCCTGGAGATTGGCCTACGACCACTATCAAAGAGCCACTATTGGAGATCATTGAAGTTCCCCTGTGTTACACCATTCTCTTGGAAATCAATGAGAAAGAGGAGAAGATTACAAGCCACGGCATCGCTCGAGACGTGGTGAACCCTCTATCTTCAGATCTAGGCGATCAGTTCGATCCATCGCCTCACGCGCTGAGCATGCGCATGTGACCAAATTGCTCCCTGTCCCTTAATCTCTTGGGTAATTCAATAAGTGCTACATATGTTAATCTTTTATTCAATTTATTTTTAAAAATTTATGTTTAGATCCTTGACGTTGAGTATATATTTGAACATCATCTATCGTCATTTTTTTATTTCCAGAAATGGCATGTTGCATGACACTCTACATTCTGAGTATTTACTTGTCTTTTTCTGATCTATATGTGATTTAATAAAATCAATGTGGTGAAACATTACATATTTTGCCCATATGTCTCTTTGAAACCATTAATATATCACTCATCAAAAATTTCCAAAAAATCATATGTTATTGATTTAGTTGTGCTCTTATGTAACCAAAAATCAACTCATTCACATGCATACCTTTCTCTAAATATATTGTTTAATGATTTTTGTGATTATTTTTTAATTCAATCAACACTTAGTATTTTCAAGAAAGTAAATGTGTTATGTATACTTCAACTTGAGATCTGTTTGGTTTTTTAGTTTTGAAAATAATTAATTTTTCTTTTTATTAAACTTGATCTACTCCGCATCACCTTATTTGTAGCAAAAAATCATTAAAAGTTCTTTTTACATTAGAAAATTTCGGAAAAATACAGTAGCTTAATTTTACATCATATCACATTGTGATCAAGGTTTATTGAGTTTGGATTTCATTTGAGTGAAAATTCACATAACCATCCCTGAACTTGCTCACATTCGCATCATTGCACATTCATTGCATAAAGATTAAAAAATATTTTTCTTGAAAACCGAACACTTCATGATATGAAATTGCATATCTTTGGCTTGATAAGTTGCCTTCTAGTATCGACCTAAGACTACCCAAGTAAAAGAAATAATTGTCACACTAAAATTTATTGCATATTCTTGTATGGTTTTGATTTACGTGTTTTATCACCTGCTAGAATTGATAATTTCACAAAATTGAGAATGGTAGAATAGTGTTCGTCAACCTCTCAACTGGTTTCTAATCCGTTAATGAGTGCATCACTCTATCTTTTCTCTTCATGCTTGAAAGAAGTTTCCTTCTGATTAAGGTGTGCACACTAGATTCTCTTCTCATTATATGGTTAAGCCTATTATTACACAACTTAATTGAATTGTCATCATGGGTCATATTCATTGCATCTTGTGCAATCCTTACTTTGAACTAAAAGAGAATTTCGTTGGTAAACTTCCACTTTCCACCGCCAAATATGTTATTATTTTTATTGGTAGCCTTCATCATCAAGTTTTTTTCCCATTTGAGAACAAGTTTGAATGCATATAGTGAGAGTATATTACATCCTTTTTGCTTCAAAAGGACTCTCATAGCATTATGGAAGATAACATCACCCCTTCTAGTAACAGTAGATACGAAACTTTTACCCATTCTAACAAAGAGAAAATAACAAGAATTATATGATACGAAAAACTCCATGTTAAAGGCCATGTGTAGTCATGAACCACTATAGACTATCTAACAGGCATCACCTATGACTACATTCATCATATCCATATTCAATATAATGAGTAGATCGTACTTAACATTGATGTTGTCAACATTATCATCCTTTCCATTCTTTTCTTCTTTCTCATTTCTTTTTTCTCTTTTGAGTTGGAAGCAATATATCCTGGTGTGTCCATTCTTTTTGCAATGGTGACAGTCCATGTTTTTGTATTTGGATCTAAACTTGCTTCAACTTTGATCTATTCCATTATCATTTCTAAATCTATATTTTCGTTATTTTCCATGACTAAAACATCTGACTATGAAGAAGAACCTTGAGATTGTCTCCTTGTCTTTTTATAAGAATATCAACCTTCATGATCTCAAAGGAAATAATTCCATCATATCAGATTTAGCGAGAGAAATTCAAAATGTCTCCCAAAGAAGGGTAATATTTAACAATGAACCCAGACCTTCATATTCAAATTCTATTCCCATTAGAAAGCTAACTGGTAGCATTTTGAAATTCATTCAAATGATCTAAAATAGAAGTATCATAATTGAATTTCAATTACATTAATCTCTTTAGTAGAACAACCTCTTATTCCATATCTTTGAAGCATATCGAATATTTAATTTTAGACCGAAGTGTTCGTTCATGAGTGTCTTTCTAAATATAATTATATGTATGAGGGGTTCATATGGATCGGATTGGATCGACCTTTAGCTTAATTTGGCTCCAGTCTAACATAAATTGATTTTAATTTTTCGAATCTAATCAATTAGTTACATATTTAAATCCAGTCCAATTCAATCCATCCGATTAGAGATTAATTAGATTTTTATATTTACACTTTCTTGTTCAATAGTCTACTCTTTGTTTGTACTTTATAGCACACTTCCCTCAACATTTGAATTATCATTTAAAAATCGATAATATTGGTAGATGCAAAGAAAAGAATATTTGAAGACCACATAATTGAATTAATTGAAGAACTCCATTAATTCATCATAAAAAAGTTGGAGATAACCCAATCAAGCTAAAGGATTATATTGAATAATTTAAGATTATTTTTATAAAGTGTGCATTATTATTTTTTACAATTAGTTTCTAATAAATGATTCAAATAAGAACAATACAAGTTACCAAATGAAGATACAAAGTCAAGTTAGATAATAAAAAAATGGCTTGCATTGTCGGACATTGATGAAGTTCATGAATAGTTTAGATTGTTAAGCTACACCAAAATCAAATCGCTCTAAAGGGCATACTTCAAGGTCTTTTATATATATATATATATATATATATATATATATATATATATATATATATATAGGGGACCTTTCAAATGAGGTGGGGACTTTTCTGAAATTGTAAAGGCCACTGTGGTTTTAGTAAAAACTCTGTAACAGTTTTGTAAAAGTATAAACTGCACATTGTAAAAAAATAAATTTTGTAAAATATAACATCCAAATTTAAATTAACATTTCCCTCCAATATAATAATATTTTCATAATTTTATTTCACTAAACATGTTGTGTTAATATTTATTATTATATGTATGTAACAAGAAACTGTAAAATATATTGGGAAGATGCATAAATTGAGGGTGGATCACCATATATATGGTGAGACCCCGCCTCATTTGAAGTTTCTCCTATATATATATATATATATATATATATATACACACACACACATATATGGGGCTCCCCCACCCCATTTTTTGGCAAATTTTTTTGAAAAATATCGCCATGTATATTCAACCCTATATCCCTCCTATATGCCATTCAAATTTCGTCAGAAAAAGAGACTCCTACGACCTCCATCCAGATATGGTCGATTTAAAAAATCCTGCGACCGTTAAAAAATAACGTCTAGATGGTGGCCGTAGAAGTCTCTATTTCTGACGAAATTCAAATGGCATATAGGAGGGATATAGGGATGAATATACATGGTGATATTTTTAAAAAAAATAAAAAAAATTGGCAAAAAATGCGGTGGGTGCAGCCAAGGGGGCAGTCCCATTTTTCCTATATATATATATATATATATATATATATATATATAAAACAGACGAGAATCAAGAACATTCTAACTCCAATGAGTATCCAAGAAAAAACTAAAATGTATCTCATTAGTTGGGCAGCATGACTCTCATTTAAAATAGACTTGAAATGGAATTTATTTAAAAGATTATACCTTAAGTCAAAATATACAATTTTTCAAAATTAGGAATCAAAATCATATGTCAATTTAAAATGAGGGGAATTCAAGTTATACTTGGTTATTCTTAGATGGATGTGGTAGATCTGATCATGTAGTTGACCTAGTTTCATCCCTAGGATAACAATGGAAGCTGGAACAAGCAAATGGATGAAGATAAAGGAACTTACGAGACAACTATGCCAACAAATGGTATTGCATGGGAGGTGGATGATATTGTTCGAGATGTGGCAACGACACATCATGAGGGAGGGGTGGTAGCATTGTGCTAGAGGCGGACAATCTTATGCAGGAGGGGTGATGTCGAAATGAACTGAGAGGTAGCATAAACTAGGAGGAACATTAGTGGTTAATAGTGGAATGAGAGGGAGAGGGAACTGAGAGGAGAATAACAGAGTATGGTTAACAACTTTACAAGTTAAATAATATTTTACTATTTTGGGGGTTTAGCATTTGGCTTTCAATAGAAAAGAGAGAAAGTTAACAAGAAGACTTGTATGCAAGATTGATTTGAAAATTATTACTCAATTTGGTACTTATGATTTTGTTTTCCAATTATTTTTCAATTGAGAAATTGAAAAAAGTGAGAAGCGTGACACTGATTATGGAATTGCCGAAATTAGGAGTGGATGCAAATAGATGTTCTATGTATGTATGTATGTATGTATGTATATGTGTATGTTTATGTGTGTGTTTACAGACTAATGACTTGGGTGAAGTTGGATTTTGGTAGTGATCCATTCTAATCCATAAACCAAACCAATCCAATCTAACAACATTAGATTGGATCTAATAATGGATTTTGTATTATATTGGTGCACTATTACATCTCATCAACCACGTTGGTTTCGATACCATATGTTGAGAAAAGATCCTCCTTCCAGATTTATTACAGAAAAGTAAAAAGTTGACAAGCAAATCCTGCATGGTATGCCAAATCCAGGTAAACTATAATCATAGATAAAATCCAACCACATATGCATAAAAGAATTTCAATATGAAAAGCCTCAACATTATAATAAAAAATCATACGATTGATCTCAATCCAAAATTAAGAACTATAATCAAATCACTCTCCCTCGAGGAGCTTATAAAAAAATCAACCTTGTATACAAGTTAGAAATAACCAAATAATGGATAAATATCATGAAACCAATAACTTCTTCCAAACTGTATGAAAAATTATAGAGAGTAAAAACTCCAAAGGTTGCTCCCTCAAAACTTTGTTGTAATATCTACGGACTTTCATTTTTCTTCCTCCATCTCTTTGATTTTTTCTTAAGCTATGAGAACTCGTGAGGACTTGCACCCCTTCCTTCTTATTTATAGTTCATAAGGAGCCATTGTACATCCATCAAAGGTCTCATCTAAGATACTTAAGAAAGATCTCATAAATCAATTTAAGAGAGAATAACATAATCATGAGAAATTTTAGTCAATCTAGATTGGAAATGAATTAAGTTGAGATTGTCAATCTTTATCTAATTTCCTTAAGAACTGTTAGAGTACACATCTATCTACGGGTAATTGGATCCCTACAAGGTCCAATTACATTCACATGCTTAGTATTACATCATTTATTAGTAGGAGTTTGTCATACTAGTGGGGATATATAAGAAGCTCCACGCTACATATATTCATTGAGAGAAATTAATAAAAACATCAGTCCGTTGAGGAGGTTCTTCAATGGTTTCATCTCGCTCCTTATGGAGTAGAGTTCAACAAAAAAATCCCGATGCTCTTCATTGTTATTTATATTATTATATTTGATTACACTTCCACATTATCATTTTCTACATGGTATCATAGTGGGTTCGATTGTAGGGTTTGATTATGGATTATGTTCTTGATATTAGTTTTCGATTGTTATGGATTATATTTTCTATTTGTTCATGTTCAAGATCTTTTCAATTCAAGAAGAGAAATTGCTCCAAGTTCTGAAGATCACATCATAGCCGAGTTCAAGGAAAACATCGAGAGTTTCTGATGAAACCCTAATTTGTACAACCGACGAGAATCTTTCTCATGTTCTGAAATTTTCGATACGAAGCCAACTCATGGCAGATATTCCACTTTCTAGGATTCCTGATGGAACCCTACTCTGGTACTTGCTTTGGCTGATGGAACCCCAATTCTCTAGGGGAAAACCTTCTAGGCATCGATATGCAATCTTAGTGGTGGCATCAGGAGGCCACCCTTGCAAACGCACACGTTGATCTTCAACCCTTCAAACCTTCTCTTTAGTGAGTACACGATCGACTTCCCTAGTGAGTTCTACATAACTCCATCAGGACCGCTCTCAATACACCGGCTCCTCACATGCGAGGGCTCCCAAGTTTAGCTACGACAACTGCATAGGTGGCGGTGTTTCCTACCTCTCGGGGCGACTCATATAGCATATCCTAGCATCTCCGGTCAAGATTCTCCAGGCCACCATTGTCACCATCGTGATTCTCACACAACAACAAGTCGACTCCCTCGAACAACAATACGAAGAAGATGATGGGCTCTTCTTGAACCATACATGCATGCATTGATCGAGTAAGGTAACAAAAAGATAGTGTAGTTCCTCCATCATGAGCCACCTATCACGCGCAAGTCGCCACAACTTCCTTGCTAGCCACCTTGTGTGTGTGTGTGTGTGTGCGCGCGTCACCAGAGCACTGCCTCCCCTTTGATGATCCCATCTTGGAGAATGGATACTTTAGTGTACAACAGAGCCAGTTGTGCCAAGTAGAGCCACTCGATCATGATCGAGTGGGTCACAGGCAAAGGGCCATAAAAATCTGTATTTTGTGTGAACCGCTCGATCATGATCGAGTGGCTCTGCTCGTATAGCGGACTCTGTTGTATAACAGAGGATCCACTCTATCTCGTTGATGATGGGTTCTCCATGGGGAGACCCTAAGCACTTTGAAAAGTTTAGTTCCCATGAGGGAAACCTAAGGCCCGATTCCCTTTTATTTTTAAGCCCAATTTGGGTTTGTAGCTGCTCATGTTTTTTTAAAAAAGGAAAGGGCCGAGTATGGGTCACACCATAAAAGAAAAAAAGGCTAATATTATTTAGGCTCAATTGGGTTGTGATGCCAAAAAAGATAGGAGAACTACAATTATTAGGCCTACTTGGACAACATCTAAAAAAAGAGAAAGAATGTCGAAAAAAATAGGCCATATTAAAAAAAGAGCTGGAAAAAAAGAATAGCTTATTGGAAGATTTTGTTTTCCCCACTTCTCCTAACTTGGTCGACATCATACTTTTTTTTGACAAGTATCAGAGAAAGAGGAGGTATTATGTGAGAGGTCCACATAATCTTGATTTGGACTCAGAGTTTCTTGTGGACCTAGTGTGTTAAAGACCTATCTACCATTCTCTGAGCCAATGTGGGAGAGATCCAGTTTCTTCAAGCTTTTTGACGAGCAGAATCAAATCTACCTCCATTCTTAGTGACCGTAGACTCTGACATGGATATTCCCATAGCTTTCTTCAATTTAACCATTTAGAGAGATGGAGCAATTGCATGCCAGCGTTCTCTGATGAGGAGACTCATCCCGATTCAAGTGACTCTGCGCAATACAGAGTACACGTTCTCGAATGAGGAAACTCATTCTGGTTCAAGTGACTCTGCATAATACAAAGTAGACGTTCTCCTGCGAGGAGCAGTTCCTGTGACTCTGATTGACTGAAGTATAGAGCACATGCTCTACAACAAGGAGACTCGGTTTACACTCTAGCTCTTCAGTTCCTCCTCACTAGCACGACATGAGATGCAACATCCTCTGCAAGCAGCCAACATAGTTTGTGTTGAGTTGATATTGTCCGTAGTGTCTTGTATTCTGTGAGTAAGTATTTTCTTTCTATTTGTCCAAGCTGAGCATTGCATGCTCTAGCATGAAAGGATTTGAGTATGCATCAATAGATGTGTAATTAGATCCCTCAGTGTCCAAATACTACATTCACAGGTTAAGTCTCACATCGTTTATTTGTGGGACTTGGTCCTAACAATGGGGCTATATAAGAAGCCACATGCCGCCTATATTCATTGACATGGATTAATAGAAACATTATCCCGTTGAGGCAATTCTCTTGAAGCTTCATCCCGCTCCTTATGAAGTAGGATTCCGTGAAAAATTACATTATTCTTTATTATTCATCGTTTTTATCTTTGATTATCTTCCGCATTATTAATTTCTAGAAGAATTATTAAATATTCATGTTGGGATTAGTATACCATATAGAGGGAACCTGCCCAATATTTCCATGAATAGAATTGATTTGAATTTACAACTTACGGGTTTTATAACGTGTATCATACTTACATGAGGTTCCTGTTGAGTTTTTTAATACAAAATTACTAGAAAACAAAAACTAGACTATTACAGGTTTTCAAATCTTCGAACACTTTAAGTCTAAAACTTGGAAGTTTTTGGTCCAAAGTTGTGGTTTTTAGTTCGTTGGAACTTTGTTTTGATATTCGTTGTTTCTTTGTCTTATCAAGCAAGTTGATCTTTGATTCGATTGTCTTAAGCTAATTGTCCAAGCAAGGTATAAAATTGAAACTATTTTGTCATCACTCAAACATGATGTTGAACACATGATGGAAACAAAGGAGAAGTGCATTGATTAGTATAGTGTCTTTTGATCTAATCATATTTGATGAACTCACCGAATATGGTGTTGGACGAGTTGCATAAAATTTAATTGCTCATTAACTAAACACATCATGTTATGCAAGGGGACAAATAGAACACTAGAATAAGTATCATGTGTTTTTACTAGGTAACCCTATATCAGATAGATACTAAGGTCCCATTTGGCTTGATGTTCCAAGACTAAAATGACGAATTTTCTAATGAGGGCCAAGGGAAAATTCTATGTAACATTTGATTGTTCATTGTTATTCTGGATGAGTTGTGGATCAGCCATTGCTCTCGCTATAAAAACTATATGATGTGATACAAGATAAATGATTGGTCATTGTTAACATATGATTGGTCCACTAGGTTGTTAAACTCTCCCATCTCGATCTGAATAACCATTTAGTTGTAGGATTGTTAAATGATTATATATCATTAAACTAATAGACCAAATTTATATCATTGCATCAAACAGGAATGACTAACAAGATGTATCCTTATAAAATACGATCGGTATATCATGATGTCTTATAAAACTTACAAGGCGACATGCTGACACTGAGAGAAAAGATGATACAAAGAATCTACGAGGAAGGGGAGAAATAGAAGTTGTAAAGTGAATGTCATTTGCATCGTCTCAGCAATGTCTTATTTTCTTTATTTTGGACTATGTAGAATGTTATTTTAATACTTTAACGCATGTGTTTCTTGTCGACTATGGTCAATGAAGCTTTTATTTCATATCTACTTTATACAACATTTGATTTGATAACACAGAGTCGTTCACTTGGATACAAAAATTCTCCTAATACAAATGAAGCTCACTTCATAAGAAACCCATAACAAATAAGTAACACATACAAGAACTCACTTTAATATATAAAAACTTCATTTCTATAGAGAAATCCCCTTCTTCACCTTGTATACAAAAGAAGGCGTATAGAAAATTTCACTCATATATGCAGCCACAGACACTTCTATACAAAATTTGGCTTGATAAAACGAAAACGTTCACTTGCATACAAAAAATCATCCCATACAAAGAAGTCTCACTTCCTACATAACATATCTCAAATGTACAACATAGAAGGAATTCCTACAAGATCTCACTTCAATATATAAAAACATTAGATTCCATACAAAAATCCCTTCGTGCTTTGTATACAAAAAAAGAAAGGTCCATATACATTTTCTCTCAGATAGATATGCAGCACAAGGCACATCTCTAAAAAATGTGGCTTGATAACACGGAAGCGTTCACTTGCATACAAAAATCCGTCCAATAAAAAGGAAGCTCACATCCTAAACAACTTTTCTCAAGCATATAACAGAGAATACTTAACATAACTCATTTCAATATATAAAAACCATCTCTTTCATACAAAAATCCTCTTCTCCAACCTTGCATATAAAAGAAGAAAGGTTCATACAAAAACGTTGACTTCCACACAAAAAAATCATTTTCCACCAAAAAGAAGAAAGATTCGTACTCATTTTCACTTAGATATGTAGCACAAGGCATACTTATACAAAATTTAGCTCAATAAAATAAAAAGTTTCATTTGCATACAAATATTTGTACAATACGAAGGAGTAGAATTTATCTCAAATATACAACATAGGAGGAATCCCTTCTAGAATTCACTCCAATGTAAAGCTTAAATACTAGTTGGGCTTATTCCCGTTGTTTCAACTTAAACAAACCTCTGGATGGTATCTCAATTCTGGAGAAGCTTGCTTCGTGTTTTCAGTAAGAGGCATATGCACATTAACTAGAAGAAGGAACAAAGAGGTGGGGGAGCACCTCACTCTCTTGTTTAGTCCCCAAAAAAACACTCACTTCCATACGAAAATTTCATTCTCCACCATGTATATAAAACAAGAAAAAATCGTACACACTTCACTCAAATATGCAACATATGAGGAATGCCTACAAAAACTCACTTAATTATACAAGAACCTTTATTTCCTTATGAAAACTCCCTTGTTCACTTTGTATCGAAAAGATGAAAGATTTTAATTCATTCTCACTCAGTTATGCAGCATAAAGCATACTGATACCAAATTTAGCACAATAATGCCAAAGCATTCACTTGCATACAAAAATTTATACATTATGAAGGAAGCACACTATCTACAGAGGTTATCTGCAATACGCAAAGACGAGGAATCCCTAATAGAACTCAGCTCCAATCCACAAAAGAGGAGGAATACATACAAGAACAAACTCTAAAAATACAAAAACGGTTAATTTTATATAAAAAAACACTTCTCCACCAACTGATTGTCCACTTGCAACTATGCCACGGTATGTAACATCTATTATAGATGCAGCATTGACACTGAATGTTGTAAAAGGGCATAGGGAGGCACATTGGTTGGGGGAGAAGCGTTGTAGGAGGAGGCCCTTGTCACCGGCAGAGGGGAGGGCATGAGCAAAGACACGCCATCTGAAGAGGAGCAGATCAATGGGGGCAAGGGGATCACCGAAGAGGGTAGCTGACCGTCGAAGAGGAATTGGGGTCAGGGTAGCCGATCACCAAAGAGGGATTGCGGCGAAGGTGGTACAGGATTGAGGGGTAAGGCTCGATGAGGAGGATGAGTGGCAAGGGGGAAGTGCACCAAGGGATTGGAGGCGAGGAGGGTTTCGGGGAGGAGGGGTTGGGCACCAAGGGAAAAGGGTTTAGCTGTTGGATCGTTTGTTGTCACGTGACGCACATCCATGAGTTTTAGCAGAGTATGATGTAATTCGCTTACAACAAATGATCCGAACACTGCTATGCATGCCAATATAACAAAAAACTATAAGAAACCGGCAAGGTTCATCTTGGGATTCGCTGCGGATAGATCTACTTCGTAGTATGGCCAATATCCTTAAGATCTTCGTGTCTATAATGTTCTTTTATATCGGTTTTCTGATTTCGGATTCGCGGGGATTAGCATCGGACATAGATTTCATTATTCAAGTTCATTTGCTTTTTTTATGTAAAGAGCTTCCAGAAGCCGAATGATAGTCGTTTATTTTTTCTTTCCCTTTCTAACAATTTTTAGGAAGAATTGATTGTTTTTTTTCCTTTTCAAGCAAAGAAATACTATTTAAAACAAAATATCATTCTTAACCAAGCAATAGTCACTTTTGAACACTCTAAATCATCCAATAAAGGTATTTAAAAAAATCATTATTATTGATATTGTTCATTGCAAAGAACGTAGTTAATATTTATAGCTGCTTCATTATCAACCATTATTCCTCTGATGACCAAATAACAACAGATAAGAACCCCTTTTCAGATACTTTTCCGGGAGGGGGCGAATGATCAACAACGAACGTTAGGAAAGAGAGCTATAAGATGTAGCGAGCTTCAAACGAGAAAGCAGTCCCGCCCATTTCGGCACCGTCATTCAATAGTTTCCATGTCCCCCACCCACAACAGTCCAACGACGTATCTTTGTCCAACTCCCCCGCACCCGTCCGACACGAGCCGTGACTTAAGAGGGTGGGAGAGGTCTTTCCTCTGCGTGCTCGCCACTGGCCGTTGTTCCCTACAAAAGCGGCAATCCTGACGGTGACTACTGCAACACACTCAACTCGGGATGTCCACCAATGAGAAGGACGCCCCTTCCCCCATATCACTCGAAGCCCTTGCCATGGCCAGGGCTGACTATCAGGTGTGCACCGTCAATCTGGCTTCCCTCAACAGCCTCCACCCGCCCGCACACTTGCTGGACTTGCACGCAGAGGATGAGAAGAAGAAGAAGAATATGGACGTCAGGAAGAGCATGGAGGAGAAGCTGCTGGGGTGGGCCAAAGCCGTGGCCGCACTGGTCAGACAGAAGCAGCGACACAACGGTCACTGCTGCTAGTGGATGCTTATGTTGTCTGCGGTCGGGGACACTTTCCTTGTGCTGAAAACTCCGACCACCTCGGCTTCGCCAATTACAAGAGATTGTCACTCGGACATCAACTCATGTGCCTTTCTTAGACAGTAGTACTCTTTGTAGAGTTGCCAGCACTGTCTGGCCTACATAATCGCATCCCTATTGCCTGTATTATTACCATGAAAAATTCTGCAACTTGCTGCAATAGAAGTGAAATTTTTCTAATGTACATATGATATTAGGAGCATTATTTATCTTACCACTACTAGATAACTTGTCGTCCTTGGCTGGTACGAGATGTGTGCAGTAATAGCGAACTAAGCCAAATGTTAGAAAATCGAGAAATAACAAAGTTAATATTTTGCAGAGAAACAAGGCATAGACTCGTATACTCGAGGAGATGAAGGTTGGACTAAATAGAGAAGCGAGGTGAGGCAAATGAACTTTCTCATTCACGTCTTCCCTAGGATTTTTCCTAGAAGACATCAGGGAAGAAAAATGCAGGTTATTATTCTCATGATCAGGTACACTGCCGCCGGGATCTTCATGAGAGAGAAGAGATAGGGATGGTATGAATGTAAAGGGTTCCCGACTACAAGGTTCATCGTGAGACAAACTTCCCCTCCCTGCATGCTTCACCTTGCATCGTCCGCCCGTAGTTTCCACACCTCCGGTTGTGATCATGCATAGCCACCGCCTCGTGAAACCGTCAGCAACAGTTTTTGACCACTAGGTCACACAGAATCATTCCAACGATTCTCACCTAAGAATGTGACTTTATGCAAAGAAGGGATCACTTAATCAACAGAGATGGATTCGATCAATGTCTGATTCCAATCCAAACATGAGAAACCATCAGGAAGTAAAATGGCAGAACAAAACTGTCTTCAAAAGACCGCTTCGACCTGCGTCGACTGTATAAAAATCTGAAAAGCTACTACTACAAAAAAAATTACAATATATGCTTTCCAGCCTCGTCCATCTGAATCTACACAGGAACATCTATACACTTGTAACAAAAGTACATATTTGTAGCTAAGTAGTTAGGGGAGGAAGGTTACAACACCAACAGGAGGTTTAGAAAGCAAGTATATACTTTATATAGAACCACGGCCGATTCCTATAATCAGTTATGAACATGCTTAGTATGGAAAATTGCGATCAAGATAAAAAACACAACAAAGCGTATATTAAAATTTCATCTTAGTTTCTTCTCCTCATCCATCTGAACTGCGACCTTAACTTTTATTATTTTTTGGATAACGAAAACTTCACCGTCTACTGTACATTCCAACTAGCATCCAAAACATCATATATCTTGAATCTCATCTCAAGATTTTGATTGCTTTAATACAATTACATTGGTGTGAGGTTGGGGGATGAAACAAATCAAATATAGTGAGATCATATAGTTTCCCTAAACATCAGATGACCCCACGATATATTCAGCTCTTTGTAGAAAGACTCTCGTAAAATAAAATATACCCGTGATCCGTGTTGTTGGAAAATTCTTGAGCAGAACCAAAGTAAATTTGCACTTGAGCTTCATCAATCATTTCCACGTTCTCATCATCGAAGAGAAGCCAATGGTTGTGGCTTTTGACAAGGCTAACATAGTGGCCGTGATTGGGACCACTCCCCACATGAACTACTACTGCGAAAAGAGAGTATTCAACATCCGCATCGTCGATAGTGTTGTTCAGCTTCAGCTCCAAGGGAAACACTACCCGGTATGACAGTTTTTTATATCGGCCCATCTGCTCGATGTACTTGAACCGTTTAAGATGGATAACAAGGATGTGAGGTGGCTTCTTTATCTTCATCCTCTTTTGTGCTTCCTGCAAACTGCATCCAAGAACCAAAAAAGAGGTGTGAACACCAAATCACCGTAACCAATCCAAAGCTTATGATTAGAACCGTGATTACCATGAAAATTGGAGAGCAGTGAAGGATTCAAATTAGTTAAACAAAAGTTGTGCATCTCATCAAAGAGATTTTTGAAGCACAGAACGAACTTTTATCCTCCAGGATACAGTTTAAAATTACGGATTCTAACTAATTTTACAATGACATGCTGAAGCTTTAGCGGCATCAAAGAACACAACTGAGTCGACTATAAAGGTTGCAGCAATGGATTAGTGTGCTGAATCTTGTTGCATGAAATGGTAGCAAGTTATTATTCCATAGACATGGTACTTTTCGAGCAACAGGACCCGATGGCTCGACTGTAGGAACTACTCAAATAGGGATTCATATGTGAATACTTTTGCATAGATAGCTGTTGGTTGATGAGATAAATTATTTTTGATATGTTATACTCTAAACCCAATGCCTACGCACACAAACACATGTAGTAGCGGATAAGGGTAAATAGGAAAAAGACACTACAAGGAAAGATAACAATTAATTTCTAATATGTTGAGTTCATACTTATATGGGTAAACGGATCTTTGGACGAGGGATCGTTTACCCATCCTTCTCTATATATTGTATTCATCCCTCATTGAAAAATTATCTTAGTGAAGAGTGCCCTAATCTCTAGTGAGGGAGTTGAGAGCCCCCGTGATTTTCCCTCTAAGTAGGGTTTTCCACGTAAATCCGTGTCTCCATATTTGTGTGTGCTTAGTGCGTTTGATTCTAACATGGTATCAGAGCCTCATTGAGGCCTAAGATTGCTTCTTCTGCTGCTTGAGGTGCTGGAATTTGGTATCCACTGTGCTGGAATTTCTTTGGTGGTTGGTTTTTTTTATTTCTCTCATCGGTCCACCATTTTACGTTGCGGCAATCACTCCACGGTGTTGTGGAGTTATGGTGGAGGTCTAAATCCACCCGCACGAGGCTGTTGCTGCTGCTATAGCTGTTTTTGGCATCCAAAATTGATCCGAGCTCTATTGGCATTGTGAGGTAAGTTCCATGCTTGTTGGGGGGAACAATCCTTAGTGTGAGCTTTGTACTCTTGAGTGCTATTGTGAACGTGTAACCCGTTTCTTGGAAATATTTTCTACCCCTCTTTTGCAAGAGAAAATTGAGTTGTGTATTGTTGTCCACCAAGTGTCCGACAAAAAACCGCAAAGGTCCGGTACAATTTTGAAGTTTGTGGGTGATTGTTCTTTTGCAAGATCTACTGAGAGTGTTATCTACCTTGGTTGTTGCTGTGTTTTGGGTTGCATTTGTGTGTTTTTCCTTGACAAAGAGGGTTGGTGTTGTGTTCCAAACAACAACTTGTCCAAGGAGTTTAGGAGGGGTGAGAGCTGCGTTTTTTTCTCGCTTCGTCGAAGCCTGTTGTTGCCTCTATTGTCTAAGATAGTTGTTGTGATTTATGTTCTTTGTGATAATCTACTATTCATATTGAATGCAGGGTGTCTAATTAAATGTCTATGAGATAATCAAAGTCTAAAGGCTATGAACTTCCGGGTAAATGATCCTATGACGCTTGGAGCATCTAGAGAACCTGACTTGGCAAAGGATACCATCATGGAGTTACAGTCCTAGAAGAAATCGTTTACGAAAGAATCTACCTCTTTGCAATTGACAGATAATGGTTCAATTTTTAATACGAGGAGAACTAGCAATGTTTGCTCTACCAAATTGAGTGGATTATCGACAGTGGTGTTTCGGATCACATGACTGGTGATCCTAGAATGTGTCATGATCAGTGTTTAGGAAAACAGCCAAGTAAGCCGCATAATCGGCCGCATACTCGTACTCGGTAGCCTTGTCGCTCCGACTATGATGAAACAGACATAAATGTGGTTGACCCGTACACTCGGCCGAGTATACCCCCTATGCGACCGTCTGATAAAACTTTTTTTATTTAATCTAAAACCAGATAACCTCGCCCACATAATAACATTAAACCTCATACTCCCCGCATAAAACCGCATACCACCCCGCATAAAACCGCATATTCTCCTGCATAAAACCGCATCTTCTCCCGCATAAAACCGCATACTCCCCACATACTCTCTCGACTGAGGATATACCATAATATTAAATATTTATTTATATTTTTAATAATAAAAAATACCAAACCGCATAAAACTGCATACTCTCCCGCATACCGCATACTCTCTATTCAGTGACCCTTCCGACTGAATACCGCATAGCACCTTCCTGAACATTGGTCATGATTATAAGTTATCATTTGGAAGAATGAAAGTTACAGACGGGTCTCCAGCTACTGTTGCTGGAAAAGGAACGATTTATGTTGTTAGTCGCTTCCTCCTTACCGATGCACTTCACATCCCGGATTTCCCAGTAAATCATTTGTCAATCAGTAAGATTACTAAAGAATTGCACCGCGGGTTGATTTTTTATCACAATTCGTGTGCTCTAGAAGACTTACAAACAAGCAAGAAGATTGGAACTGTATTAGTTGAGGATGGATTATATCGTCTTCCAGCTCGAGTGGGTCAAGCCCTTACCTCTGTGATGAAAGCTCGCCTTGAAAAGGATAACTCCGCTTTAGTACGAAAATGGCATAAACATCTCGATCATATCAATTTTTCCTCTTTACCTAAGTTGATGCTTGAGATTTTCTCTAGAATGTCCGAGGATGATTTGCAATGTGAGGTTTGCCAATTTGCAAAGCAAACAAGAACCACATTTCCTGCATCTACTGGTAAATTGGCATATGCATTCGAATTAGTACATTCTAATGTTTGGAGTCCATCAAGTGTGAAGAACATGAGTGGTCATATGTACTATACCACTTTCACTGATGATTTTTCATGGAGTACTTATGTGTACCTTTTAGAACATAGAAGTGAAGTACATGTTGTAAAGAACTTTATAAATATGATAAGCACTCAGCATGCAACAAGAGTAAGAGCACTCAGGACTGATAATGCCAAAGAGCACTTGGAAAGTTCCCTACGTGTTTTTCTTAATGAGAAGAATATCCTCCATGAAACCTCATTTAGTTACACGCCACAACAGAATGGGATTGCAGAAAAAAAAGACCGTCATTTATTAAATGTCACAAGAGCACTCCTACTGCAATGGAATGTGCTTAAGAATTTTTGAGGAGAAACTGTATTGACTGCTGCATATCTGATCAATAGGACACCTTCGGTCCTAACTGGGAAGAGAACCCCTTTCTCTGTCATCCATCTGGACACCTCTCCATTCAGTTTGGACCCACAGGTTTTTGGATATGTCTGCTTTATTCACCACTCTGGATCAGGTTGGTGTAAGTTGGATCCAAGAGCCACGAAATGCATCTTTCTTGGGTATTCTGGAATCCAAAAAGGATATAAATGTTATGACCATGTGGCTCGTCATCTTCATGTGAGTAAGGATGTTACTTTCTTTGAGAGTGAATCCTACTTCTCTAAGAGCTTTCCTCAAAGGGAGTCTACGAGTACATATGTTGAGAAATATAAGAATGGGATTTATTTTATGGGTGACATACAAGAGACTATCAATGTGGGGGAGGGAAATGAGCAAGATAGAGACAAAGACTGAAAATATAGGTAGATTTGGACAGTCTTATAGCAGAAAAAGGGATCAGATAAAGTGGTGGACACTGAAGCATAGATGTCAAGGCGCACGCCTAGGCGGCCGTCTAGGCGTCTAGGCGCCCCAGGTCTTGCGTCTAGAAAGAGCACCTTAGTTTCATTGAAAATGGTATGCCTTGGGTCTACGCCTTGGGTCGCATGGGCACCAAGGTGCGCCTGAGCGCTTAGGCGACTATTTTTTTGTGTTCTACATATATATCGCATTTTGAAAATGCGATTTACATAGCGCAATTACAAAATACGATATACATAGCGCATTTTGAAAATGCAATATACATGTCGCATTTTTGAAATGCGATATACATATAAAAAAATAAAAATGATATCGCATTTGAGACATGCGACATCCGTTTGCTTTAAATAACTATATGTCACATGTCTCAAATGCGATACGTAGGGCACACTTTGGAAAACGCCTAGGCGCGCCTAAGCACGCCTAAGCGCGCCCAGGCGCCCAGGTTTAACGCCTTGTCGCATTGCCGCCTTAATAACCATGGACTGAAGAAGAGATGATATCGAACCATGATGTCAATCTTTCCTCTGATCATGATGTCAACCTTTCCACAGATGATTTTGGCTATGAAAACTCTGCAAGTGTTCCTCTCTCTCTCTCTTGATATCCATACTGAGAATGCCAACTCTTTGTTGGATGACCGTCCCATTGCTATGAGAAAATCTGTTAGAACTGTTCAAGCCTCTCGTTATCCAGTGGAGGACTTTGTTGCTTACATTCGAGATATAAATGCTTTATTACCTCTATTGATGCTCATTATGTTCCTAAAAATATTGATGAAGCCAAAAGGGATCCGAATGGATCAATGCTATGAAGGAGGAAACGGATGCCTTGATAAAAAATAATACTTGGGATATTGTTAATGCTCCTAAGAACGCTCACCTTGTAGGCTTTAAATGGGTCTATATAATCAAATATGAAGCTGATGGGAACGTCGACAGATTCAATGCTCGGCTTGTGGGTAGAGGATACAGCAAGAAATATAGGATTGACTACTTGGAGGCATTTGCTCCGGTTGCTAAGATCAGAGTTGTTATTTGTCTAGCAATTCATTTTTCTTGAAAAATGTATCAGTTAGATGTGAAAAATGCTTTCTTGAATGGTGATCTTAAAGAAGAAGTGTATATGAAAATGTCGCTTGGGTTTGAGAAGGACAAGTGCTACAAACTAAAATATCTTTATATGGATTAAAGCAGTCACCAAGAGCTTGTTTAGAACATCTCCGCGTGGTCATGATTAGAAATGGATATACTCAAGTGAATGGAGACCACACTCTATTTATAAGGAGAAATGAAGAAAAAAGATCTATTCTTTTGGTGTATGTCAATGGCATGATCCTTATAGGTGATGATGAAGGGGAACTTTCCATAATAAAGACAAGACTAGCAAATGAATTTCAATTGAAAGATTTGGGGAAGTTAAAGTACTTCCTAGGCATTGAGATGGCTCGATCTCTAGGAGGTATGTGTTTGAGTCAACGAAAGTATTCTCTGGACTTATTGAAGGACTGTGGCATGTTGAGATGCAAGCCTACTACTAATCCTATTGAGAAAAATCATAAATTGAATAAAGATGATGTTGACCTTGATGATGCAGGAAGGGGTAGGTATCAAAGGTTGGTGGGAAAATTGATCTATCTTACCCTTACTAAACCGGATATTACATACGTTGTAAATGTGGTGAGTTAATTTATGAATGCTCCTACCACTTCTCATGCTAATGCGGTAAATAGAATTCTATGCTATATAAAAGGATCGCCAGGAACAAGGCCTTAAATGTCGGTTTCGGTCACCATTTCGGTATCGACCAAAACAGAATTTCGATGGAATTTCGATGGAATTTCGACCGAAATTTCGGTCATTTCGGTCATTTTTGTACTAGAACCCCCATATTTCGGTCATTTCGGTCGAATTTCGGTTTCGACTGGATATCGATATTCGACAGAAATTCGACCGAATTTCGTTGAAATTTGAGGCCATGGCCAGGAAAAGGTCTTATGTTCAAGAAAAATCCTGAAGTCACTATTGAAGGATATATTGATACTGACTAAGCTGGCTCTGTTGATAATAGAAGATCTACATCAGGTTATACAGTATATCTATGCTGAAATTTGGTTGTTTAGAGAAGTAAGAAGCAGAATGTGATTTCAAGATCAAGTGCTGAAGAAGCTTAATTCCGGGCTCTTACCAATGGTGCTACAGAAATTCTATGGATAAAAATTCTGCTCCATGACTTGGGCATCAAGGTTAGTATGCTAATGAAGATGTTTTGTGACAACAAGGCTGCAATAAACTTGGCCAACAATCCTGTAATGCATGACAGAACGAAGTCTTTGGAGATTGATAGACACTTCATCCGTGAGAAGATTGAGGATGGTCTGTTGTGCCTTCCATACCTGAAGTCTACCGATCAGGTTGATAATCTCTTCACAAAGGGGCTGCCTACGTACAATTTGAGTTGAATGTAGGCAAGTTGGGCATGGTGGACATGTATGCCCAACTTGAGGGGGAGGGGGTGCTGAGTTCACACTTTTATGGGTAAACGGATCTTTGGATGAGGGACCGTTTACCCATCCTTCTCTATACATTATACTCATCCCTCCTCATTGAAAAATTATCTTAGTGAAGAGTGCCCTAATCTCTAGTGAGGAGATTAGAGATTGAGAGATCCCGTGGTTTTTTCACTCCATAGGGTTTTCCACGTAAAATTCGTCTCCTATTTGTGTGTGTTTAGTGTGTTTGATTCTAACATAATCCATTCCTATTTACACATGTTTTAACATTCCACCTCAAGTTGGAGTATATTTTATCTATAATGATCATCTTGCTAGAACATATCTGAGAAGAAGTGCCTTGGTAAATATCTCCCCAACATGCTCTGTCAGAAGGATACGATTATGATAGTCCAAAGATCTCTTTGAACAGATTTATTTTAAATGGTATTCAACATCTACATTCTTAGTGCACTCGTGAAACATAAGGTTATTGGTAAAAAGCATAGTTGCTCAATTATCACACCATATTTTTATTTGCTTGTCATTTGCCACATGTAGATGTACTGCACGATTCCATGTAATCTCTATGATTGCTTATGCCATGACCATACACTCACTATTCGCACTAAAGAGATACAATTGTACAAAACAACCTTATTATCTTTTTCCATGATATAAGACTGCCATCTTTGTATGTATAGAAGCCAAGGCCTTAAATATCGGATTTCGATTTCGTTTCGGTGACTGACTGAAACAAAATTTCGACCGAATTTCGGTCATTTCGGTCGGGTTTTGAACTAAGGCCCCCAAATTTCGGCCGATATAGGCCATTTCGGTCGAATTTCGATCACCTACCGAAACCGAAATTCGATCGAATTTCGAAGAAATTTGATCCCATGATAGAAGCTAGTAGTGGACTTCCTGTCAGCCAAACACCCTATGTAGTTTGCTTCATAGTATGCAACAATGTCCATAAATCGAACAAGTACATTATAGATCGAGGAAGAGAATAGTGTGATTTCTCTGGTGACTCACAGAGGGAGGGTCAGCCACAAGCTGACTCGTAGAGAGATCTCGACGAACGAAGAGCACTGCCGGAGAGTTCCCATGGATGCATAAGGTTGTAGGCTGGTGCAACAAAAGAGACCACATCCCAGAAACGAGATCTCGATGCTGAGGATGTATGAAACTGGTCGAGTGCAGTACCAGCTCAATTCTCGTCGCATATAGAGGGAGGTATATACGTTGCCAGGACGAAATCACTTTGCATGTGATTGTACTCACCTAATCTGTTGGTTTAAATGTGGCATGACCGATCATCATCGGTATAGCCTCCCCGATATCAAAAATTGGTGTAAGACAACCAACAAGGGGGCCAACCATAGGGCAATTTCTTCGCTTCCTGTCGGTAAATGCGAGGGGACATCGATGAATTTTAGGGTTGCAATGTCATTTCTGAGGGAAATTGTGATAGAAATTACAACAACAACAACAAAGCCTTTTCCCACGTTAAGTAGACAAAAACAATGACGAAGCCTTCTCCCACTGTAAGAAGGGCCGCCTACATGGATTCTTGCTCAAATCCATGTTGAAAGATTCGACTATTTTTACGTTGGTTGTCGACTACCTAACGCAACCCCCACAAGGGGGGATTTAAACCCCTGGTGTTTTGGGTGGTAGACACACTGCACTACCACCAGACCATTTAAGTGGGTACTGTTATAGAAATTAGTATTTATTAATTCCTTATTTCCTTCTTTTTTGATTTCATCATTAGTTATTTTCTCTCAAGGGTTTCTCCTCTATATAAAGGAGCCATATGCCCACTGAATAAACATCTCATTCCTTTCTTTATGCATGGTATTAGAGTATGAGTCCAGTACCAGAACTCTGGTATTCTCATGATACCCTTACCCTCTTTAGGTCATGGTTAGATTAGCAACGCAAGGTGGCTTCTTCAAAGGGTTTACCAAAGATGTCGTTTCTATACTGGTACTCCAATATGTTCGTCATATCATTTTTTTCATCGACGGTGGGCCTAAAGAATGCCAGGGAGTCAAGGTAGTATTAGATTTGTTTGGAGAGGTCTGGTCTTCGAGTGAATAAATTGTGCTCACAACTTACTAATGGGCACTAATTGCATATTATTGGTTAGACAATGCCTAGACGTCACTCCTTCGTTCACACCTATCCGATAAGAGATTGGAGGAGTCCTTGCACATGTGAGAATATCAAACATTATAGATGGACCAGATAAAGGAAGGGATTCATGGATTTGGCTAGACACGAAATTATCGGTGAAGGCATACAAGGTTGTATGTGTTATGATGGTGTTTGATCATGTCGTAACTATCCAAGATTGTGGGTAGATCTGAAGGTGGAAGATCCCCATATGAGTAAAAATTCTTCGTTGCCTATTCAGATAGGGTTGCATTTTGACAGATGCGTGTAGAGAGAGACTTTTCAGGGAGTAAGTGCTGATTGTTCTCGATGTCAGGACGACCACGAAGACTTGAACCATCTCTTCTTCATGTGCATGGGCTCCAAACAAATTTGGTAGGAGGCAAAACTGATAGGAGTCAATAACGAAAATGTCGACATTTTTTTGGGATTCTGTTGCAGGCAACTGACGAGGTTCAAACGAAGGACGAATGAAAGCTATAACCCTACTTTGGGACATTTGGCAGGGAAGAAATGCGGTAATTTTCAGGAGTGAGAGCTTCTATGTGGAAAATGTATCAGAGCATGCCAAGGTCCTCTTTGAGGCTTGGTCATTGTAATCTCAGTACCTTTTTACTTATGCAAAACTGAGGTAGGGTGTATCATGATTTCTCAAAAAACATTCCCCAACTCTTTGAAAAAATTATTGAATTGCATTTAACTCATGAACTGCATTTTGAACCTTGTAAAACCCAAACTCACTTATAAACTACCAATCGCCATCCATTGCAAAGGACCCATCCACAAAGATCCGACTATTTTTTTATGTTGGTTGTTGGCTACCCAGCGTAACCCCCACAAGGGGAGATCTGGACCCTGATCTTTTGGGTGGTAGAAATATTGCACTACTACCAATCCGCTCAAATCAAGAAAAATGCCTTGCCACTATTGTGCCCACATTCTAATCAATGTGGACATGCTCACCGCTAGCAATACTGGAGTGGATGAGATGGTCATGTTGCCTCTACTAGCTATGGTGTGGAAAGAAATAATGACTTGCTTGCACTAGGATTCTCTTATATAAGAAGAGAAATCATGTTGGGCAAATTACATAAAAGAGATAGAAAGAATAAAAAATACATAAACCAAGACAATATAAAATAATGTTCAACACCCTCCCTCAAGATGGAGCGTAGATGTCAATCATGCTCAACATCTCTGAAATGACCCTCTGGTTAGGGCCTTGGTGAAAAACGTCTGCTGAGCTGATGTGGGAAGTAGAGATAAATCCGTAATGAATCATATTACGTGTATAGAGACAATCTACCTCAATTTGCTTAGTCCTTTCATGGAAGGCGTGGTTGTTGGCAACGAAAAGAGATGCATGATCGCCGCATTGTAGATGCATGGGAAGAGGTGCATCAATAGCAAGATCAGTTAGAATGAATTTAACCTGCATCATCTCAATTCTCCCATGCTTTGTACTCTGATTCTGCACTAGATCTGACAACCACAATCTGCTTCTTTCTCTTCAATGACATCAAAGAGCTCCCTATGGACACCGCGAAGTCAAAAGTAGATTTCATGTCCTTGGGGCATCCTGCATAGTCTGCATATGCACATGTTGTGATGGCAAGGGATGTTCCTCGGCTAAAGAGCAGTCTAGTATCTGGAGAGGACTTCAAATACCTCAGAATTGTGTGAACTACATCCATATGTGAATGTCTCGACTACTCCATAAACTGACTAAATCTGCTCACCGTAAAAGAGGTGTCTGCTTAGTAGTCACATAAAGGAGCTTCCCAACTAGCTCTTGTACCACCTCTTGTCTACGACCTCTGCATCATTATCATATAGCTTCATATTGGGGTTTATGGAAGTAGTGGCAAGTCTGCAATCGGCCATGCATGTTTCTGAGAGATCAGTAACACACTTCCTATAGGTCATCACAATATCCTGTTGGTTCTAGGCGAACTCAAGCCCTAGGAAATAAACCAGTATAACAATGATACCTCTCTGAGTTCTCTAAACAAACAATGAATGGCCTGCAATCGATCTTGTGAAGCCCTACTGCTCTATCAAGTTCGAGAGCTTATGGAACCATGCTCTTGGATTGGACTTAAGGTCATAGATAGCCTTTCTGCAAACCGTCACACACACCCTCAGTAGCAAACCCAGGTGGTTGTTGCATGAAGACTTCCTCCTACAAGTCACCATATAGAAATACATTCTTCACATCAAGTTGTGACAATGACTAATCCCAAACCATCACAACAGAGAGAAGTATCAGGAGTGTCGAATGACGAGCCACGTGAGAGAATGTATCCTGATAGTCCACCCTATAAGTCTTGGTGAACCCATGAGTTACAAGCCTAGCCTTGTAGCGATTGACATTGCCATATGCACGATGCTTCACTATAAACACCCATTTGCATCCAACCACAAAGCCCCTGAAGCGGCAGTGGCCAGGCTCTATGTGCTACGCGACTATAGCGCGACCATCTCCTCCTCGATAACTAGATACCAGTGATTGTCGCGCATAGCCTCTTGGTGTGTCCGTAGGATCTCCACAGGTGGTAGGCCCACAACAAACCGCCTGAAACCCTCTGAAAGACAATCCAAGGAAACATGAGCAGTGAGAGGATACATGACACATGTACCCCATCACTTCCAGAAAATGATGGGCATGTCAAGATCATCGGTATCCTCCGTGACCCGTAAAGTTGCTTCTTGTGAAGGCACTTGCCTGTCGTGCTGCATAGACAAATCATCGGTGCCATTAGTAGAAACAAAGTGTTTAGAACACACCTGGGGCGTGATGGATGATGGGAAGGCCCGTGAACATAGGAAGGCATGCGAGCGAAAAAATGTGGCAAAAATTGAGCCAACGTACTCGGTGGTCGGGGTGAGGGAGCAACCACAGTTTAATGTAGAGGTGGTGGAGATGGTGGGGTGGTGGAGGGACCATAGAGGAAGGGGGTGGCGAAGCTGGAGGCGGTACGTAAACCTCCTCACCAATCTCAGAGGCGGTCATCATGTCACTGTAAAAGTAAAGTACATAATCGACTTAAAGAAAGTGACATCAACACTAATGCAGTACTTCCATGTAACCGGATCAAAGCAACAACACTCTTTCTGGGTTCAGGAGTGTCCACAAAGACACACTTGATAGCTCTGAGAGAGATTGTTACGACCATGGGTCAGGTGGTGCATAAAAGCCAGTGAACCAAAGACACGTGGTGTTAGTGAGAAAGGATCCTTATCGAAAAATGCAATCAATAAAGGAAGCTTTAACCACAAAGGATGACATCCAGTTTACTAGATAACATGCAGTGAGAATAACATCCCCTTCCAAAAGGAGTGGGGAGCACGACTCTGAATGAGAAAAGTCACATCAAGATGTCGATGTGTGCTTTCTGCAACACCATTCTTTTCAGAAGTGTAAGGGCGGGACCTCTGATGTATAATATTATGGGACTTGAAGAATTTTGATAATTGAGTAGTAGAAAACTCCAAGGTATTATAAAAACGTCATACTTGACCATAGCAGAAAAAAGACTCTTTATTTCATAAATATAAGTTTAAATGGCATATCCAGCTTTAGATTTGTTTTTCAAAAGAAACCCCTACAATCTAGAACAATCATCGACAGCCACAAGATAAAAACCTATGGATGATGGTCAGGGACATGATTGGGACCCCAGATATCAAAATATCTACAATTATGACAACCAAAATAACTAGAACGTTGAGGCTTCCAAATGGGCAAGCATCACATTGAAAGGTAGATCTGAAAGAAATCTGCGGAAAGATTCTATATAGCTTTTGCAGAGGAAGATGACCAAACCGAAGATGACCAAACCAAAGATACCATATATAGGGGAGACTGACCCAATAGAAATGGAAGGGGCACCAACATATGGATATTGAACCAGTCTGTAAAGACCATCTTCTCAAGGTCGCATCCAATCACCATTCCCGTGAGTATATCCTGAACACAAGAGGAGTTAAAGATGGCACGATAATGTAAATCCTTAGTAATGTGACTAACATATAATAAATTCATTGAGAAATCAAGAGCATATAGAATATTCTTTATATGCATAGATTGTGTCAATCGAATCCCCTCTTGTCTTGTTACTGAGGAATGCAACTCATCAGCAATAACCATTGTTCTGCCAGGCTGAATAGTTCGGTAGGAAGTAAACTGAGCTTTATCTCTACATAGGTGATGAGTAGCACTTGAATCCACAATTCACTCTGAGATTTTATGTGAACCTTGCTAGATGCACACCTTTTGTTGATATCTTCAACTGTATGGCAACTTCACATCAAAGAAGGGTGTCACTTCACTATTCTCGATCATCATCGCTTCCCCCAACTGCATCGGTGGAGTCGACGACAACACATTGCCTCAAAGTGTCCAATCCCAAGGTCCTCCATGATGTCACTAACAAGACAGCTAACCACAGTGCATGTCATCTTTACACAGTCCGAAATCATCATTGCTGGTGAAAAATCTAGCAGGTATTAGATTCATTTCTCCACATGAACGTTGTGGATTTCAATCATGAGATAAATTGGGCCATTTATAAAGGAGCATCATTACCTCTTCTTTTAAACAAGGGGTTCAAGTTGAGAAGATTTTATTGGGAAAAAGACTTAGTTTCCCAGTTAAACGTATATATTTTTGAAGCAACAGTTGACGGGATATTAAAATTACGGTTACACCTTTAAAAAAAGTTAAAAGAGACACAACTACAACTTTCCACCACCTCATCAGAAGAAGAGTTTTTCATGTAGAGAACCAATGCAATTTTGAATTGGAAATTATACATAATTAGAGACTAAGCAAAGCACTTTTGGGTAAGTTGAGTTGTGGAAAACAATGAGAGAACGGTTTTTTATTAAGGAGGTCTAGGTGCCTTATATAGGGCGGAATGCTCTAGAGAGCTCAATAAAGGGGAAAATACATAAATATCCCCGGAGGGGTTACAATGAATAAATAAGACCACAAAAATACATTACTAGCATTCCCTCTCAAGTTAGAGCATATCTATCCAACATGCCTAACTTGGAAGCAATCCACGAGAGGCGCTTTTTGGGTAAAGCCTTCATGAATACATCTACAAGCTGAAGATCGGTTGTGATGTGACTAGTAATCTTTCCAATACAGACAGCGCGAACAAAATGTGGCAGTCAATCTCTATGTGCGTGATTTGCTCATGGAACACAGGATTCTTGGCAATGTATGTAGGAAATTTGTAGTCGCAGTATAGTGGAATAGGAGTTGTGACAACAATGTCGAGTTCTTGTAGGAACGTCAATAGCCATGTGATCTCACAGGTAGCCTGAGCCATCGCCATATTCTCTGCTTCTGCACTGGATCTGGATACAATAGTATGTTTCTTGCGTCTCCAAGTAACAAGATTTCCTCCGACTATCATAGCATATTATGTGGTGGAGCGACGATCCTCTCATGAACTTACATAATCAGCATTAGCATAGGCGATAACATCGGTGTAGCCATTTGCCCCATAAAAGAGACCACGTCCCGGTGATTCCTTCAAGTATTGTAGAATCTGGAGGACATCCTGCCAGTGACTGTAGTAAGGATGCTCTATGTGTTGGTCGGCCTTACTACATAAGAAATATCTGGTGTGGTGACAGTGAGGTAAAGAAGTTTGCCAACCAGGCTTTTGTATTGAGCAATATCTTCGAAGACAGGATCAGAGGATGTGGAGTGTTTCTTCAGATCTGCAGGAATATCGGAGGGCTTGCATCCAAGTAATCTAACTTTAGTAAGGATGTCCAGATAGTATTTCCTCTGTGAGAGATGAGGTCCCTTTGTAGTGCGCAGTACTTCTATGCCCAAGAAATAGCGTAGTGAACCAAGGTCCTTAGTGATGAACTCCTTCTAGAGAAAGGCCTTGGTCTCTAGTATCCCTTTATCATCATCACTTATGACAACCATATCATCTACATAAACAGCAAGTATAGCAGTACCAGTTGTTCGTCTTCTGACAAACACAAAATAGTCAGATGTTGTTCTCTGAAAGCTAAGAGTGTTGATTTTTGTAGCAAGTCTGTCGAACCACACCTTAGGGCTCTGCTTCAGACCATATATTGCCTTGTGAAGTCGACATACACACTCCTCAACTTTGCAACCTCGAGGTTGCATCATGTACACCTTCTCCTCGAGATCTCCATATAGGAATGTGTTTTTCACATCTAGCTGAAAGATAGGCCGGACCTTGTCAGTTGTCACTGAAAGAATAGTCGTGATAGAGCCCATTTGTGCAACAGGTGAGAATATCTAGAAGCAATCCACCCCATATGTCTATGTAAAATCCTTGGCTACAAGACGAGCTTTCAATCTGTCAATAGACCTGCCTGGCAACTGCTTGGTTGTGAAGATCCATCTGTATGCCACAGGTCTAGTCCCCTTGGGGTATTGTACCAGATCTATGTCCCTCTGGAAGTAAGAGCATCCATCTCCTCATTCATGGCATGTCGCCATCCTGAATCCTGCAACACACTATGGTGGTCTCTCGGAATAGAAATAGTCATGAGAGCATCTGCATATCCTCTGTCAGTGGTGATAAACTAGCAGTAAAAGTTGGAGTATTCGTTGTATGCGTCATCTATGAGAGAGATGGGTAAATGGATCTCTCCAGGATCCATTTACCCCATCCATATGTTTAGTCCCACATCTACCAATGGTGGGACTTGGAGGCTCTGAGGAGGCTATATAAGGAGCCCCACACCTCCTGTATCCATTGAGAAAGTGCAATGAACACATACGCCCTTTGAGGGCTTCTCCCGTGGTTTCATCCCGCTCCTTAGGGAGTAGGATTCAACGTTAGATCTTTTGTTCCATGTTTTATATTTTTGTTCTTATGCTTTGTTTATCAATTTCGCTTCTGCTTCCTATTTTCTAACATGGTATCAGAGAGGGTTCGATTCTCGAGGTTTTTCATTTTGTTCTTTGTTTTCGGTTCGAGATTCGATCATCAAGAAGCTTGGTTCGGCCTTATTTTTGAAGATTATTCATGTTTGTTCATTATTAGATCAAGTTCTTGCTCCAGGGTTTAGATGAAACCCTAGACATTATTTTGTGTTCTTCTACTCCGTTGCGCAAACTCCATTTCTGTGCAAATCTTTGCATCATGTTAGGGCTTTCGAGCCCCTGTTCTCGCCGCACCTATCATGGCGTTTATACAGATTGCGGCATCCAGAAGCGCTCGGTCCAGGCTCCCCCACGGCGGCGCTTAGCAGGCGGAAGCCACCAGGCGTCCAGATCTTGCCACCAGGCAGCGCACATCCGTGCGCTTCTAGCCCCCGCTCACTGGTGCGCTAGGTCTTCAGACCTCCAGGCGTGCATCGCGCGCGCACCCTCCAAGCCAGCAAATCCCAGACGGAGCTCTCCCTCGCACCACAATTCTCGCATCTCCTCCCCACGCATACCCCAGACCCTTGCCAGGCGGTGCGGGCTGCTTCACCATCTCCAGCATGTGGCGCCGCCCTCAACCCCAATCTCCCGTGGCGGCACACCCTCCAGCACAGCGCACCCACTCCTCCAGTTGCCCCAAGTGACGGGACCCCGTACTCTTCTTTTGCGGCTCCCTGTAACCTTCCATGGCTTACGCAAGTCCTTTTCTCCCCGATTACGACGAGAGGAGGCGGAGCAAGCAAAATGGACGGGCTCGCACAGTTCGTGATAGCACATCCTCCCATCTCATAGCTCCAGCGACGGTTCCAAAAGAACCCCATCGAAGGGGAGCGACATTCGTGAAAAGAGGGTTTCCCAACCGGGAACTCTAAATAGCCCAAGTGGGCTGCTCTTTAAAAAAATTGTTTGTTGGGCCCAGCTGAGAAAAAAAAGAGGATCCCTTGCTTTAGGCCAAATGTGGGCTATTTAAAAAAAAGAGGAATTTTTTTCTGAAAAAGGCGCGTACAAATAAAAAGCCGTATGCAAATTGCAAAAAGAGAGAGAGAGCCATTAAAAAATGAATGGCTTAAAAATTATTAATTTCAAAAAAAAGAAATGTTTTGACATTTTCAAGGAATAGTCGGAAAAAAAGAAAAATTGCAAAGCCGAAAAAAATGATATGGCTTATTGATGTTTTGTCCCCCTCATTGTTGTCTTTTCCCAACATTGTCGAAGTCCATTTTCCGACAAGTATGGAAGAAAGGGGAAGTATTATGTAGAGTCACAAGTCTTGTTCCAGATTCAGAGGTCAGATTCAGATATTCTCCAGACCAGTCGATTTCCAAACTGTACAGAGATTTTTTTCAGACTCGACGTCAGATATTTCCGAGTCTCCAGTTTCAGATATGCACGAGTATGCGGTCTTTTCAGATGTGCAGATGTTTGCCATCTTTTGTAGTGGTCCCCATCTTTTCTTGCTGTTTCGGCCAGAGCTTTCATGTGAACCATGGGGACTCCAGAGTAGAGTACCATTCTCTGTGCCTGATGGGAGAGACCCAGTTCTCCGACGAGGAGACTTCTTTCAGACTCCATTCTCCAACGACCGTGGATTTCGACGAGGATTGCACTTCCACGGCCTTTTTCAGTTCGGCCCTTTTTTTCATAGATGGAGCAGTTGTCCCCATGTTGTGGTGGGCCAGAGTACTCCGACGAGGAGACTCATTTCCAGGTGCAATGACTCTGAAAGGCGCAGTTCAAAGCACATGCTCTCTGACGAGTAGATTCAGCAAACTCACACTCTGGTTCGTTCGTCCTCCTCACCTGCACGGCATGAGAAGCAACGTCCTCGACAGCAGCCGACAGTTGTGCGCGTTGAGTTGATATTGTCTGTAGTATCCTGTAGCGTGAGTTGAGTTTCTTTCTCTTTGTCCAAGCTGAGCATTACATGCTCCAGCTTGAGGGGGAGTATTGGAGTATTCGTTGTATGCGTCATCTATGAGAGAGATGGGTAAATGGATCTCTCCATGATCCATTTACCCCATCCATATGTTTAGTCCCACATCTACCAGTGGTGGGACTTAGAGGCTCTGAGGAGGCTATATAAGGAGCCCCAGACCTCCTGTATCTATTGAGAAAGTGCAATGAACACATACGCTCTTTGAGGACTTCTCCCGTGGTTTCATCCCGCTCCTTAGGGAGTAGGGTTCTACGTTAAATCTTTTGTTCCATGTTTTATATTTCTGTTCTTATGATATGTTTATCAATTTCGCTTCTGCTTCCTATTTTCTA
This sequence comes from Ottelia alismoides, assembly GCA_037367405.1. Taxonomy (NCBI): domain Eukaryota; kingdom Viridiplantae; phylum Streptophyta; class Magnoliopsida; order Alismatales; family Hydrocharitaceae; genus Ottelia; species Ottelia alismoides. Next base: position 394,241 of record JAZKJV010008722.1, on the reverse strand, counting down.
ACAGAAGTGAAATGAGACATGGGATGAAAAGTACATTGCCTCTTAATTCTGCGTAGAGCAAAATGGGAAGCTCCTGAGGACCATCCGGGACAGCAGTAAAGGAGACACTTGAAGAAGGCATATCATGCTGCAACAAATAAACAGGTAAAGGAACATCTGGTGATGGAGACATTTGTTTGCACCTATAGACAATGGGTAGAGGTGGGAGGTCCAGAGGAATATCTGTAACAGATTGAGTGAAGAAGCTGGTTTGCTCAAAGAAGGTTACATCTGTATAGATATAATAGCGATGTCTAGTATGATCATAACACATGTAACCTTTTTGAGTACGAGAATAACCTAGGAAAACACATTTGATTGCACAAGGAGATAGTTTATCCGCAGTGTGAAAATTATGAACAAAGACCACACATCCAAAGATTCTCAGGAGTAGAGGAAAAGGTGACTCGGTTGGGTATAGCAGGGAGAACGAAGTGGAGCCATGTAAGGAAATAGAGGGACTTTGTTGATAAGGTGGACAGCAGTCAGAACAACATCACCCCCAATAGGTTTTAGGAGCTTTCATCTGGGTGAGGGAGCGGGCAATATTTAGTGAGATGTCTGAGTTTCCTTTTCGATATCCCATTTTGCTGGGAAGTATGAAGACATGAGGTTTGATGAATGATGCCCTGGGATGCAAAAAAAAATTGTTAGATCATGTTGGGTAAATTCTAAGGCATTATCAGAATGAAAAACTTGAACATTCGATGAGAAAATATTCTTGACATGATTAAAGAAATTCTTAACAATATTATTAATCTCCAAACGCTCTTTTAACAAATAGACCCAAGATGATTGACTGTAATCATCAACAAAAATGACAAAATACTTATGTCCACTCAGAGTATGGACCGGACAAGGTCCCCAAATACCACAATGGACTAAAGAAAAAGGTACTTCGTGATGTGGCTCATTACGAGCAGAAAAGGACGTTCAATGATGTTTCCCGAACTGACACGCCTCGCACTCAAAAGGTTTGAGCGTAGAGAGTTCGGGGAACATTAAGGAGATGGCTTGGCAGACGGATGGCCGAGGCGAAGGTGCTAGAGAAAAGGATCTTTGGAGATTGACGCGGCGCCCGCAAAACTAGAGTCGGATGGGATGTCAAGATAATAGAGATCGTTCTTCTTATGTCCCCCACCAAAAATCTCTCGTCCGGATGTCCTGAAAATAACAACAGAACTCATCAAAAATAACTCTATAGTTAAGCTCGGTGCATAGTTTTTAATAGATAAAAGACTAAGCTGAAAAGCAGGAGCGCAGTGAACTCCAATCAGTTGGAGTTTAGAGGAAAACTCTACAGTGCTCAACAGTTATAGGCGAATGTGCCCCATTAGCAAACTGAATAGTCTTCACAGAGGAAGATGGTTGTGAGGAGGTGAGAAGGCTACCTTCTACCGTCAAATGAGTCGATGCGCCAGAATCAATAATCCATGCAGGGCTGGATGCAGAAGCAGAGTTGGCAATAGAACATGAGATAGTAGCCAGACTAGCAGTACGAGCAGAAGTACTAATGTCACCGGCTGAGGAGTTCTGCATAAGTTGTCGTAAACGAGCATACTCAGATGTCGTAAATGGTGTCTGACTATCACCATAAGGTTGATCATGTGAGGAATCGACAGTATCATATGGGCCCCCGTATGAAGTTGTCTCATAGACACAGTTGGCATTAGGAGGCACGCCAAACTTTGCTCGGCAACGCTCAGACGGATGATTTCAACGTCCACAATGTATGCATACTGGATAGCGAGCAGTAGTAGGACCACGTCCACGCCCGTGACCAAAATCACGTCCACGTCCAGATTCACAATCGCAACCACGTCCAAGGTCACGGTCGTGCCCTCCCTGGTAGCTAGGCTGTCCCCTAGCATAATGGGTTGTGGTCTCCGCATATAGAGTAGTAGGTGGACGCTCAGTTGGAGAATCAAGTTCCTGCAAGCGATCGAAGATTATCTCATGTGTGGCAATGCATCAGCGGTCAAAAACTGGCCCTTCACAAGCTTGTATCGTGGATGCAATCCAAATAAAAAATGATACACATGCCACTCTGCACGTTCTCCTATCTGCTTGTCACATACTCGCAGCAAGCAGGCTGCAAAATGAGAAGCTCCTCGAACATGCTCGTAAGAAGCCGGTAGTACTCAACCACGATAGAAACTCCCTGATTAGCAGACTAAATCCGTGTGTGTATGTCAGAGAGCCTGGGCTTGGTAGTCTTCTGAGAGTAGGTGTGCTCAAGACTCTCCAACATTGCATTTGTTGTTTCCTTATAGAGATTTGATGCTATATTTGGATCGACATTGTTGGCCATCCAAGTAGTGACCTGCAGTTGTCCACATACCATTTATCATAGTCCTTGTCCGCCTCCCTGGGCAGATCCTTCGTAAGAACATAGTTCTTGCGCTAACCACCAATGAGCACCTTGAATGATCGAGACCATAGTACATAGTTCTCGGAGCCCTTCAGTATAACAGTAATACCTTGGCATCACAGAAGAAGTCGAGTACACGAGCTTGGGCTCTGTAGATGCCATGGTGATCGCGTAGGTCAAGAAAAAAGTGACCTCGAAAATTCTTGTTGTCTTAATCAGACATAAATGTGGTCGAAGTCACGATTTCAAACCCTTGTAGGGTCTTCTCAGCAGTAGAAAGGAGCCAAAATGTTCCTGGCGTAGAGAAGATGTGCTTAGCGGCAGATCTAGGGCACAAATAATCCGTTTTGGGGCTTCAGAAGAGCCTACTAGAGGATGATCAGGGCTTGCGCGAGGTACTAGCGATGCTGGCTAAAGTCCAAGGCGACCTCTAGGCGGAGAAGGAGGCCTCCATGCAGTGTAGCTACTTGTGTGGGGTCCCAAGGAGATCTCCAGGCGAAGGTACGGAAGATTGGGAGGCCCGCTGGAGGTCCTGAGGAGAAGTAGGCGGAGGTGGCACCTCCTAGCGACACCACTGAAGGTGGCGCAAGGCCTTAATGGCACCGCAAAAGGCGGTGTGGGGCCCTAGCGATGGTGATGGAGGCGGTGCGGGGACCGAGCAACACCACCGAAGGCGTCACAAGAACCTAACGGCACCGTTGTAGGCAACACTGAGCTCTAGTGGCGTCGCAGTAGGTGGCGCAGGGCCTCACCAGCACCGTCGGTGGAGGCGCAAAGAAGTAGGGGACGAGAGAACTCACCCTTGCGGCAGCACAAAAGCTTGAAGGTAGCCTTGGGCAGCGCGCAGGGGGCCTAGTGCTGAGTTCTTGATGACGGTGAAGTTTTTTTATGGCTTGTGGTGGCGGACGGACTTAGGTCAGAACCCCGATCTAGGATCGTTGCTCTGATACCATGTGGAAAATAATGAGAGAATGAAAATGTGTTTTTTATTAAGGAGGTCTAGAGGTCCTTATACAGAACGGAACCTTAGAGAGCTCAATAAAGGAGAAAATATATAATTACCCAAAAGGGGTTACAATGAATAAATAAGAACTGCAAAAATACATTGCTAACATGAGTCATTCCTAATTTAGTTTGTTTTAAATAAATTGATATAAATTAGGGGTCTACAATTTTACTAGATCTAGTTGATTTATTTAAATTAGGAATCTCTAGTTGATTTAATTAAATTAAGGGTCTACCATGAACCTGTTAATTTAATTTGAATGGTATCCAAATTTAGTCGGTCATCTCCTTTTGTAAGTCCACACCTTTATATATAATATATCTTTTTTAAGAGCATATCATATGAAATTGAAAGTATGGAATTTGACTCCTTTATTCCCTTTTCTTTTAAGTGGAATATGGTAATCCATGTTACTCTCTCAACCTAAGAAGTTTGTTGTGTATATTCTCTTGTCCTTGATCATGTATGCATCACACCATCACTAGAACCCGATGCTTCTTTAACTCGGGTAACGAATTTATTGTTGCCCTAGAAGATTAAATCTATATGTTGTGATGCATATGTTGAGAAGGTTACACCTTGGAAAGAACTCCTATTCAGAAAGGAGTTCTTATTGCAGATAGTAGGATACTACGATGCAAATTATGCTAAGGAATTGACATAACAGGAAGCCCACTATATGATTGCTTTTTTTGAAGCAATCTCGTTGCATAATCGACCAAGCACATAATCAAAGTAAAAGAATATGCCACAATCTGTAGCGAAAGATAGGGTTAAATTGTACGAGAAAACTTTAGCATTGAGATTGCATACCTGCGGCAAGTGCTTTGATAAGCAGACTGCCATTTTAATAGCCAATAACCCTGCCTTTGTGGGAAGATAGCGCATGCGGAGATTGATTGTCACTATACTCACAATCTAATTGAGAAACAACTTCATATGTCTTATTCACTAATTATATTGCAAATATCTTCGTGAAATCTCTAGCAAGGATCTTATTGTATGTGTATTCAAACTGAGCATGCATGATAATATGCTCCAGCTTGAGGAGTGCTGGTTTTTATTTTATTACTCATGTGCCCTTTACCTATTTCTTTTATGTTCTGGGTTCCTTGTACAATTTCTCCACCATCCCTCTTCCCATATAAGGAGAGGTAGGCTTTCAGAGTAAATGTGTTCTCTTTTCCCAACAGATAATAGAGCAAGAAAGATTGGGTGTGGAGCACGATGGAACCCCTCTGTTGCAAATTACATTAAAAGTGGTTGATCGTACCACTGTTTCTAGGGACTGCTAATCTAGCAATTTGAAGCCCGAGGCAGCAAAAATAGATGGGAAACACATAAAAAAACATAGCTAGTAACTTTATCATCTATAAGCTTTACAGTGAGAAACTAAATGAAACTAAGATAAATTAGACACAAATAAAGATTTTCTGGGAAACATACATCGATTTCCTTTTCCAAAAAAAAAACATTGGGTATAGTATAAAAGGATTAACTACATACCTGCAACATTTATCACAGAAGAATTTGTCCTCCGCATTTAAAGTCTCCGTTGAACTAAAGTTCCTTAAACAACTTGTGATCGAACTGTTCTGTTCAATATCAACACTCAAATCAAAAAAGGTTTCATCCCTTGCTGTCACCGTTTCACAGCGCAAGCATCTTGTCTCATTAGTAAGTATTCCCTGCATGCATATGGCTTCAAGTCAATAACTTACAGGAGATGACTATTATATCCTTGTCAATAACCAATAAAGCCCTTCTCTCCGTCAAAATATAAATATTCTTTAGAAAATAGATTGGAGATTGTTAGAGTTTTAATGGGTTATTTCTCTTTATAATTATTGAGTCATGTAAGTTAATGGGTTATTTCTCTTTATAATTATTGAGTCATATAACCCTTTGTGGCATCTATGTAATTTTCTCTTTTCACATCTCCAGGATTAGATTCCAATCAATCTATGGGGCATCTGTGTTTCACGTTATATTAAAAAAACCCCTTAGACACATTGACTAATAGATTCCAATCATTCTCAAAATTTCTCCACATGGTATCAGAGTGACGGTCCTAGATGGCTAGACCGGAGCCGTATCCTAATTTCACCACCACAAACAGCCACCCTCATGAAGTAGATCTCTGACGGTTTTGCTCGGCTCCGCAGGGGCCTCTCTCATCGCTGGAAGGCCCCACACGGCACCATAGGTCTGCATCCATAGATCGTGCTCAAGGTCATCACCCTCCAGGTTGATCGCCGCAAGACCCTTCAGAGACATTGCCTATGTGCCCTGAAATCTCGAACTTCCCTCCTCTCCCTTGCGATTTCTGCGGATCTTTCCGGAGTCATCACCCTGGAAATCCCATCATTCTGGAATAATCCCCGGAGTCATCGTTCTTTCTGGAATAATTGGTTTCCTGATTACTTTATTTCTGGAATCCCCTGGAATAATCTCCTGAAGTCGTCTTTTGGGACATGGATGTAGTATGAATAATTGATTTCTTGATAATTTGATTTCTGAAATCCCCGGAGCAAGGTCTGATTATTCAAGAAATTTAAGGTCTGCTTATTCAGGAAATCACAGATCATAAATTTAAGCTCTGATTATTCAAGAGTTCTGCAGTGAGGTCTGAGTATTGTACACATCAAAACCATGCACATGACTGGCAGCAGCACCGTGTGTGCTCTGCGGTGCCTGAGGATCCGTGTGTGTGGTCAATAAAAACAAGGGTGTTTTCTCTGGGGGAAGCATGGTCAGAGGGGTTCGGGTCTGCACCTCGTTGACTGGGAGACAATTACTTTTCCCAAGGCAGCTGGAGGCATTGGGATATCCCGTCTTGATTCTATGAACGAGGCTCTTCTTCCCAAATGGGTGAGTAGGATATGGGGTAGTAATGAAGACTTATGTTGCCACCTTATTCAGAGCATTTATAATGTTGGGACTCAAGATAGAATCTCTCAACATCAACCTTCGCAGCCATCGACGTTTTGGAAAGGAGTCAGCTCAGTGCAAGCTTGTAAAAGTCGGCCTACTAGGCCAACTAGTCGAGTCGGAGGGTAGCTGATTCGACTAGATCTAGTCGGCCATTAGTCGATCAACCCGACTAATCTGCCCACTTTTACTTAGCTTTTTTATTTTTAAAGTTTTTTTCTTTTTTTAAAAGCAAACTTATACTAATATGCTTAATGTTATATTTAAAGTCAATTACTTCTTTTTTTCATTATGATAGTATAGAAATATACAAATCTATGTTAATATATAAGAATATATGTACAAAAAAATTTATATATTTAAAATAATTAAAAATTCAAAACCGACTAATGATTGACTAAATCCGATTAGTCGCCCGATTGTCGATTAATCCTTAGTCAATACCCTTGCCGATCGAGTACCGACTACTGCTTTCTGCAACCTTGGCTTAGTGATACCATGTTTTTAGGATATGTTCAGACCGGTGCTCGGTGATGGTACCTCTTTTACTATTTGGACTGACAATTGGTCAGGATCCTATCTCCTCCAATATCCCTCGCCTTTTTGCTCTGGCCGCTGACTGTAATGCTAGGGTCTCAGACTGTTGGGTGGACGGAAATTGGATGCCTTTCTTCTTGACAGAGTTTTCTGATCAACGTCTCGAGGAATATCTCTTACTCCTTGAATCTCTTAGATAGCTAGAGTGCCGGTCAATTGGGCATGATCACTGGGTTTGTAAGGATAACACTTTCTCGGTAAAGAGGGCTTACATTACTATCTCAAGGCCTCCACCTTTTAGGACAGACGACATGGTTCGTGATTGCAAGTTTATTTGGGATCTAAAGCTATCAAACATAATTGGTGTTTTTATGTGGTTGATGCGTAGAAGGTGAATTATGACAAGGGATCGCGTTGAATTAAATTGTTGTGTGATTTTTGATGAGTTATACTACTAATTTCAGGACATCCTGACAATGCAGATTTTTGGTAGGGGACATGAGAAGAACGGCCTTTACTACCTTGATATCCTTGCTGGCTCAACCTTTGCGGGTGTGAACTCCATCTCTGTTGACCCGCTCCTATGGCATTTACGACTCGATCACCCCTCTGCTAGTGCTCTTTCTCATAAGTTTCCTGAATTGTCCTCATTGAAACCATTTGAGAGCGAAGCCTGCCAGTTCGGTAAACACCGTCGCACTTCCTATCCACTTAGGACCGAGCCACGCCGATAATCGTCGTTTTCTTGAGTTTAGGGACATTGTCCTATTCATACTACTATTGATCACGGATACTTTTTTTTTGAAGTCTAAAAGGTAGGGGGAAACACTCAGTGGTGTCAATCCCAAAATATATTAAAAGGGAAAGAGGGAGAAACAAAAAGTAACAAGTGAGCCCAAAGGGTCGTGCCCCACCCATTACAGGTTCCAATCAACCAGCAGACGATTAACTAACGCACACACATTTTCCTTGTAAAAACGCTGTCCCGAGAAGAGAAGGTCGTTTCTTCCCCTCCAAACCGCCCATAGAATGGCCATAGGTAGAACCCGCTCCCTCCGCGTTCTATGGATGTTGGCATGGACCGAATCCCAAAAGGAGATACTTTATTGTTTTTATTGTTTTTATAGATGATTACAACTAGTCTTCTTGGGTCTACTTAGTCAAGGAACGGTCAGAAATTAACATCATTGTCAAGACCTTCTTTCAGTTAATTAAAACATCTTTCTATACTTGTATTAGAAGTATACAAACTGACAATGCTCTTGAGTTTACCCAACAGGACTTTGTGTCTTTCCTTGCCTCTCAGGGAACCCTTCATCAAGCATTAACTACTACAAACCCTAACACCTTGGAAAGCTAGAGCAGCGATGCTTTCCCAACTGACACGCCTCACAATGGAATGTAGACTTGAGAGAGATCTAAGGAATGAGTCTACATATTTTCTGCAACGAGAAATGACCAATACGCAAGTGTCACATATATGGAAAGATGGATCCACTAGAGATAGAAGAAGCTCCCTATAGGGATTGGATCAATTTGTAATTCCATCCAATCACCATGCCTATGAGTATATCCTAAAAAACAAGGGAAGTTAGATCAAATACAGCACGACAACGCAAATCTTTTATAATCTGACTTATAGATAAAAGATTCATAGAGAATCTCGACGCATAATGAACATTATACAAATGCATGGAGGGGGTCAAGCGGACCTCCCCCTATCCAATGATGGGAGAGTGTGTCCCAACAAAAACCACTACTAACCTACCAGACTGTACGGGATTGAATGAGTGGAACCGAGATCGATCTCCATAGATATGATGAGAAGCACCAATCTGGAAGATCTGTCCTGTAGCAACTAGTAAGTGCATAAGTCGTACATGAGGTACTGGTGGAAGCAATAGCAACTAGTGTTGCAGAAGTCGGTATTCAGTATTTAGTCAAATTCGTCGGAGAGGCCACTGAATAGATAATAATCGGTATTCGAGCCACTATTCGGACTTATTCGATTTTGTATTTTTTAAGTATTTTAAATATACGATTTAATTCTAGTACATATTTTCTTACATATTTATACATATATGACCATCAATTAACAAGAATCCAAGATAGAAATACCAATTAACAAGATACATATATGAATCTCACATTTCTAGTAATATTGCTATAAATGGTAAGTCTTTAGAATTAAAAATAAAAATAAATAACATAAATTCAACAGTCGACCAATAGTCAACCAAATAGTCGGACCGACTATTCGATCAAGCTGACTATTTATTGTTCAATCGAGGACCCCCCCCACCGCATAGTCAGATCGACTATTCGATATAGTCGACTGACTAAATTGCAACACGGGAAGCAGCTACATCAAATGGTCCTAACGGGGCAGCCAATAGTCCCGCAGCAGGAGGCATTATCTCCCTCACGCGACCAACGAACTCGTCGAATCTATGATCAGACGAAGCAACTGGATCGATAGTATTCTGAACCTGCTCGACGACACGGACGAAGGGTGGAAAATCGTGCTTTGAATAGCATGTGTCCATTGCATGACCTCGAGTGTGACCTCGAATCGCCTCTGCCTCGAGTGCCCCATCCCCTAAACTAGGACAGTCCACCTCTACCGTGGGATGTTGCTATAACTGAGGATCTCTTAGTCAGTACGACAAATGGAATGGTAAGCTTGTTGAGTCTGCGATAGACATCCTCCATAGGGGGTATGGTGGCATTGGTGAGTATCTGAGACCGTGTTGTATCGTGCTCCAGATCTAAGACTGCCAGAAAGACCACAATCATAATAAAATCTCGGTATGCCTTTAGTTGCTCCGATGTAGTTGTCAGAGGTATGTAGCTATCTCAAACATACCCTTGAGTGAAGTGTATAGGGTATGAAGGAGGCTACCACCCTACTTGATCGTGAAAATATCATGTTGGAGTTGCAATATTTTTGACTCGTTCCTTGCCTAAGAATAGGTTGTTGCGGGGATATCCCACATAGCCTTGGCTATGGGCTGACTCAAGATATCATTTTCTACCTCAACAGATACAATATCAAATAGCCAAACATGTGCATATGTGTCACATGCGTTCTATGAGGTATTAGTCCCAATCTTGTCGGTTGGCTCTTCCATGTCAGAATATGCTTCTTCCCATGACGTTACATGAGGCTCATAAACTACATAGCCCACAACGCATAGTTTGTCCCGTCCATTTTGACTATGGACGTTGGACCTTTAAAAGCACCTGATGATGTGACATCAACTCTATTTTTTGACATGGTGCCGGAGTAGAACAGTGACTAGGATTGTAGACTGATAATAATATGTCTACACAATCATATGGGGAGTGCTTAAGGGTGTAGACACAAGCCACAACCATTCCCATTCAACTTTCATGTGTGTTAGGGCCGAAGGGATGTTTTTGTCGAGCTGAACTCACTTCTCAGCCCAAAATCGGATCGTAACGCGGTCCAAAGTGATGCACTCGTGCAACAAAGAAGAAAAGGGGGCCACGCAGAACCCTAGGCTTCTCTGGAAGCCACGCCGGGTGCCACTGGTGTGCCGCATAGGGTTTTGATAATGTCGGAATATCGTTATCGCCCTCCGACAGTGTTGGATGTCATTGGGGTATCGTTGAGGGGCTGTTATGGCATCGTTGGGTTGTCGTTAGTGGCTGTTGGGGCATCATTGGGTTGCCGTTAGTAGCTGTTGGGGCACCGTCGGTGACTTCAGCGATGTTGCGGTGCCCTCAGTGGTCCCGGTGGCCCCCAACGGCTGATAGGGTTGTTGCTAGAGGTTGCCTTTGAGGATGAGGAGGTTGGCGGATGGGACAGCATCTAGGGCACAAGGCTCCATCCTAGGACCGTGGCTTTGATACCATGCGGAAAGAAACGAAGACTTTCTCTTTTTCACCATGAGTGCCCTAGGATCCTCTTATATACAAGTGAGAGACCATATTGGGTAAATTACATAGTACTAACAAAAAGATAACTAAAATAGAAAAAGAATAACATAAATCCCTCAATAGGTCATGATGGAATCTATCCACACTATTCTCTCGATTACTACTGATAAGAACTGATCCATCTTTCAGCTAGATGTGAAAAATACTTTTCTCTATGACAAGGTTGTAAAAGTCAGTAGTCGATACTCGGTCGGTCAGGTCATTGATTAAAGATTAATCGGCAGTCGGGTGATTAATCGGACTTAGTCGAGCTTTAAACGGTTTTGAATTTTTAAATGTATAAATCATTATTATACATATATGGGAAAAGGAAAGCTACACCGGTTGGTGCAGCCAACTAGCTATACCCAGACATTTTTCTCATTGATTTTTGATTTTTTTTGAAGGAAACCTATGGAGATTTACTTAGTTTATTGAGTGGAATATGTATTTCAAATTTCATGCAAAACAAACATTCCTAACATGCCCATCTATATAGGGTCAATTTCAATAATTCTGAGACCGTTAAAATGTGATAGTCTTGATGGAGATGATAGAAGTGTCAAATTTAGTTGAAATTTGTATGATATCATGGTGATATATGGTGATTTAAATCCCCCTGGGTTTCACTTCAAAAGCAACAAAAATCAATGAAAAAAATGGCTGGGTGCAACTAGTTAGCTATACCCACGGGTGCAGCTTCCCCAGCCCCTACATATATTTTTAAAGACCAAAAGAGGGGGTAACACGCTACGGTGCCCTCCCCATGAAATATATTTATATTCTTATATATTTATATAGGTTTATATATTTTTTATACTATCATAATGAAATAAAAGAAGTAATTGAATTTAAATAACATATTAAGCATGTTAGAATAAGTTTGCTCTTAAAAAAGCAAAAAATATGGTATCTCCAAGCAAAAATTAGTCGACCAGTGGGCTTAGACGGAATTAGTCAGTACTCGATCGGCCACCCCACTGACTATACTAGTTGGACCTACTAGTCAGGCCAGTCAGGCGACTTTTACAACATCGCTCTATGGTGACCTCAAGGAAGAGGTCTATATGATGCGGCCATCAAGTTACTCAATCGACAGGAAGCGTGTGTGCCGACTTGATAAGGTCATTTATGGTCTAAAGCAAAGTCCACAAGATTGATTTGACAGGCTTACTACTGAGATCAGCTCTATCGGCTTCCATAGGACGGTATCTAAATACTCTATTTTTGTCTGACGACGGTCCACTGGCACAATAATACTGATCGTCTACATTAATGATATGGTAGTTACAGGTGATGACAATAACAAAGCTGGCATTTCAGAGACCTGGATATTCCTCCAGAAGGTGTTTATCACAAGGGACCTTGGTCAACCCCGCTACTTTCTTGGCATTAAGATGATACGGACTCCAGAGGGATTACACCTATCACAACAAAAGTATTGCTTAGGTATTCTTATAGAGACTGGACTACTTGGATGCAAACTATCTGGCATCCTGCAGAACATTGATCCTGAGTTTGAGGACGCTACATGATATGGGGTCAATGGTAACACTCGATGTCACCGCTAATGCCGATGTAGATTATGTCAGTTCACCTGACGACTGACGATCTACTACAGATGATGTTGTGTTTGTTGGTAACAAGCATGGCCTCAAATTTCGCCGAAATTCGACCGAATTTCGGTCGAATTTCGGTTTCGGTGGGTAACCGAAATGTGACCGAAATGGCCTATATCGGCCGAAATTTGGGGGCCTTAGTTCAAAAAACGACCGAAATGACCGAAATTTCGATCGAATTTCGACTGAAATTCGGTCGAAATGTCGTTTCGGTCAGTCACCGAAACGAAACCGAAATCCGACATTTAAGGCTTTGGTAACAAGCTTATGGCATAGCAAGAAGCAGATGATGGTTTCTAAATCAAGTGAAACGTAGAATACAAGATGATGGCACATGCCACTTGTGAGATTACCTGCCTTTTCTCTTTTCTACAGGAGCTTGGACTTCATATTACTACTCCAGTAGCTTTATATTGTGACAACAAGTCTGCTACCTACAACGCCACCAATCCAATTTTTCATTAGTGAACTAAGACATTGAAGTTGACTATCACTTCATTCGAGATGTTGTATGACGAGGGAAAATTACTACTCTTATCTCCAATGACTTCAGCTTGCAAATATATTCACGAAGGCATTACCGAAGAAATGTTTCTCATGGATGATTTCCAAGTTGGACATGATCGATAGATATGCTCCAACTTTAGGGCAAGTAGAGTTAATGGGTTATTTCTCTTTATAGTTATTGAATCTTGTAACCCCTTTGGGGCATCTATGTAATTTACTCTTTTCACATCTCTTGGGTTTCACTCTATATAAGAAACCCTAGACCCGTTGAATAATAAATTCCATTCATTCTCAAAAATTTATCCATATAGACAAACCAAATTTACTGCCACCAATTACGATTATAAATCCTGCGCCAAGGAGGAGTAATTTCTAACTTAAGAAGTCGGAGCCACAAAAATATTCAACAGGAAAAGGTAATTTACATAATACAATATCACAGAAGTATATAGGCCTCGTAAATTGATCACATCTCCAAGGTCCACTACAAATAATACAGAACAAATCGAGAAACACAGTCTCTGTGAAGCAAATATTTAATTCAGCACATTTACAAGCATTAGAAACTAGCAACGAATTTGACCTAAAGACTACAAAATAAATGACCATAATCCAAGAGAAAGTCCCATTACAAAATAAGGTCACCTGAAAATTTTTATGGACCCATGTAACAAGAGGTTCCTTCTTTACACCATTTGCGACAGGCTTCGGTATCCCATTCGCGCTCTTCTCGTATAATGGCGGGCTGGAGGTCTGACAAGCTCTTGATTCTTTCTCAAGGATGTCGACAAGTTCATTGAGTAGGAAATTCAAAAATTCATGGGCATCCTATAAAATCAAAATGATGCCGGCATCAACAATGGTTTTTTAAGACAGATAGATTAACAAATTGAAACTAGAAGCATGTTGTATTAAATTGATTCTTTAGGTAGACGATTTATAATTTTCTTGCCAAGGTGCTCACATTAGACTAATGGCAACCCTAAAAAATCCTTTATAGATTGCACTAAAACTGTGCTTCTAACTTCTCACAATTGTAATACATATCAACATTTTCAACACATCACAAGGTTTAAATAATACATAGTAGAAAAAGATTATAAATTACCTGGTGCATGTAACTTCGAAAAAGCTCGTTTTGTTTCTTGACCCTCTGCACAAACTTCTTGGGAGCAATAACACCAGTTTTCTTCTTCTGAGAATTGATCTGGAAAGAATAATGGTGGCAATTTGGAACATAAAAAAATCCAGAGACAATGAGCTCAACAAAAGGAATAATATCAAAGTAGTGGTTATTATTAATGAACCATCTCCAAATTGAAAATGTAGATAATAATAAGGGATAATTACACCCATAACCCTGAGTAATTCCTCAATCTCAATCATAACCCTGCATAATCGCGAATTACATGGGAAACCCTGAATAGTTACTCCGTCTCACACCCATAACCCTCCGTTAGTTTGATACGTTAACTCAAGCATATGAGTGAGTTAATCTAACTAATCTATGATCTAACGGCTAGGATTAGCTAAAATGAATAAATAAATAAACAGTGGAAGATTCCTCGAGCCGGTGCTGAAGGCTTCGTTGGAGCTCTCTGGCGAGAACTTCATCGGAGCTCACGGACACTGGAGGTTGGGGGCTCTGAGCCTGACCATCGGCGAGTCAGCGCAGGGGAAGGGGAGGTTCCCAGGTGGCGTGCGCGGGGGGTGGGAGGTGTTCCCAGGCGGCGCGCGGGGGGAGGGGTTCACAGGCGGCGAGTCGGCGCGGGGGGAGGGGAGGTTCCCAGCTGGTGTGCGCGGGGGGTGGGAGGGGTTCCCAGGCGGCGCGCGGGTGGAGGGGTTCCCTGGCGGCGAGTCGGCGCGGGGGGAGGAGGAGGGGTTCCCTGGCGGCGATTCGGCATGGGGGGAGGGGAGGTTCCCAGCTGGTGTGCGCGGGGGATGGGAGGGGTTCCCAGGCGGCGCGCGGGGGGAGGGGTTCCCAGGCGGCGCGCGCAGGGGGGTGGGAGAGGTTCCTAGGCGGAGAGCTCGAGCGGAGAAGAGGAGAGAAGCGTCGTCTTCTGTCGTGAATGGCGCCGCTTCTCCTCGAAGCAGACGACGAGCTCCTCCTCGCAGGATCTCGCCCTTATGATACGTCCAACTGCGACACGCTCCAGCTCGACAATGGCCTCGCTCTCACCCCTCAGATGGCGAGGCATCGCGCGGGGGTGGAGTTCCCAGGCAGGGGGGGCGGGAGGGTTCCAGGCCGTGAGCCGCCTGGGCTTGCAGGAGCGGGAGAGTTCTAGGCCGCGCGTCGGGAGGCTGCAGGAGCGAGAGGATTTCAAGCCGTGCGCCAGGGTGGTGGTGGACGGAGAGGAAGGGGGAGGAGGAAGTGGTCGACAGGGAGGAGGAAAGGGTGAAGAAGGTTGGGGCTCGGGCGGGCGGGAGGAGGGTCGGGGCTCCGGCGGGCGGGGGTTGGAGCTCCGACGGGTGTGGGCCTTCCAGGCTTCCAGGGGCATCAATTTATAAATATAAAAAGTCCTGAGGGGCAAAATTGTCCACATCTAACCTTTTCCATCTGAGTTAACGGAAATTCGAAACGGAAGTTGACACAGGGTCATGTCGTGTAAAGGTTAAGCATTACTCAGGGTTCCTCATGTAATTCGTGATTATGCAGGGTTATGATTGAGATTGAGGAACTACTCAGGGTTATGGGTGTAATTATCCCTAATAATAATGATAGAACCTTTAGAAGAAAACTATCAGATTTTCAATCTGACTCTCACATAGGATGGAGTTACGCAGGTCTAATGAACAACATTTAATTTCTACTTCAGCTATTGAATCATTCATTTATTAGAAAAAAAATCCCAACATGAATGGAGCAAGAAGAAAGATGATCCCCACAAGGGTCAGCAATTGTTGAGAACATTGAAGGGTTGAGTCCATCGGGTAATAGGATCTTGCCAAAATCCATTTATTTTGTGGTATGGGTCTTGTCACTTGTGGATAGAAAATGCAATAAGTTGTCTATTCATGAGGCTTTAGGGTTCTCTTATGTAGAGAAGAAATCTGTTGGGCAAATTACATGGTGCAAATAGAAAGAAAAGAAAATGTATAAAAAAGATAAAAAATAACTAATATCTTAACATCTCCCTTCAAGCTGGAGCGTAGATATAGATCAAGCTTAGCTTGGAACAGCATCTGAAATGACCCTCTAGCTAGAGCCTTGGTGAACACGTATGATGTTTGTTCGCCTGAGCTGATATGAGAGAGAGGTGGAAATGAAACCCTTCTGGATTACGTTTCGAGTGTAATGACAGCCTACCTCGATATGCTTGGTCTCTCATGGAAGGATGGGTTGTTAGCAATGAAAAGAGCAGCCTGATTGTTGCATTGGAGGTGCATGAGAAGAGGCACCTCAACAGCTAGGATAGTCAAAATAGATCCGACCAAAATCATCTCTGTATTCCCCTGCGCAATAGCCCAATACACCGATTCTACACTAAATCTGACAACCACCATCTGCTTCTTGCTCTTCCATGATACAAAGGAGCCCCCTATGAACACTGCAAAGCCAGAGGTAGACTTCATGTCCTTGGGACATCCTGCATAATCTGCATATGCCCAAGCTGTGATGGCAAGAGATGTGCCTTTGCTCAATAAAAGACCAGTGCCAGGTGAGGTCTTCGTATACCTCGGTATCATATACACTGCAACCATATGTGCATGTTTAGGTTGCTCCATGAACTGACTCACACGACTCTTGGCAAAAGATATATCTAGCCTAGTAATGGTCACGTATAGGAGCGTCCCAACGAGCTCTTTATACATCCTCTTGTGAACCTCCTCGTTGTTTTCATCATACAACTTCATGCTCGGGTCCATGGAGTGGTGACAGGCCTGCAATCTGTCATGTCAATCTCAAAGAGAAGATCGGTAACGTACTTCCTCTGGGTCATCACAAGACCTAGTTGGTTCCTTGTAAACTCCAGTCCAAGGAAGTAACTAAGACTGTCAAGGTCCTTGGTTACAAACTGTTGAGCAGGGAAAACCTTTGATGGTTAAATGCCCTGCACATCTACCCATGTAATAATGATATCATCAACATAGACTAGTATAGCAACAGTATCTCTCTGAGACCTTAAACAAACAGTGAATGATCTGCAGTCGATCCCACGAACCGATGCTGCTCTATCAAGTTCAAGAGCTTCTGAAATCATGCTCTGGGACTCTATTTAAGACCATATATAGCCTTATGAGGTCGGCACACCTTCTGACACTTCCCCTCAACAGCGAACCCAAGTGGTTGCTACATGTAGACTTCCTCCTGTAGGTCACTATAGAGAAACGCATTCGTCAAATCAAGCTAATATAGGCGCCAGTTCCATGTCACTACAACAGAAAGAAGGATATGCAGTGTAGAATGCCAACCTACTGCACAGAAAGTATCCTGATAGTCCACCATATATGTCCGGGTGAACCCACGAGCCACATGCCTTGCCTTGTAGCGATCTATGTTGCCATCTGCTTGGTACTTCATTGTGAACATCCACTTGCATCCCACAATAGACACTCTTATAGGAGTTGTTACAATGCTCCACATGCCACGTGACTGTAGCGCGATCATCTCCTCCTTCATGATAAGTCGCCATTTGCTCACCTTGAGAGCCTCATGGTATGTGTATGGGATTTCAATGGCAAATAATCACACAACAAACTTCCCAAAATCCGCCGAAAGTTGCGCCATAGACATATGCACAGCGAGGGGGTATCTCAAATGGCTATATTTGCCTTTATACAACGCAATAGGCCAACCCAGATCATCCTCTTGAGGTGGTCCATGCGCTTCATGTATATCTTCCTACTCATCCTGTAAGAGATCATGGTCATCATTCACACCACTAATGCCATCAGTTGAAACCGAATTTCAAACATTACCATAAGCATGTTGGATGTTAGGGAAGGCATTTGAGCATGGAGAACAAGCAGAGGTATATGTATAAGAGGAGATGGAAGAACATATTGGATAAGTAACAAGCAACATAATCGAAGAGAGAGCTTGCAAGTCAATGGAATGCAATAAAGCTGAGGTGGTTAGGGCCAATGGACATGAAAATGGCGGTAACAACAAATCAAAAGAAATGATGAGAAAATTGACCATTATGTATATTTTTTCCTTAGACTATGACAGTAATGTACAGTGTTTAGAAATGTGATCCATGTGACCGCATATGCGGTTGCATATGTGTATTTGGTCACTTGACCGAAGCGCATATGCCATATGTGGTAATATGCGGTCAAAACTCGTATGTGGTCCGAATATGTGGCATATGTGGTCGCATATCTGATAGGATTCATGTTAATCCATGGCATGTTGACGACACATTAATTTGATTTTTTTCCTGAGCAATTCTTGTATCATCATTTACATTGATGCATATCTTCATTATTCTCGTCTATGTTGCATTTGGGAATATAATCTAGGGTATTTTTTTCTCATGTCCATTTTTTCGATTGTTCTCGATACTTATTAATGAATTATTTACTGCTTTTTGAATTTTCTATCCAATGGAATTCATTCTAAATCCTCAAATAAAACATGAAATAATTGACTAACAGTCTAGCACTTTACATTTTTGTGCCTCTACTAAATTTTATATGCAAATACATTTTTCCCTATATTTTGTGTCAATAAGTTTTGTCCCTTGGAGTTGGAGATACATATATCTGTAGAATTTTGGGTGTATGATTTGTATACCTATGATTCTATTTTAGCTTTTGTTATCTATAGGATTTATATATACATTAAAAGGTTTTCTTATATAATTCATATATTCCCTGTTGAATCCAAATTTGTATATGTATACATATGCATTAAATTCAAAACACACACACAAAATAATCAATTTATAATATCATGTTTATATATCTTATTGATTATATTATCTTATTTAAATTTTTGATTTTGGAGTTTGTTAGATCATCAGCTTTGTTATATAATCACATTTTATTGTTGTATTTATAATATTTTAAATTAAAATGTTATAAACCGCATAAACCGCATATACCTCTGTATACTCCTTCGCATATCCGCATACTCGCTTTAGACTGCATGACCGAACAAATACCTGAACCTTAGTAATGACCTACTTAAATGGTGTGGTGGTAGTACAGTGTGTCTACCACCAAAAAGGTCATGGTTTAAATCCCCTCGTGTGGGGGTTGCGCTAGGTAGTCGACAGCTAGCATAACAAATAAACGAATCTTTTAATATGGACTTGAGCAAGAACCCAAGTAGTCGACCCTACTTATAGTGGGAGAAGACTTGACAGTAATATGCTATCACGAACCAAGAGTCTTGTTGGTTGGAGACATAACATTGGCATCTTTTTACTCTTCATTGGAAGTACTAAGGTAAAGGGTAGACGATCACTAGTTAGGAAGCAACTTATGCATGTTTATGTGATAATCTCAACAAACAAGCTATAAATTGACACAATAACCCGAATAAGAGTTTAGTTTAAGATGAATGATATCGGTAGAAAACGATTATGCGGAAGCGTAATCAAAGATAGAAATGTAAAGAGCAAGAAAGAGCATTGGGATTTACGTGAAACCCCACTCTATAAGGAGCAGGATGAAACCACGAACCGCCTCTAAGTGTTGATGTTTCCATTAATCTCGCTTAATGAATATAGAAGTGTGGGGCTTCTTATGTGTAGACCCACCATAATTACCAAGTCCCATTGATATATGATGTGTGACTAACATAGGCACATGTGGTAATTGGACTCTGGAGGGATCCAATCAAGGAAGGCCGTATCGATATCGATATCGTTTCGGTCCGCTCGGAAATGGATATATCAGGATATATCGATGACATCGGTGGAAATGTCGGAAATGGCTCAAAAAAGATATTTTTGTCGTTTTTTCAGAAATTAAGATCATCCAAGATATTAAAACAATAAATAACCTACAAATACACACTTATGCCACACATATCGGTCATTTATAGCCCATATATCGCGCATATCGGTCATATCGAACATATCGTTGTTAATGTTTATTCCTGACTTATAGATATTGGAAATGGATTCCATTCAAGTTCTTATAACATTAAATAATTTACAAATATACATATAACATTAAATAATTTAGAGATATACACTTAGATGACACATATAGATCATTTGTGAAGATTATGATCCTTATATTGCACATATCGGTCATATAGAACATATCGTTGGTACTGTTAGTTGTTGACCTATGTATATTGAATATGGAATTCATCCAAGTTCTTAGATCACTAAATAACTTACAAATATACTCTTTGGACCTGTTTGGTTACTGGATTGGGCTAGGTTGGGGTATCCTCCTGTGAATAGTAGCTATTTGGAGGGTTAAGAGGGTTGGAATGATAATTGTGATGTGATGTGACATTGATTGTGTGTTATATTAATTTTTTTATGATTATAATATATTTTTTATGTTAATAAGTTTATTTGAATATGGTTAAAAAATATTATATCAAAGAAATTGTAGGATCAATAAAAGCAATCCCAACCCGGGAATGCAGGGTTGGAGCTAGGGGTATACCAGGGTACCTCGGTGTACCTTGGCAACCAAACACCCCCTTAGATCACACATATCGATCATCTATGAAGCTTATATCGCATATATCGATCATTTTGAACATATCGATATTAATGTTTGATTCTTGAGTTATAGATTTTTTTTTAGAATTGACTTATAGATATTGGAAATGGATTTCATTCGAGTTCTTACAACATGGAATAATTTGTAAATATACACCAAGTTGAAGAACTATTGTATGCACCCTCCTATCACACCATACCCTACCAGTACGGGGGTCTCGCTGCCCGGTCAGTGAGCCTGGGGGCTAGGGGGCCCAAGTTGCCCCCCCCCGTGCAGGGGTGCGTGGCAGCGCCCCCGACCCGAAATAAAATATATAAACCATTGTATGTTTTAATACTAGGTGTAGCTAGATATGTGTTTTAATACTGGGTGTAGCTAGGTAAGTTGTGGAATCAATCTTGCATGAATAATAGCAATGATATATAGAGATATCAGTGAAACATCGACGATATCGATCGATATCTGGGATTTTTTGTACTGAATCCAGTCGTTTTTTACCGATATGAGCCGATATAGCGATATATCGCCGATATCCCTGTAAAAGTATATATTGGGTGATATCAAAACCCCTACCCTATCGAATATGGATCCAATTACCTACCTATGGATGCATACTCTAACATCCCCCATCAAGATGGAGCATGCAATGCTCAGCTTGGACAAATAGAAAGAAAGGGCTCGCTCACTGATACAAAAACTATGGATAATATCAAGATCAACTCAACACAAACTCCATTGGTTCCTTGTTGAAGGCATTGTTTCTCACGAGGTGCTAGTGAGGAGTTGTAGTGCTAGAGTGGAATGAGTCTCCTGATGGTGAGGAGGAGAATGTGAGCCATGTATTGCGTATGTCAGAGTAAGCAGAACTGAATCGAGTCTCATCATCGGAGAACATGTGCTTTGTACTACGTAGAGTCACATGAACCGAAATGAGTCTCCTTATCCGAGAATGTATGCTATGTATTGTGCAGAGTCACCAGAACCAAAATGAGTCTCCCCATCGGAGAACTTGTGCTTTGCATTTGTCAAAGTCAGTTAAACTGAAATGAGTCTCCTCATCGAAGAACTCTAAGAAACTGAATTACTCAAATGAAATGCCTCAAATTGGTAGACTCTGAAGCAATCTGAACGTAGAGTTTGGATATGAAGGAAAAATTTTGAATCTGATCTGGAGAACTCTACACAATACTCCTTTCTCCCATACTTGTCCGAAAATATGAGATACTTGAACAAGTTGAGAGAAGAACTAAAGCAGGGAAAACAAAACCATAATCTCCTCATATTTTTTCCAATAAGTTGACCTCTCTCTTTTTTGCTTCTCTCCTTTTTCAAGTTCTTAGCCTCTTTTTCCTTCGCATGCGCCTTTTTTTCTTGGTAAGTCCTTTCTTTTATCCTTTGTAGACATGGTCCAATTCGGTCCAACACTTTTTTTGATGTAATCCAGTCGCGGAGAGGGGTGTGACAGGGCTGCCCTCTGGCGCCTCTCCTGTTTGTGGTGGCGGTTGATGTGCTTGCTCGGATGGCGTCTCGGGTGGTTGATAGTGGTCTCTCAATGGGCTTTTCCTGTGGCGAGAGGGTAATCCTTATCCTTCAGTACGTCGATGACACGATCCTTTTCATAGGTGGGGGGCGAGACGAGGTCAAGGCCATGGCTGCTACTCTTGAGGTATTCAGCGAGATGTCGGGCCTGTTCAAGAATGCAAACAAGTCTAAGGTGGTTCCGCTTGGTTTGGATGCGGAGGAGGCAGCTGACTGCGGTTTGTTTCTGGGCTCGCTTCCGGGCCCTCTTCCTCTTGATTATCTGGGCATGCCGCTGGGCACGAGCAGGACTCGTCTGCGTGACTGGTCCAACGTGGTGGAGAAGGTGGTGATGCGGTTGTCCGGTTGGAGCTCGGCTTTGCTTTCGAGGGGTGGCCGCATTGTCCTCATTAGGTCGGTTTTATCTTCTATCCTCGTTTATTATCTCTCCAATTGGCAGCTGCCTATTGGGGTCCGCGGGCGTATTGAGAAGTTGATGCGGAGGTTTTTGTAGGGGAGGAATGGGTCGTCTGCGAGTGGGCCGCATCTAGTGGGGTGGGAGGAAGTGACGAAGCGTAAGTGCGACGGGGGACTTGGCATTTGTCGGCTGGACCGTGTCAATGATGCTCTTCTCCTAAAATGGGTGAACAGACTGTAGGGTGATAACGAGGATTTCCGCTATATCATCTTGCGCAAGATTCACGACTTGCGCGGGACGATGCCTAGTGCGGAGGTTTGTCTTGGGTCGCGGACGCCTTCTGGCGTGGGGTGATGGCGGTGGGCCAAAAGTATTCTAACCTTTTTGCTCCGAGGCTTGGTGACGGGCAGACCTTCAGATTCTGGACGGACAGTTGGGCGGGTGCGGTGCCTCTTGGCGAGATATTTCCGCGATTATTGGCTTTGGCGTCTGATGTGTATGCGACCGTTGTCTCTTGTTGGTCCGGGGAGGATTGGTTCCCCATCCTTCATGGCAACCTTTCCGACCAGTGGTTCCACGAGTTGCTCCGTCTTTTGGATTCTATTGGTGGTGTGCCTAGGCCCACGGGGGGGGGGAGGTATCACTGGGCCTGGAGAGGGGGGCCTTTCACGACGAGGAAGGCTTATTTGGCGATTTCTCCCATCTCCCAGCCGCGGATGAATACGTCGGTACGTGACTGCAGCTTTGTGTGGGGCTTGAAGCTTCCGGAGAGGGTGGGCATCTTCCTGTGGCTGTTTCGTAGGAAGAGACTTCTAACGAGGGATCGGTGTGCTAGGATGCTCGCCTCGGTCTCGAAGGATTGTGCTCTTTATGGATGCGGCGTGGAATCCTTGGATCATCTTTTTTTTGCCTGCCCAGTGGTTTTGGGCGTTTGGGAGGCACAGGCTGTGGGTTGGATTGCTACTGCCGACTCGGCTTCGTTCTGGGAATCTTTGATATCTAACAAGGATAGGGACCGCAGAGATCTCTTGCGTCCCTTGGCGAGCATTTGGGCGATCTGGCTGGGGCGGAATGAAGCTATTTTTAGGGGTCAGCGGTTTTACAGAGAAAATATTTTGTCTCTTTGTGCCCGTCTTGTTGTCGATTGGTTGTTGGTCTAGCTCCTGCTCGGTTCACGAGCTGGGTTCTTTGTAGAGCTTACACTCTTCTTTGTTTTTCCCTGTGTATGTTTTTCGTCTTTTCGTAATAAAGATGGGGTGAACACCACCGTGTGTCTCCCCCGAAGTTTTAGACTTCAAAAAAAAAATAACAAACCCCCTTTTTATTTTCTTCGGCACCGACCCAGATGGGTTGTAAATAGATCCTCCATTTTTAATCATCGTGGACCCTCAATAAAAATCCCCCCTCCTTTTTTTCGTAGCAATGAAATGGGGCTTGTTACTTAAGGTTCCATATAGGGGAAACCCTCTCTCAAGAAGCCCGCGGGTGATCAACGCTAAGGGTGGGGGGTAGTGTCGCCGGCTGGGGTTACTGAAGACCCACTAAGACCCAACGCCTTCGGTGGGGCTACCGTTGCTGCTGTATTTTAGAGGAAGATATCCCGCGAGGGAATCTCCGTGGGAACTTGTACTTTTTCTTTGAGCTTCTTCTTCGCCTTTGCTTCTTTGGGTTTGGGAATCCATTACTGCAACATATGTCGCTATTGTAGCTTCTATTGCAGCCGCCTTGAACAGTAATCGCATACACGCGATGGGACCCTTTCTTCGGGTGTGTAGCTTTGGGCTTGTAGCTACAACATGCAACCCTCTCTCTCTCTCGCAACGATGGAGGTGTATCCCATGGGATTCGATGTGGCAAAAGAGGTGGTTGTGTCACCGCTCAAGTAGGTGTAAGGATGGCAGCGCCTGGAGAGGAGTCGGGTGCCTGGAGTTTTTTTTCTTTTTTTCAAAATTGGGCCTAGAACATGAGGATGTCCCATTTTTTTAAGAACAAGGGGTGGAACATAAGCATAATGGTTGATATATTATTTATCATTTCATATTTGTACATGTTTTCCTTTCTTTCAATCTTTATTATGTAGATTCTCCTCTTATATAAGAGAACCCTGGAGTTTCATGAATAATAAATTCATTCGTTTCTTTCCACGTGGTATCAGAGTGAAGGTCTTAGATCGGAGTTCTCGTACCTCTTATCCTACCCGCTCGTCGCCCCCCATCCTCGTCTCACACACGCACTGCCAGGCCTCCAAGGAGGCTGCTATGCCGCCCCCAACAGCCCTTGAGGGTCTTCTAGAGCCGCCTCGAGAGGCCCTCGAGGCCCTCCTAGTGTCGCCGCAAGGCCCCACTAGGGCCCCAGTGCCACTACCAGGGACCCCTTGCGCTACCAGCCCCCACTACTGGCCCCTTAGGGCTTGCTCGCCGCTCCCTAGGCCCCGTTGGCCTTCTTCTCCTTTGCAGCCCACCGTTGAGGCCTTCTAGGTCCTCCTGTGTAATCCAGGGATCTATAGTGATCCTCTTCAGCGTATTCTTCGTATTCTAGGGGCCTTTTTCAATCTGGTTTTGACCGGAGAAGGGTGATTTCAAACATCTAGAACACCTCTCAGACCCTCGCGTGGATCCTGGATTGAAGGGAATGGTTGTATGAGTCTACACGTATAACCAATCCTCCATATGCTTGTGCCGACTCGTTCAGATCAGTCTACTAACCTAGTCAAGTTTCATTTCGACCATATTCTTCACCATGTCAGAGAACAAGGATGGTGTCTTCTCTTCGTCTAGTGCTTTTAAGGGCACATCTCCCATCGTTAAGATGGACGGGGACCAACTATGAGTTGTGGTCTAGGCAGTTCTTAACCCTCATGCAGTGCAATAACAAGGAGCACATTCTGACATAGCTGGATCCGATGAATAAGATTGGAGAGAACGCTTCGTGGAAGCAAGATGACGCGTACGTGCGTATCTTGCTCTCTGGGACTCTCGTCACGAAGATAGTCAATCACATCGTGAATCAGCTCATTGCCAGGTCAATGTGGGATACCCTGGCAGACACATATGGCCAAGCAAAGAATGAAGCCAAGATTCTTTAGTTGCAGCTTTACATCTTCATGATCAACCAGAATGGTCGTCCTCTACACAACTTCTACTCTTCGATATGTGGCATGTTCGAGAAGCTTCATAGCTTCAAACCAGTGACTACGTCTACTGAACAGCAAATGGCGTACAGGAACGTCACGATGGTTGGAGTTTTCATGGTTGCTCTAGATCCTGGGTATGAGGCAGCACGCACCCAGCTTCTTACCGGTGAGGCTATCTTCCCACGGAGGAGGCGTACAATTGTTCAATGACATCATTGTCTCGTCTCCTTCTACCACACATACCTCCTCAGTGATGGCTACATCTCGCCGCAGGAGAGGTACTACTCAATTCAAATAGTGTGATCCTTCATGGCTGACGAGGCGGATATCAACGTGGTCCATGCAGATAGATGATATTGTCTCCCATCTGAGGGAGATAACAACTCTTCAGATGTTGCAACCTCTGCCAGAGCATCTTCAAGCTTATCAGGTATAGCTTATGCTTTTACTAGTTGTAGCAAGGCAGATATAATAAAGTGGATCACGGACTTTGATGCTTACCACCATTTATGTGGAGACAAAGCGCAGATTACTTCATACATATCCGTATCCCCTAGCAGATCAGTTGTCATTGCAAATGAGACTCGTTTACCTCTTACAAGACAGGGGAGATGTCGATTTGATGCCATCCATGCGCATGTGAAATGTGCTACATGCACCAGATTTTGAGATGCATTTACTTTCTATTAGTCAAATTACTGGGGATTTGCATTGTCATGCCATTTTTTTACCCTTCTTCTCGTGTGTTTCAAGATATACTCATGGGCAGGGTGATTGGATATGCTCCATATGTGATGCCTCTTCTGTTCCTACTAGATCAACCTCACCATACATAAGGCATCTTCGATTTTTTCACCTTCCTTCTGTAGAAGCTATGACATGTCCTCCCACAGATATCCACATGTTCAACCTTCCAATGCGAGACTTGCTTGCTTGAGAAGCATAATCGTTCTTTTTTTCTTGGTCATCGGAGTCATGGTAGCAATCATTTATTTGAGCTAGTTTGTTTAGACATTTGGAGTTCCAGTTGTGTTCCTCATCACTAGGGACACAGGTTTTATCTAGTAGTTGTGGATGACTTTTCTAGACTATCTTTGGATTTTTTCGAAAAACAAGTATGAGGATGGGTATGTCATTAAATCTTTCATTATTAAAATAAAGAATAATTTATCTGCTCTTGTTAAGTTTGTTCCCTTGGACAATGCCTTAGAGTTCTGCACATTACAGCTTTATGAGTTCCCCGTACCTCTTCGCATTATACACCAGACCCTGTGGGATTACACTTCTCAGTAGAACAATACTGATGAACGCAAACATCGTCACTTGATGTGGCCGGGACACTTTTGATTCGTAGTCGTACGCCATACTCTATGTGGGGTGATATGGTTCCTATTGTATGTTACTTGGTGAACAGTATGATGTCCTCTATTTTAGGAGAGAAGATTCTTTTCTCGATTGCCTTACCCGAGAATGACCCGTGAGTTTGGCTCCGCAGCATTTGTTCACCACCTAACTCCTAGCCGTGACAATCTCTCCCTTAGAGCTTTCAAGTGTGTCTTTGCAGGTTACTCTCGTATCCAAAAAGGGTATCCTTGCTTCAAGCATGTTATACGGAAGTACTATGTTAGTGTCGATGTCACCTTTTTTAAGTCTATCACGTATTTCTCTCCTACGGGTTACAGGTTGACTCTGTCTGACTTTGTAAAGGAGGTATGCATGCCTTATCCTCCTATGGCACCACCACCATCACCACTTGCTCCGGTGGCTCCTCCACCACGGTCATCTAGTACCCTAACTTGTTGCAATATTTCTATGTTCGCAGGCCTCCCACAATTTCCCCTACTCATGGGCCATCCCCATCATCCAGCACGACAAGGTATGTTCTAAGCACATTGTTTTTACTGATGGCACTACAGATTTGTCCATGCAGCATGCAACTTTATAGAATGATCAGGTGTCCTCTCAGGAGGCTAGTCTACAGGTTGAGGTAAGTTTTTTTGATGTGTCTATTGCTTTGCGGAAGCAAAGACGTATGTGTGCTAATTATCCTCTTGCAGCCCATGTTTCTTTAGGGAATCTCTCAGATGATTTCAGGATGTTTGTCGTGGGACTGTCAGCCATGAAGATACCATGAACATACCATGAGGCGATGCAGGACAGTCAGTGGTGTCTTACCATGGAGGAGAAGATGGTCGCTTACAGTCGCGTGGCACGTGGAGCATTGTTACAGCTCCTACAAGGGCATCTATTGTGGAATGCAAGTGGGTGTTCACAGTGGAACACCGAACAGATGGCAGTATGGATCACTACAAGGCAAGGCTCGTGCTTATGGTTTCGCCCAGACACGTGGGGTGAACTGTCAAGATACTTTCTCTCCTTTGGCTCGACATTCTACATTGTGGATCCTTCTCTCTGTACAGTGACACGTAGCTCAATGTGAAGAATGCATTCCATTATGGTGACCAGCATGAGGAAGTCTACATGCAACAGCCGCCCAAGGTTCGCTCCCGAGGGGGAGTGTCATATGGTGTGTAAACTTCATAAAACTATCTGTGGCCAGTAAAGTCCCAAAGCATGGTTTCAGAAGCTCTTGGACTTGATAGAGTAGCAGGGGTTCAAGAGATCGATCGCATATCATGTGTTGTTCGTTCAGGGACTCGGAACGGTACAGTTGTTATACTGATCTACGTTGATGATAGCATTGTTACTGAAGATGATGTGCAGGGCATTCGTGCAGCTACGGATTTCCTTGGTCAACATTTTGTAACCATGAACCTTGGCTATTTACGTTACTTCCTTAGACTTGAGTTTGTCAGAAACAAGTGAGGTCTTGTTATGACCTAGAGGAAGTACATTACATATCTTCTCTATGAAACAGGCATGGCAGATTGCATGCCTGCCACTACTCCTATGGACCTGAGCATGAAGTTATATGATGATGACACAAAAGAGGTAGGCAAGAGGCGGTACATGGAGCTCATTGGGAAGCTCCTATATGTGGACATCATCAGGCTAAACATATCCTTTGCAGTGGGTAGAGTAAGCCAGTTCGTGGCGCAGCCTAGACAGGCACATATGCATATAGTCCATATGATTCTGAGGTACCTGAATGCCTCTCCTCGTATTGGATTTTTATTTAGCAAAGGAACATCCCTTACCATTATAACATGTCTAGATGCAGATTATGGGGGATGTCCCAAAGACAGAAAGTCTACCTCAAGTTTGCAGTGTTCATAGGGAGCTCCTTGGAGTTACGGAAGAGCAAGAAGCAGACGGTGGTCTCCAGATCGAGTGCAGAGTCAGAGTACATAGGCATAGCACATGGGGTACAAGGATGATATGTGTCATATCCGTTCTGACTGGCCTAGCTATTTATGTGCCTCTTTCCCAACATCTCCAATATGACAACCAGGCTACTCTTTTCATTGCCAACAACCCCAACTTCCATAAGAGGACCAAGCATATCGAGGTCGATTGTTACTGCACTCGTAACATGATTCAGAATGGATTTATCTCCACTTCTCATGTCAGTTCGGATGAACAGATAACAGATGTGTTCACCAAGGCCCTAGTCAGAAGGTCATTCAAGCGATGTTGTTCTAAGCTGAGCATGATTGATATCTATGCTCCATCATGAGGGGGAGTGTTAAGATATTATTTATAGTTTCATAATTCAACATATTTTCTTTTCTTTCAATCTCTATTATGTAATTTGATCAAACAAGATTCTCCTATTATATGAGAGAACCCTAGGACCTCCTCTTGAATAATAAATTCATTATTTTCTCTCCACAATAATCACCACATCATTGGGTATAAATCACGTATGGGGAGGGTTTTCAACCACAATGAGGTATAAGATAGGGCTTCCCCTTACTCATATGCTTTTTGTTATTGTTGGCGATGTCTTTGCTTGCATGGTTGATCAGGTCATTCAGCAAGGAGTCGCAGCATGATATTCTCTTAATGATATAAGCATACATCGCATTCAATATGCAGATGACATCATCTTCTTCATTGAAGGGCGTAGGGAGGAGGCTGGAGGGATGGTTGTGACCCTCGATATTTTTAAGGTAATTTTAACCTTCAAATATCGTTCACAATTGTAGCAAAGTTACTGATATCCCCTTTGGCTTATCAGAAGCAAATGCACTAGCTTGTGGTGAGGAATAGGGTACGAATGCAGGTCCCTGCCAATATGTTACCTTCGTCTACCCCGACTATTGGCAAACTTTAAAGCACTTATTCGCTACCTATAATTAAAATGATGGAAAGAAAACTGTCTGGTTGGAGGGTGCCCATTTTGTGGCAAGCAGGTTGTATGATGTCTGTAAAGGTTGTTTTAATGGCAATCCATATTTTCTTCATGTCATTGCGTCTCCTTCATGTTGGTATCCGCCATCAAGTGGATCATGCAGTGATTTCTGCGAGGCAAATCAGGCCAAGATGGGTCGGGAGTTCATTTAGGAGATTGGGAGACTGTTACACTACCAAAATCGACAGGTGGTCTAGGGGTTTCTCTCCTGGAGACCATGAATAAGGTGTTGCCTCTGAAATGGGTTACCATGATCTAGGGCAGAAGAGAGGACATCTGCTGCAAGCTTATTCGCAGGATCTATGATATCCGGACATAATGCGGTTTATCACATCACCCGACCTTGTATTCCTTGACCATTTGGAATGGTATCCAGTTTAGGTTGATGTGGCTTCCTGAATTCTTTCGTACAGATCTTGGTGATGGTTTCCCGTTTGCTTTTGGATAGAAATTGGACGAATGGTGTCACTTTAGCAACCTATTATCTGTGCCTTTTTCCTTTGGCAGTGGAACAGGAAGCAGGGGCTATGGAGTGTTGGGATGAGGGCATTTGGATACCTTCGTTCCTAGCATATTTTTTGGATCAACGCTTGTAAGAATTTCTTCATCTTTCAGATTCCCTATGCCAGTTGCACGGCCCAGTCAGATGTAGAGATCACTGGGTGTGGAAAGATAGTGAATTTTTAGTGAAGCGTGTCTATAGAGTTGTGGACAAACCGCCAACTACGGATGTCAATAATTTGATTCGTGGCTGCAAGCTTATCTGGGATTTGAAGCTGCAAACTTGCCCCCTTTGTGATATGGAGATAGAGATGATGTAGCATCTTTCCTTCCACTGTAAGAAGACTTCCCCGCTCCACCAGGAGTTTGGTATTGATTGGTTAAGTCTTCAAAGTCATAATACTTTGTGAGATTCATTACATGTGGTGAAGCACCGTCCCAACAAGGAACTCATTCTCCCAGTATCAATTATTTGGACAATTTGGTTAGCTAGAAATGCAGCATTATTTGCCTCTAAGCGCTTCTACCCTGATAATGTAATTTTTCAAGCAGGACTCTCGAATCGTAGTTGCGGTAAGTTTTGCTCTCCTTTCTAATTTAATATATTTGATGTGGATACCATAGTGTGTTTTCCAAGGCCTTAAATGTCAGTTTCGGCCACCATTTCGGTATCGACCAAAACAGAATTTCGATGGAATTTCGGTGGAATTTCGACTGAAATTTCGGTCATTTCGGTCATTTTTTGTACTAGGACCCCCATATTTCGGTCATTTCGGTCGAATTTCGATTTCGACTGGATATCGATATTCGACAGAAATTCGACCGAATTTCGCTGAAATTTGAGGCTATGGTGTTTTCTCCTTTTTGGATTAGGAAAAAATGAATCATGTTGGATAAGGTGTTATACCCTTCTAAATGATCTCCTTCTTGTGTTGCTTAGGCAATGAATCTAAAACCATGAAGAAGAGGCATGCGAGACTTCGACCTGCGAATGTCGACCTGGAGACTGTGTGTTGGGAGCACAGAATCGTGTGCGCCTGGAGAATTAGGGTTCAAATAGGAACCCTAGCTTTCCTTGAACATGTAGAAAACGATGATGTGATCTGATCTTCGGATGAACTTTGAATATGTTCATAACTTACAGAATTAGGGTTTTCAAAACCCTAGAATTTTTCTTGCACTTCAAGCATATCACGAACATAAGAATAAATCTTAAAGAATAAACGCCATAATTGAACCTGCTCTACTGCCATGTAAAAAACGATAGCGCGGAAGCTTAATCAGAGATAGAAATATAAAGAACAAGATAGAACATCGGGATTTACGTGGAAGCCTACTCCATAA
The DNA here is from genome assembly GCA_037367405.1 of Ottelia alismoides. Lineage (NCBI taxonomy): Eukaryota > Viridiplantae > Streptophyta > Magnoliopsida > Alismatales > Hydrocharitaceae > Ottelia > Ottelia alismoides. The sequence goes on along the minus strand of JAZKJV010008722.1, from coordinate 362,422 downwards.
GGAGTGAGATGAAATCATGGAAGAACTACCTCAAAGGGGTGACATTTCTATTGATCCATCTCAATAAGTACAGAAGGTGTGGAGCTTCTTATATAGCTCCACCATAATGATCAAGTCCCATTAATATACGATGTGAGAATAACATAGGTGCATATGGTAATTGGACCCTGAAGGGATCCAATTACCCACCTATAGATGCATACTTTAATAATTACCATATATCGACGCATACTCTAACAATATTGTTGGAGTATTTGGTAGTGTGCCTATTGAGTTGTAGATGGGTAAATGGATACCTCCAGGATCCATTTACCCCATCCCTGTGTTTAGTCCCACATTGTCCAGCGGTGGGACTTGGAGGCCCTGTGGAGGCTATATAAGGAGCCCCAGGCCTCCTGTAACAGATGAGAAAAAGCAATAGAAAAACACGCCCCTTTGAGGGCTTCTCCCGTGGTTTCATCCCGCTCCTCACGGAGTAGGGTTCCACTTAAAATCATGGTGTTCCATGTTTATCTTTCTTGTTCTTATGCTCTGTTTTATCATTCCTCTTCCGCTTCCGATTTTCTAACATGGTATCAGAGCGGGTTCGATTCTCGAGGTTTCATATTCTTTTTTTTTTCGAGATCGATTGTTCTTGTTGAAAGATTATTATTTTGCATATTTCAAGTTCCTGATTTGGGTGCAGTTCCACGATATTTCAAACCCTAGATCTGGTTCATGTTCTCTAGTTGTGCATCCGTCAATCTCCAGTTCCTGACCATTGTTATGTTATGTTCATATCATGTTCGGAGTTTTTTTAAAAAAAAAGGGTTTCTTCCATAATCTCCAGGCTGGGCACCGTGACCTATTGGCGTGCCCTAGCCTTCCCCTCGCAGGCCGATGCTACAGGCGAGCAAATTTCCGAGGGTTCACAAGAAGGCGGCGCCACAACCACTGCCCTCCAGGAAGCGCCATATCCATCTCCAGCGAGCGGCTCTTCCTCCCCAAAGACCCAAGCAATCAAGCCTCCACAATGAGCGGCTCTTCCCAATGCGAGGCGGTGCAAACTCCAGGTCCCAGGGCCCAGCGGCTCCTCCACTCCAGAAGTTCGCAACCGCGACATCAGGGTTCAACCTGGGAACCCTAGTTCCCCATCGCCACGCGCTGCTCTCTTCCCCGGCAAGACCTATCACAGGCGGAGCTTTCTTCTTCTTCGCGCAGCCCTAAGTGCTAGGGCACTATCGTCATGCGGCCATCTCCCGCCGTGTCCCCTCGTCTTGGCCTGTGCGCCCCCGCGCGCGCACAGGCGACGCCGGCTCTGCGCCTGGCGCTTCCTGCGCAGTTCCTCTCATCAGAAAGCCACAGGCGGCGCCGGCTCTGCGCCTCGTGCTCCTCTTCCCCGATTCGCTGGCGGCACCAACTGACATTGTGGCTCCTAGCGCGACTAGGGCCGTCATTCCCAAGGTGTCGACCAGGCTCCAGGCGGCGGCAATGAGGGCAGATGCCCACCAACAGGGGCGGTGGGGGTTTCTTTGGGGTCCCGTGTTTGGAACCCTAGTAAGGGAAGTGTGCCTTTTAAAAAAATGCTACTTTTGTATGGCCCAGTGGGGCTGCAAACATAAAAAAAAGAAAGAAAAAGAGGTGCGTACACCAAAAAAAGCCGTAAGCAAGTTGAAAAAAATTATTATGATTTGAAAAGCCGTAAAAAGATGAAACGGCTTAATCAAAAAAAAAAGAAGAAAAAAATTAGACGGCTTAAAAAAAATGAAAAGCCGCATGTTCATGTTTTCTCCCCATTCTATTTTGTCTTCTCCCAACTTGGTCGACGTCCATGTTTTCCGACAAGTATGGGAGAAAGGGGGAGTATATATGTAGAGTCACAGGTCTAGATCCAGATTCCATATTCATATATCAGTCTCCAGACCAGCCAGATGATCAGACTCTACAATTCGGTTTCAGACTCGACGATCATTGTTCTGAGTCTGCAGTTCAGACATGCACGAGTGTGCGGTCTTCAGTTTTGAGGTCCCCATCATTCTTGTGGTTGTTTTGGCCAGAGTTTTCATGTGAGCCATAGGGACTCCAGAGCAGAGGACCATTCCCTATGCCACTGAGTGCAAGGGTTTTCATGTGGTATCATAGGTACTCCAGAGTAGAGCACCATTCTCTGAGCCAGATGGGAGAGACCCAGTTCTCCGACGAGGAGACTTCATGCGCAGTTTCAGACTCGATGGTCAGATTCCGAGTCTTCAGTTGACTCACACTCCAGCCCGTTCGTCCTCCTCACCTGCACGGCATGAGAAGCAATGTCCTCGACTGCAGCAATGTGCGTGTTGGGTTGATATTGTTCGTAGTGTCCCGTAGCGTTGAGTTGAGTTCCTTTCTGTTTATCCAAGTTGAGCATTGCATGCTCCAGCTTGAGGGGCGAGTGTTGGAGTATTTGGTAGTGCGCCTATTGAGTTGTAGATGGGTAAATGGATACCTCCAGGATCCATTTACCCCATCCCTGTGTTTAGTCCCACATTGTCCAGCGGTGGGACTTGGAGGCCCTGTGGAGGCTATATAAGGAGCCCCAGGCCTCCTGTAACAGATGAGAAAAAGCAATAGAAAAACACGCCCCTTTGAGGGCTTCTCCCGTGGTTTCATCCCGCTCCTCACGGAGTAGGGTTCCACGTAAAATCATGGTGTTCCATGTTTATCTTTCTTGTTCTTATGCTCTGTTTTATCATTCCGCTTCCGCTTCCGAATTTCTAAGAAATATCATTAGGCCACTTATTCCCAAGTCATTCGGGTTCCTCTAATAACATTAAGCATCAACCTCAAAATCATAACAATTAATAAATAGTGAAGCTATACTATTACTTATAATTGAAGAGCTATTATGATACCATCCATGGATGAGAAGTGCGAATTTGACCTAGAGCAGGAACACCACACAAAATACAAGCAACTTATCAATACGTAGACTATAACGAAGACATCGTAACCATCTAACTTAACTAAAAGAATCCCTACATGAGCCTGACTATGAGTTTTAAAAAATGACTAAGAAACGAAGATTGATTGATTAAAAAAAGAATAGTTGCAAAAATTTGTTGATTAGCCCAACTAGTCGGTCCAATTGGTCGAGCAGGTAGGTGACCAACTGACTATTGGGTACTCGGGCAATAGTAGGATGACTTTTTTAGTTTTTTTAAATCAAACTTAATCTAGAATGATTAAATGTTTGATTCGAATTCAATTGTTTCTTTTATAAATTATGATAGTCTTGAAAATGTAAAAATTTATGTAAATATATCAGAGTATATGTATAAAAAATGATTTACATTTTAAAAAAATAAAAATATAAAACAACTAAAGTCCAACTAAATCCGATCGCACGACCGGCTACCGATTAATCCTTAGTTAGTGACTCGACCTATTGAATATTGACTACCGACTTTTACAAGCTTATAGAATATATGTAAATATAGAGTATGAAACAATGGAATAAAAGAATGAGAAAGCAACATCACATACCTGAAAGAACAGCTCAGCTAAACAGGTTAGAAGATTCTCTTCGACATCTGCTGAATTCTTGTTATTCACATAATACTCAAGTAACTGCTCTCGGAAAGGAACACAGAAATACAGTGCCTGAAGAAATACACGTACCTTCTTTCATGAGAAAGCAACACATTACCACATAAACAATAAAGGACTTAAAAGATTTCATTATCGACAAGCTAATGAAATCTAGAATGAAAATATGCGTACAGTAGACTGACAGGACACAACTTTTAAAAGATACTCCTAGTCTGCTAGAAAACATGGAATAACACGATAGTGTATAATTGAAAGCTAACATATCATTTTAATTACATCAAAGAAGAAATTTTCCAGAAGAAAGCTATGTAGAAAATAAGTTAGCATTGACATACGTTCAGAAAAAATCTTAATGACATACATTTCCTCATAAATATTCTTTTTTTAGATACACCCTCCCCCTTTACAGACTTCAAAAAGTCTATAATTCTAAGGTGTATTGCTTCATCAAAACATGAAGTTACTCTTAGTTGAGGCATAACTTTATAAGAGAATAATATGCCTCATTTGGGAGGGGAGAGTAGGTTGATGTCAGAAAAGATGATCAAAACAACAACAAAATGGAGATTGGCAAAATATTAAATCAAGATGCATGCCATAGGTCAACATCTGACACCTTAGGATGAAAATGCAGAATATAAAGAAAAGTCAACCAGAAAATAGATCATAAAATATTCAGGAGAAACACGACAAGCTGTGTGTGTTGAGGAAGAACGAAGTAATGTGTCAAATCCATGTATAAAAGAGGTGAGAGGGATAGCTGGAGGCAACTCCAAAATTTATTCTATATAGACTTGTAATCTTACCACACCATATCAACCCATTCACACAGAGAAAAGGGCAGGACTATGAAAGAAAATAACAAATCAACAAATCTTTTGATTGACTCTTTACTCTTAATTCAAATAAACTAACTTATCTATCACCAAAAATTGGATATCATAATTAATCTGAACTTAACATAAAAATAGCAAAGACTTCTCCCACTATAAGTAGGGTCGGCTGCATGGATTCTTGTTCAAATCCATGTTGAAAGATTCGACTATTTTTTACGCTGGCTGTCGACTACCTAACGTAACTCACACAGAAATGGGATTTGAAACCTGGTCATTTGAGCAGTAAGCACATTGCACTACCACCAGACCATTTAATCTGAACTTAACATAATGAAATAAAATAATAGGCAACTGAAAAAACTCCTAGTAATCAGATATTGCTAATCCCGGATTGCATCAAGTTCACAGACAAGATGACATCCAAGTTACGCGACTTGGGAGGCATTGTTCTGTGCATGATTTTTAAAATCGTGCCTCGAGGCACCGAGGCGTAAGCCTCAAGGCATTTTTCCATGAAAATAACCTCGAAGCTATAGCCTCAGTCAGCCTACCTTGAGGTATAAGCCTTATAGCGGTGGTACCGAGGAACCCGGGACAGTGTGGTGGTACTGAGGCGCTGACTCAACTCTGCTATGTATTTTTGGGAAAATTTTAAACAAAACTAATTTCAGTTATACTTTTATAGTAATATTAAAGGTAATATGGCTTAAATAGCCATTACTAAAAACCTTAAAAACTTGGAATAATCAACAGACTCGTAACACATTATTTCATCGACGCATAATCATTGCATCGAAAAACCCATGTATATGTGATTGTTTTTAGTTTTTTTTAGAAAACATGTATCGAAATTATAGTCCTCAAATCCCGCACCGCAATGTGGTGTGCTCAATTACATTCTCACAATGGAAACTCCCCGCTTTGAAGACAACCTCATTTCTTCCCTGCCAGATGGCCTCAGCGTGCGTACAGACCTTAAGCTTCCCATCCATCTAACATGTCCAATCACTACAGCTTGAGCTCCATAACGAACTCACATCATCCCTTCGGACTCCCAGAAGATCCACCTTCCCCCAAACTCCCTCGAGCCAAGCACCTAAAGAATATATGATCGATGTCTTATGCTTCCTCTCCATATCTCATGCAAATTTCATTGCTCCCAAGAAACAGCCTTGTTCGACTGGAGCTCGAGTCCCACTAGACCTCCCCGATGTCCGGCTCAGCAACCTCTGAAACCACTTTGTAAGCCTTCTTCACCGTGAAGACCCCATCTCTCCAAACCCAAGAATCTCTTCCATTAAAAGGAGCATTACTCTTGCCAATGTATTCAAAAGACAAAAAAACTCTTTCACCCTTTGATCAAACAACTCATTTATGAAAGCAGGCATCTAGAATCGTCTAACCAAGTGTCAAAACCCTCGCATCCATTTTCGAGGCCAAAGCAAATAGTCTAGGATAATGTTGGAGTATGTGTATCACTTGTGTAGATGGGTAATTGGATCCCTCCAGGGTCCAACTACCACATCACGTTGTTTATTCTCACATCTACTATTTGTGAGACTTGGAGACTCAGTGGGGGGGCTATATAAGAAGCCCCGCACCCATTGTATTAGATGAGAAAGTTCAATAAAAACACCAACCCTTTGAGGTGTTCTCCTGTGGTTTCATCTTGATCCTTACAGAGTAGGATTCCACGTAAAATCTTGGTGTTCTTCAGTTTATTCTATTTCTCTGATATTACGCTTCTGCATTCTCATTTTCTAACATGGTAACAGAGCAGGTTCGATTCTTGAGGAATTATTTTCATTTGTTATTTGTTTGGGAGTCGATTAATGGAGGAGATTCAATTCTTGGTTGTTCTTGAAGATTTATCCTTTGAAGATTATTATTATTATGTATTGTTCAAGTTCGCAATCAATTCAAGATTTATTTCTAGGGTTTCTTGAAACCCTATTTATCGTTATCGACGCCAACCAGTTCTACAGCTCGATTTCTGGGGCTCCTTCTGGTCGCGGCAACAGCAATCCCCATGGGGGGACCGCACTCTCGCTCACGCGACACCTCCAATCATCCAGACACCCCCTGGCATTGGTTCTATCCAATCGATGGCACATCCACAAGCTCCGCGAATAGAGTAAGGCCACCCATGGTGATGGCACTGTTAGGCTCTCAAGGCAACGCACCTCCTCACGCAACAAGGCCACCCCTCCCTTGGTGGCACACCTCCATCCCCGGAGATAGAGCTTAAGAAGTCTCCCCATGCGAGCTTCATACGCAAGATCGGCGGCATCTAGCCCTCCAAATAATCGCTCGCATGAAGGTTCATCCTCCTCCAGTATGTGTAGGCCCCATTTCCTCCTTGTAGTCATCACCCTCGTACAGGCGCCACTAGGGCTGTCAGGAAAGCTCGAGCTCAATGAGCTCAACTCGAGCTCGGCTCGTTAAGGGCTCACGAGCTTGAATCAAAACCTTAACGAGCCCGAGCCCGAGTCGGGTTTTATGGCTCGTTAGCTTATCGAGTCGAGTCGAGTCCGAGTTGGACATTGTTCAACTCGGAAACTCGACTATATAACTCGTTTCCCCTCTTAATAAAAAGTTGAAAACCTATATATCGAAACTTCCCCAAACCAGACCGACGGTTCCTATTTCCTAACCTAGAAAACACAAAAAGGTGGCCGCTGCCTCCTCCGATCCTCCCCGCAACCCGTGTCTGGCATCCCCTGGCCAGGTTGGCTATCTTCGCCCCTCCCAACCCAACCAGGTGAGGCGGCGAACCGTAAAGGTCTTCGGCTGCCTCTCTACTCCTCCCAGCCCTGGCGACCGACCCGACCCGTTGTGGCCGTGCAAATCCAAGGTAAATGCATTCGATTATTAGTTTTTTTCCTTTGTCACTTGTTAGAGAGGTTCATGAGCCTGCTCATTTTAAGGCCCGTGAGCCAACTCATTTTGAGGCCCGTGAGCCAGCTTAAAAACTCGTGGCTCGATAAGAGGCTCGTGAGTCAGCTCGAACTCGACGAGTTCGAGTTGGTGATCCAGGGTTCGACCCTTATCGAGCCCGAGTTCGAGCCTTAGGTTTCTTATCGAGTTCGAGTCCGAGTTGAGGCCAACTCGGCTCATTGAACTCGATAGACACCCTAGGCGCCACCATCCAACAAAGGGTAGTGCAATCCAGGTGGTGCGAAGGCGACGCCACCTTATTCCCTAGGCGATGATTTCAGAGAAGAGGAGGAAGGAGAAGAAGCCATTACGACTCTACGGCTACCATCGCTGCAGCAAGAGAGGTTCCCCGTAGGAATGGGGGTGTCTTCCTCTGACCTTGTAAGGGAGCGATACTCTCAGGCGGTGACCTCTACATCTTAAGGAGGCGACGATCAACCATCGCCTCCTCTGGTTTCACCTCCAGCACGAGGATTCTTTGATGTCCCCTCCAGGAGAGATCCTCGCACGCACATCGCAAGGCAGAGCCCCATCGCCCTTGCCCTCCAGATCTTCAGTTACCTGTTGGCGGTGCCATGCTTCGTAAGATGGGTTCCCTTGGGGTAACCCTAGTTTTCGTGCGATAAAGGGGCCCACGATACCCCTCCCTTTTAAAAGGGAAAATGTACTCCAACTATTAAGTGGGTTGTTTCGAAATAAAAAAGGGGAGAGGCGTGCAAGGAATCAGGCTCAATTGAGCTAAGAAAAAAATGAAGGGTTTATAAAAAATGGGAGGCTGACAGGTATAAAAAAAGGTGAAGTATTTGGGTCGTGAGTTAAAAAAAGGGAGAGGAAGGCCAAAAAAAAGTGGCATGTTTTGAAAAAAAATCCGCACAAAAAAACTATACGCGAAAAAAAGGCGGATATATAAAAAGAAATAGCTGAAAAAAAGAAAAGCTGGATAAATATTGAGATCGACTTATGTGGATTTTTGCTTCTCCCCATCTTTTCATGTCTCCTCCCAACTTGGTCGACGTCATCGTTTTCCGACCAGTATGGGAGAAAGGGGGAGTATTGTGTGGAGTTACAAGTCGGATTCAGATTCTCCAGGCCAAATTTCAGACTCTGCATATTTTCATATTCAGAATCGATGTTCAGATTGGTTTTGAGTGTTCAGTATGATGCACACTGGATGCAATCATTATTTGTGTGGTCCCCATCTTTGTTTTTGGTCTCAGAGTTTTCATGTGCTTTCATAGGGATTCCATAGTAGAGATTTCATTCTCTTAGCCAGTATGAGAAAGACCCAGTTCTCCGACAAGGAGACTTTCAGATTCCATTCTCCAGCGACCGTGAACTCCGATGAGGATGTTTCCACAGTTTTTTTAGTTCGGTCCTTCAGAAATGGAGCAGTTGCCCGCATGATGCAGTCTTCTACATGTGGCGGACTAGAGTACTCAAATGAGGAGACTCATTTCAGTTTCAGTGACTTTGACAGACGCAGTACAAAGCACATGTTCTCCGACGAGGAGACTCAATTCAACTCGCACTCCAACCTTTTTGTTCCTCCTTACCAGCATGACAGGAGAAGCAACGTCCTCGACAGCAACTGATAGTTGTGTATGCGTTGAGTTGATATTGTCTGTAGTATCTTGTATTGTGAGTTTGAGGTTTCTTTCTATGCATCCAAGATGAACATTGCATACTCCAGTTTGAGAGGGAGTGTTGGAGTATGTGTGTCACTTGTCTAGATGGGTAATTAAATCCCTCCGATGTTCAATTATTACAACTAGTTGTTTAGTCCCACATCTACTATTTGTGGTACTTGGAGACTCAGTGGGGGCTATATAAGAAGCTCCACACCCATTGTATCAGATGAGAAGGTTGAATGAGAACATCAGCCATTTGAGGTGTTCTCCCATGGTTTCATCCCGCTCCTCACGGAGTAGGGTTCCACGTAAAATCATGGTGTTCTTCATGTTTATTCTATTTCGCTAATATTACACTTCTGCATTATCGCTTTCTAACAGATACCAATCAAAAAACGCCTCCTCTTCAGACCAGTCATCCTTCCAAAATTCGAATCCACACCCATCGATGATCACTGGCCTCAGCGAGCCTGACATCTATGCAGAACTGAACAAATACCCCTCGAGAAGGTGGAAGGCGAGGCCACAGCATCCACGCGAGCACATAAGCAAGGTGAGACCGCAGAAATCGATCTTACCGGACGAGACAACACGTCACAACCATCCCCCCAAATCCCCATTATCCACTTAGCAAGCAATGTCTTGTGCATACCCTCAAGTCATAGTACACCCAAATTGTCCTCCTTCATTGGCGAGGACACTACCTCCCAATCCACCAGAGCGATCCCCCTTCTATCGTGCCCTGACGACTAGAAAAAATAATGCATCAGTCCTTCAATCTCCTACGGACGCCCACCGGAATCACCATAGTGGGTGATTGTTTTTAGTTAGTATGAGCATTTCATATCAACTAGTGATATTCCATTGCTTGTATTATACAATGAATATGGTATTTGTCCAAGAAATTGTATATTTTTGTAAGAAAATAACAGATTCACAAGTTCATAATATGAACATTATACAATAACAAATTCGTAAATATTTTTTCAAAGCCAAAAATGTGATGCATCATAAAAGAAACATATATAGCTAATATGGTATGTTTTGTGCATGTGTCCAATGTGTGACTACACAAATTTAGGATTTATGATAATATTGTTTATGCATATTTGAAGTTTAAGAATTTATGATAATATAGCTATGTTTAATAATAGTTTTTATGTGTATTTTCTATATAAAGTGAGCCTTTTGTTTGGATATCTGAAGTTTAAGAATTTATGATAATATAATTGTGTTAATAACATTTTTTGAGTATTTTCTCTATAAAACTCAGCCATGGCCGGTCCCAAGCCCGGGTAAATGAGGAGGGTTGCGTTAGACAGCCGACAGCCAGCGTAAAACAGTCAGAGACAACTTCCTAAATAGTACTTTTTTCTAAAAAAATAATATTTAAGAAGTTGCCTCATGACAGCCGGATCTTTTCAACATGGATTTAAGCAAACATACAGATTTCGTTGGGGTGTTCCCTACTTGCGACGCGTTGCATCGCCCGAATGCAATGAAAAATGAGCAAGGGCCGCTACATCGCAGCATGGATGTAGTTCAAAATTTGCAAGGGCTCCCGCATGAGGAACGCATGCGGGTAATTAAGCTAGTTCCGCTGCATCACCGCCCGGATGCAGTCTAAAATTTACAAGGGTTCTCGCATAATGGATGCATGCGAGTAAAGAAGTTAGTCCAAAAGAGATTGCAACGGAAGTTGCGGATTGGTAGTTGGAATATTGGCACTTTAACTGGAAAGTTGATGGAGATAGTGGATACGATAGAAAAAAGGAAGATTCATATACTGTGTCTTCAAGAGACTAAATGTGTTGGAGAGAAAGCAAGGGAGATTGAGAAGACAGGCTTTAAACTTTGGTATTCATGTAAAGATAAGGATAGAAACGGTGTTAAAGTGGTTGTGCATAAGGATTTGAAAGATTGTGCGGTTGAGGTGAAAAGATTCGGGGATCGAATTATTTTGCTAAAATTGGTGCTTGAAGAAGAAATTCTGAATATCATCTCAGTTTATGCACCACAAATTGGTTTAGATGAAAGGACTAAACAAGCTTTTTGGGAGGATTTGGATAAGAGTCTACAAGGAATCCCACAAAGAGAGATGATTTGCATCGGTGGAGATTTTAATGGACATGTGGGAAAAGATGCTTCAGGGTATGCTAGTGTTCATGGAGGACATGGTTTTGGGGATAGAAATGAAGAGGGAAAAGCTATCCTGGATTTTGCAACGGCATATGATCTTTTCATAGCAAGCACTATCTTCAAGAAGAGGGAGGAACATTTAATTACTTATAAGAGTGAGCCAACTAGAACACAGATAGATTACTTTGCTTTGAGAAGAGATCGGTTGTGTTGTAAAGACGGCAAAGTAATCCCAGGAGAGAGTTTAACAACCCAACATCATTTGTCAGTCTTGGATGTACAAATGAAAGGGCTGGTAAAGAAAAGGAGAGTTTCTAAGATAACTAGAACTAGATGGTGGAATCTTCCACCGAAGCAAGCGAGCTTCAGGGAGAAGGTTTTAGAAAACTTATCTTGGGATTGTAGTGGTAGTGCAAACGAGATGTGGGAGGCAATAGCATCTTGTATCCGAAAGGTAGCTAAAGAGATGCTAGGCGAGTCAAAGGGAGGAGCTCCATGTCAAAAGGAGGCTTGGTGGTGGAGTGAAGGGGTGCAAGAGAAGCTAAAAATAAAAAGAGCTTGCTTTAAAGCTATGTCTAAGGATAAAACAGAGGAAATTGTCACAAACTACAAAATAGCGAAGAGGGAAGCAAAGAAGGCCATAAGCGAAGCTAAGTCAAAAGCTTATGAAGTTTTATATAAAAATCTCGACTCTAAGGAGGGATAGAAGGATATATTTAGGTTGGCCAAAGCAAGAGAAAGAAAGACCAAAGACCTTTCTCAAGTAAGATGCATTAAGGACGACGAAGGTCATGTGCTTGTTACTCAAAAGGATATAAAGACTAGGTGGGAGCAGTACTTCCATAAACTTTTCATTGGGAAAGGAAATAGAGAGATCTCTTTGGGTGATCTAGCTTGTAGTGAAAGTTACTTGAATCGTGCAAGCTATAGACTGATACAAAGAAAGGAAGTAGAGGAGGCTTTGAAGGTTATGAGACCCGGGAAAGGTGTAGGACCGGATGACATCCCTGTAGAAGTGTGGAGAGTTTTAGGTGAGCGTGGTTTGACTTGGCTTACGAATCTATTCAATGTTATTTGGTGAAGCAAGAAAATGCCTGAAGATTGGAGGAGGAGTATCGTGGTGCCTCTTTATAAGAATAAAGGAGACATTCAAAATTGTTCAAATTATAGAGGTATCAAGATGATGAGTCACACTATGAAAATTTGGGAACGTGTGATCGAAAGAAGGTTGAGGCAAGTTTCCAACGTAAAAGAAAACCAATTCGGATTCATACCAGGTCGCTCAACGATTGAAGCCATCCATTTGCTGAGGAGAACAATGGAGATTTATAGAGCTAAAAGGAAGAACCTCCACATGATCTTTATTGATTTGGAGAAGGCTTATGATTCTGTCCCACGAGAGATATTGTGGAGAGTGTTGAAGAAGAGACAAGTATATGTCCTATACATTAACCTCATAAAGGACATGTATGATAGGGCTTTATCTTGTGTAAGGACCCCGTCTGGGAAGACTGGATATTTTGACATCAACATTGGTTTACATCAAGGTTCTGCTTTGAGTCCATTTCTTTTTACTTTGATTATGGACGAGTTGACAAGTCACATTCAGGATGAGTTACCTTGGTGTATGTTATTTGCTGATGATATTGTGTTAATTGACGAGACTAGAGATGGAGTAAATGAAGCTTGAGGTCTGGAGGCATGAGTTGGAGACTAAAGGATTTCGTATAAGTAGGGCCAAGACGGAATATATGGAGTGCACCTTTGATGGAAGCAATAGTGAAGGAATCGAGGTGAAGATTGGTGATGATAACATTCAGAAGAGAGATTCCTTTAGATATCTGGGATCTATTCTGCAACATGATGGGGAAATTGATGGAGATGTTACTAATAGAATAAATGTCGGCTGGCTAAAGTGGAGAGGAGCCTCTGTTGTTCTCTGTGATAAGAAAATTCCTTTAAAAATTAAAGGAAAGTTTTATAAAGCAGCCGTGAGACCTGCTATGCTTTATGGATCCGAATGTTGGCCTGTGAACCATAAACATGTGCAAAGAATGAATGTAGCAGAAATGAAAATGTTACGGTGGATGTGTGGACACACACGTAAAGATCGGATTCGGAATGATGTAATCAGAAAGAAAGTTGGTGTAGCTCCGATCGAGGATAAGATGCGAGAAAATCGCTTAAGATGGTTTGGACATTTGCAAAGAAGATCAGCTGATGCACCGGTTAGGAGATGCGAGTGTTGGGATGTTGAGCCGGCTAAGAGAGGGCGAGGACGGCCCAAGAAGTGTTGGAAAGAAACCATACGAATGTTGTTGTTGTTGATTTTCTCTATAAGGTGAGGTTACGCCTTGATCGTCTCGAGTCTTACGTCTCGAGTCTTACATCTGATAAACATAAGATCGTATCAATCTGCCTTGCGTTTTTTAATACCTCGATTGTGTATACAATACAAATGCCAGAAGAAGGGGAAGTCCTAGTGCCACATCTCTACAAGGGAGCTACCACAAGCAATAAATCATTGTTATGGGTAAGGAAATGAATTCTTGTCACACATAGGGACTAGTTACTCTGCCCGTAGGTGGGAGTTTATTGACTAGAAATGGGCTTTCAAGAAGGACGGGATTTATAGGATTAAAGGCATGTATTACAAGGTCCAAGCCCTTGTCAATTCTTTTATTAAAAAAATAGCAAACCAGGAGCTATATACTTCGAATATCTTGTAGCAAAAGCTTTTGAACTAACACATTTTCTAAGCCAAAAACGGATTGGCTTGGTCCATTCCTCGTATGAGGAAGAAAGAGTGCATAAATCTGCATCTACTCTTTTTCTTTCTAATATAAACTAACTTTCCTAAAGCTAGGAAAAACTAGTCCCAAAAGTCAGTCTTTTGACCCGTAATATATAATTGGGAAAAGAGGTTGGAACGAACTATGCCGATAGCAGTTCTAGGTCCTCGTCTCATGAAAGATTGTCGGAGTTGGGTTGGAATAGCTTCTACCTTACTAGTACTTAGTGACGAGTTCGAGCGTTAGAAGCATGCAAACGGACAGGTATGGAAGGCTTTTCTAGTCGAACTCGCATGCCTCCTTTCTAGTTTTAACCACTGCTTTATTTATCCATATAAATTAGGGGCTTTTTTATATGCACATCATACAGTGTGATTATCTTTTGACGATTACCTTAAAAAATCTCTGTCTCCACCTTTGAGATCGAGAAAGTCCTCATATAACCCAAGCAAACTACAAAATTATGATTAGATCAGAGCTACATCAGGAACTTGTATATTTGTTGTGCAGTAGAAACAGTTGAAGGAGTTTACAAGTTCATGAACAAAATGGGTGTGCACCTGCTCGGAACCCACCCTCTCTCTTTTTCAAAAAAAAAAGTAAAGCAAGGATGGCACTTATCACTACTTTAGGTATTCAAAATTTGAATAAACCCGTTGGTGCAATATTTAATATCAATGTTCTTGGACCATCTTGATAATTTAAATTTGGGAATTGAACACAAGGTCATTTTTTCTTTTTTTTGAAGGCTAAGGTCATTTTTTCTTATCATAGCTAGTTACATCAAAAATCCACATTGGGAATGTCTACGCCAACGCCTTTGTGTTGAGAGCTTAATATGTAACCCTAATCCTAGGGGTATTCTGGGCATCTCTTCTATTAGAGATAACCACTATTGTAACTCTAACCATAGGTCTCCAGGTATATAAGAAGCCACAGGGTCCTATTCATTCTAAGTGGATTTCATATAATTCAACTTGGTATCAGAGCAAGTCCCCCCCTCCATCCTTCTTCGTCGATCGACGTCACCGATCTGAAGCTTCATCGCAAGAAGCCCCAACACCCGACCACCATCGTTGCGCCCCCAGCCCCTACGCCCCCACTCCCCTTCATCTGCCATACATTGACCATGATCCAGGAACGGACCATCCAGTCATCTTCAAGGTTCAGGAAAGCGGTACGTGTATGCATTCAGACAGGTTACTGAATACCAATAAACGGTTTGCAAAGGCATTTGCATTATACATGTTGTTTTGTATGATTTTCTAATTTTGTTTTAAAAATAAATAAATATCTGTAAATATTATTGGTAATGAAGTTATTTATCAATATGGAGTTAAAGAAAATCTAAGAAAAAGCAACTCATGTTAGATGGTCGAGTAGATGTCATTAATTACCTTACAATTAATCGCAAAAATTAGCCATAAAAACTTTACATATTAGATGATTCATAAAAACAAAACTTCAATAGACATACATGTAGATTTGCAATGCATGAACAAAACCTCAATCAACATATATTAAAACATTAGACAATACGTTGCATATACTCATGAAAATGATACATAAGCAAACATTGCATATACATGATGGCATAATGCATTGCAATTGCATATAAATGCATTGCATATTCTTTTAGTTGAATGGAAGATGAGGTAAAGCTATCGACGTAAACACTTGAATGAGAAGATTGGAGAGTTGAAACTGCTGGAGGTTGAGTCACCAAGCTGCTGGAGCAGTATGCAAGGCATATGCGGGCCGCGTATGCGCTTAGGGAGCATAATGCACCGATTCATATAATCGGTTTGGTATGCATGTCGCGCGAGCATATGCAGCCGCATATGTGGCTCGTGCGGCTGATTTCATGAACACTACATACTACTTCCTTGGAGTAAGGGATTTGTTACGTACTTGTGCTCGTCCTCCTTCAATGGATATAAATATCTTGAGATAAAGGGTTTACCATTCAATGTGATTCAACTTTGATTTTTTAAAAAAAAATGATTGCATGTGATCTTAAATTAGTTAGTAGGTTGAGTAATTATTAAGTCCACGCTCTCTATATAAAGGGGCCACTAGTCGTTGTTTAGAAGAGTTAAAATTAATCAAAAAATAGAGATTTCTCGCATTCCCTTCGTCTCTCTCCATCCATGCATCTTCACATTGCTTTCCTAAAATCTCGCTCAGCTGACACATTCTTCTCCTTTATCCTCCGTTCCGCCAAATTCTTCCACCTTAAATACATTTTTACATCAACTTGTATTCGAGCATGGAGTTTAAGTCACCCTTATGATTCAACAATCTTATTGAATATGGTATGTAAAGTTCAATTGCATCTTTTTACATTAGACTCTTATTAGCACTTGTATCAACGAAAAGTCAAGTTTCATTCTAGATTGTGTTCGAAGGTGCAATAAAGGATGGAATCATAAAGATACATTAAGCAACAACAAAGAAGTAGTAATGGTCAATGTCCAACCCGTAAAAGACACGTATGAGGAATACAGAGACGAAAAGAAAGAAGTGTATTCATCTTCGTCTGTCGGCCAAGAGGTTGTAGGTCATCGCGGCCAGTGTATTCTCCAGCATCACTATCTCACGGGCCAACCTCGGTGATCTCTTCCCACCATTGCGTTGGATCCGCCACCACTACTCCTGCTAATGTTACCACTCGTGCCACCCTCTCCTCCGACATTGCCACCACCGCTACAAAGAGAGTCAAAGCATGTGTTGGTAGTGAATGTTACCTGAATCGTGCAACTAGTGAATGTCACCTCAGAAAGAGTGTGGAGCATGAATCTGGATCAAAAGTGTCCTGATCACATCAAGTGACGGTGTTTGCTTTCGACAACACTGTTCTGCTGAGAAATCTAAGCACATGAGATCTGGTGTATGATGCCAGAAGACCTAAAGAACTCCTAAAGTTATAATGTGCAGAACTCTAAGGCATTGTCAAAGAGAATAAATTTAACAGTAGCGGAGAATGTTATTTATTTCAATAATGGAATATTTAATGACAGACTGAACTTTAGACTTGTTTTTCAAAAAAAAAAATCCCAAGATAGTCTAGAAAACTTGTCCATAACTACAAGATAAAACATGTGTCCCTGGTGATTAGGAACACGAACACGACCGCAAATGTCAAAATGGACAAGCTCAAATAAATGACTACTGCTATGACTCTGATGACCAAGCTAACAAACCTCGCATTGTAAGGTAGAACGTATGGAGATCTGTAAGAGGACATGACACAGCTTCTGCAAAGGAAGGTGACCAAAACAAAGATGCCAAATGTATGATGAGACTGATCCAATAGGAACAGTAGAGGCACCAACACATGGATATTGAACCAATCTGTAGAGCCCCCTCTGCTCATGGTCACATCTTGATTTTCAAAGGAAAACTTCTTATTACATAAAACAGTAAAGGATCTCCACTTTAGTCAACCTGCATTTATTTTATGAATAATATCTCCATCGATTTCATCATCATGTTGAAAACATGGGTCGACATAGAATCTTTCGTTGGGTTGGCCAATTTCATCCTATTTGGGTCTAATACGCTGAAATATCGACGGCATGTCGTCGATATCTCAGTTTTGCCAGACTATCGACACGATAATGAAATCGATTTTGGGTGCAAAATAGATCCTAAGTATTTAAAATTCTTTTTTTTAATGTTATCTTCTCTAATCTTCACCTTGATTCCTCCACTGTTGTTTCCATTAAATGTGTACTCCATATATTCGGTATTAGCCCTACTAATATGAAATTCTTTAGTCCCTAAGGCATGTCTCCAAACCTCAAGCTTCTCATTTACTCCAGCTCTAGTCTCATTAATCAACACAATAGCATTGGTGAACAACATTCAACAAGGTATGTCATCCTGAATGTGAGTAGTCAACTCCTTTATAATCAAAGTAAAAAGGACTGGGTTTTAAAGCTAAACCTTGATGCAGATCAATGTTGATGTCAAAATAGTCAGTTTTCTAGATTGGATCCTTGCACAAGATGAAACCCCATCATATATATTATTTATAATGTTAATATATATGAATCATGATAAGTACTTGCCTCTTCTCCAAAACTCTCGACAAAATTTATCGTGGGACTGAATCATAAGCCTCCTCCAAAATAATAAAAATCATACGGAGAATCTTCCTTTTAGCTTTATAAATCTCGGTTGTTCTCCTCAACAAGTGATAGCCTCAATAGTTGAGTGACAGGTAACAGAGCGGTATGTGTATGCGTTCAGACAGGTCAAGGAAAGCGGTATGCGTGTGCATTCGGACAGGTCACCAAATACTGAATATGTTGTATGTGAGGGCATATGCAGGATATATGTGGTTTTGTGTGATTTTCTAATTTTTATTTTAAAAATAAATAAATACATGTAAATAATATTAGTATTGAATTTATGTATCAAATTGGAGTTAAAGAAAATCTAAGAAAAAACAATTCATGTTAGATGGTCGAGTAGATGCCATTAACTACCTTACAACTAATCACAAAAAATTAGCCATAGAAACTTTACAGATTAGATGATTTATAATAATAAAACTTCAATACACATACATGTAGATTTGCAATACTGCCAATACAAGAACAAAACCTCAATCGACATATATTAAAATATTAGATGATACATTGCATATACTAATGAAAAAGATACATGAGCAACATTGCATATATTCATGAAAATGATACATGAGTAAACATTGCATATACATAATGGCATAATGCATTGCAATCGCATACAAATGCATTGTATATTCTTTTAGTTGAATGGAAGATGAGGTGAAGCTACGGAGGTAAACACCTGAATGAGAAGATTGGAGAGTTGAAACTGCTGGAGGTTGAGCCACCAAGCTGCTGGAGCAGTATGCGGGACATATGCGGACCGCACCGCATATGCGCTTAGGGTGCATAATACACCAATTCATATAATCGATTTGGTATGAATGACACATAGGCATACACGGCCGCATACGTGGCCCGTGCAATCGATTTCATGAACAATGGTAGTATGCCTCCCGTAAGATGCACCCATCCAAGTACTGATTGTGCAATTTGTCTTGGCAAAGGTCAATGGTTAGATGCCAAGTGGATCATGAGGTACATTTTTTAAAGGAAAACTGGCAAAGGTCATTGGGTTTTTTAGGATCATGAGGTACATGTCAGGTACTA
Source organism: Ottelia alismoides (assembly GCA_037367405.1). Classification (NCBI taxonomy): domain Eukaryota; kingdom Viridiplantae; phylum Streptophyta; class Magnoliopsida; order Alismatales; family Hydrocharitaceae; genus Ottelia; species Ottelia alismoides. The sequence continues at coordinate 343,340 of JAZKJV010008722.1, read as the reverse complement.
CAATCTATTTCATTGTTGTTACTCATGGGTTAAAAAACTGTAATAACCCATGTGTTTACAATGGATAAATGTGAAATTGCTTAGAATGTGACCATACAGCAGTCTATAGCATTGTCTACATGTGTTTACCATGGATAAATGTTTAATTAACTAGAATGTGACCCTACACCATTCTATAGCATTGTCTATCACCATTTGGGTACGTGGAGTGACCGAATAAAATAAAGAGCCAATGTAACTACGATTTATTCGATGAGCTTGATCGGAAGAAGGCTTGACAATATTGCATGATGTTCTCCTGCTGAAATATCAAGTGCGTCATTAGAAGACAAGACATATTGACGCCAGATTCCCCCTTTTTTGACATCAGAAAAACATGTTGACGCTAGATCCCTTCATACATTAAGGAATGTAGAGGGAACCATTTAGGTGCAAAAGATTCCTGTAACATACATACCCCCGCAAATATGACAACTAAGCTACTATCACTGAGCAAGGTCACAGCCTATGTGAATTTGGTTGGCATGATTAAATCATGAGTCTTGATCGACTCCCATATGATTTTTGTTTATTTGGAAAAGGCTTATGATTCAATCCCAAGGGAGATATTGTGGAAAGTGTTAGTAATGTATTCTTAGGGTTCTTATTTATTCATTGTAACCCCTTTTGGGGTACTTACGTATTTTTCTCAATTTTGAGCTCTCTAGGGATTTGTCCTATATAAAGACCCCTAGACCTCATGAATAAGATATGCACTTTCATTCTCTCATTGTTTTCCACATGGTATCAGAGCAACGGTCCGAGATCGGTGTTCTAATCTAAAATCTCGTCGCCACCAACCAGTCCTAACCAGCAAATCCCCGTGCAAGGGCTCTACGTGCCGCCACCGCCTACCGCAATGCTCCAGCTCTCGCGAGGGCTCCTTGCTTGTTGTTGCCCTCTGCTATAGGGCATTGGGTACCCTCCATCGGGGTTGGAGCACTTGGGTCTCCACCTGGAGCCCTGAGCATGGTCACCAAGCCCTCTAGGGCTTCCCAGCACCGTCGCCAACACTTATTAAGTCCCTAAAAAGGGCACTTGCGACGCCACCTGGAGCCCTAAGCCCTCGCGTGGTCCCCAGTGGCATCCTAGCCCATCGGGCATCCTGATCTACCTGAACCCAATGCCAGCAGGTCAGCGCTGCTAGGCCTCATATCAACTTGATGCTTGACTAAGTTCCTTTTGATGCACAATTAAGGCAACTACTACTTCCTAAGTCACTTTTTCTTGACCGACGCGATCACCATGACATCCATAGAGCTCAAACACGTGTACCCGACTTCTTATGTGATGGTACAGGGTACTATTATCAAACAGAAGGGCTCTGAGAACTATGTACTCTGGTCTCGATCATTCAAAATGTTTATTGGTGGTCAATGCAAGAATTGTGTTCTTACTAAGGATTCGCCCAAGGAGATGGACAAGGACTATGATACCTAGTATGTGGACAGTTGTCAGGTCATTGCTTGGATGACCAACAGCGTCGGTTCGAATATAGCATCGAATCTTCTCTACAAGAAAACAATAAAGGCAATGTGGGACAACCTTGAGCATACCCACTATCAGAAAACGATCAAGTCCGGGCTCCCAGACATATACACACGGATTTGATCTGCAAATCAGGGAGAGACTACTCTGCTTGAGTACTATAGGCTTCTCACAAGTTTGTTCGAGCAGCTCCTCATCTTTCAGCCAGATTGTTGTGACAAGCAGATAGGAGAACATGCAGAATGGTAGGTGTATCGCTTTCTGTCAGGATTACATCCACGATACAGGCATATGAAGGACCAATTCCTGACTGTTGAAGCGCTGTCCACACTTGAGACCATCTCTGATCGTCTGCAGGAACTTGATTCTCCTCCTCCTGCAGAGATTACAGCCCATCTTGCTAGGGGATGACCCAACTACCGGGGAGGATGCGTCCGTGACTTTGAATGTGGTCGCGGTCGCGAGTCTGGATGTGGATGTGATTATGGTCGTGGGTGTGGACGCGATCCTACTACTGCTCGCTATATTGCATGCACATATGATACTGTTGAGGCCTCACATGATCAGCCTTCCAGTGATAGTTAGACACCATGTACGGCATATGAATATGCTCGTCTGCGACAACTTCTGCAGAACTCCTCAGCCGGTGACATCAGTACTTCTGCTCCAACTGCTAGTCCGGCTACTATCTCATGTACCATTGCCAACTCTGCTTCTGCATCCAACCTGCATGGATTATTGATTCTGACGATTCGACTCAACTGACGAGAGAAGGTAGCCTTCTCACCTCATCACAGTCGTCTTCCTCTATGAAGATTGTTCGGGTTGCCAATGGGCACATTCCTCCGTCATTGTTGTGGGCACTGTGGAGTTTTCCTCTAAACTCCAACTGATTGGAGTTCAATGCGTTCATGCTTTTTCGATTAGTTTTTTATCTGTACAAAAGCTATGAAGTGAGCTTAACTGTATAGTTATTTTTGATGAGTTCTATTGTTATTTTAGGACATCCAGATGAGACAGATTTTTGGTGGGGGACATGAGAAGAACGACCTATATTATCTTGATATCCCTTCTGACTCTAGTTTTGTTGGCGTTGCATCAATCTCCGAAGATCCTCTTCTCTAGCACCTTCGCTATGGTCATCCATCTGCAAAAACCATCTGTTTAGTGTTCCACGAACTCTCTACGCTCAAGCATTTTTGAGCGCGAGGCATGTCAATTCGAGAAACATCATCAAGCGTATGTCCTTGCTCGTATTGAACCACATCGTCAAGTCCCTTTTTTCATTAACCCATTGTGATATTTGGGTACCATGTCCAGTCCACACTCTGAGTGAACATAAGTATTTTGTCGTTTTTGTTGATGATTACAGTCGATCATCTTAGGTCTATCTGTTAAAAGAATGTTCGGAGATTAATAATATTGTTAAGAATTTCTTCCATTTATGTCAAGAATATTTTTCCTCGGTTGTTCAAGTTTTTTCCTCTAATAATGCTTGGAATTTACCCAACATGATCGAACAAACTTCTTTACATCCAGGGACATTCGTCAAACCTCTTGTCCTTACACTTCCCAACAGAATGGGGTAGCGGAAAGGAAACTCAAACATCTACTAAAAAAAATTACACGCTCCTCCTCACCCAGATGAAAGTTCCTAAAACCTATAGGACGATGATGTTCTGACTGTCGTCCATCTTATCAACAGAGTTCCATCTACAACCCTAAATGGCTCCAAACCCCTTCTCCCTGTTATACCCAACTGAGACACATTTTCCTCTACCCTTGAGAATCTTGGGATGTGTGGCATTTGTTAAACTTTCTCCTTGTGCAATCAAATGTATTTTCCTTGGTTATTCCCGTACTCAAAAAAGGTTACAGATGTTATGATCCTACTGGACATCGCTATTATATCTCTGCAGATGTAACCTTTTTTCAGCAGACCAGCTTCTTCACTCAATCTGTTACAGATATTCCTCTGGATCTCTCGCTTCCACCCATTATCTATAAGCGCAAGCAAATGTCTCCACTACCAGATGTTCCTTTACATGTTTCTTTGTTGCGTGATGATATGCCTTCTTCAAGGGTCCCTCCATTGTTGTCTTGGATGCTCCTCAGAAGATTCTCATTGCTCTACGCAGAACTACGAGGCAATGTACTTTTCATCCCATGTCTCATTTCACTTCTATTGCTAGTTTATCATCCACTGCAGAAGATATACATATGCTCTCATGACTATTTCTATTCTGAGAGACCATCATAGTGCTTTGCAGGATTCAGGATGGCAATAGGCCATGAATGAAGAGATGGATGCTCTTACTTCCAAGGGGACATGGGATCTAGTGTAATGCCCAAAAGAAACTAGATTTGTGGCGTGCAGATGGATCTTCACGATCATTCAGTCACCAGACGGGTCCATTGAAAGATTGAAAGCTCGTCTTGTGACCAAAGGCTTTATACAGACATATGGGACGGATTACTTTGATACATTCTTCCCGGTTGCATGAATGGGCTCTATAAGGATTATCCTTTCAGTGACAGATAACAAGGCATGGCCCATCTTTCAGCTAGATGTGAAAAATGCATTCCTATATGGAGATCTCAGCATCCGGGTTACGAAGTCGAGGGGGAGTGTATATGTCGACTTCGCAAGGGAACATATGGTCTGAAGCAGAGCCCAAGGACATGGTTAGACAGACTTACTGTAGAAATCAGCACTCTTGGCTTTCAGAAAACAACATCTACTATTCTGTATTTGTCACAAAACGAACAACTTGAACTGTTATACTTGTTGTCTATGTGGATGATATATTGTCACAACTCACAAGTGATGATGATAAAGGGGTACTAGGGACCAAGGTCTTTCTCCAGAAGGTGCTCGTCACCAAGAACCTTGGTCCACTGTGTTATTTCTTGGGCATAGAAGTACTACGCACTACAGAGGGCCTTCATCTCTCACAGAGGAAATATTATCTGGGCATCCTTACTGAAGCCGAATTACTTGGATGCAAGCCCTCTGGTATTCCTGCATATCCAAAGAAACACTCCACATCCTCTGATCATGTCTTCGAAGACGTTACTCGATACATAAGCTTGGTTGGCAAACTTCTTTACCTTATTTTCACCAGACCGGATATTTCTTATGCATTGAGTAAAGCAAGCCAACATATGGAGCAACCTTGTTGCAATCACTACCAGGATGTCCTCCAGACTCTACAATGCTTGAAGGAATCACCAGGACGTGGCCTCTTTTATGGAGCAAATGGCTACACCGATATTATCGCATATGATGATGCTGATTATGCAAGTTCACCAGAGGATCGTCGCTCCACCACAGGATATGTTATGATGGTTGGAGGAAACCTTGTTACTCGGAGAAGCAAGAAACAAACGGTTGTATCCAGATCCAATGCAGAAGCAGAGTACAAGGCAATGGCTCAGACTGCATGTGAGATCACGTGGCTATTGACATTTCTACAAGACCTCGACATTGTTGTCACCACTCTTATTCCACTATACTACGACAACAAATTTGCTGCATACATTGCCACGAATCATGTGTTCCATGAGTGAACCAAGCATATAAAGATTGATTTTCATTTTGTTAGTGACGCCGTTAGATTGGAAAGATTACCACTCCTCACATCATCACAGATCTTCAGCTTGCATATGTATTCATGAAGGCCTTACCTAAGAAGCACCTCTCGTGGATAGTTTCCAAGTTCGGGATGATTGATAAATAAGCTCCAACTTGAGGGGGAGTGTTAGTAATGTATTTTTACTGTTCTCATTTATTCATTGTAACCTCTTTTGGGGCACTTATGTATTTTTCTCAGTTTTGAGCTCTCTAGGGTTTGTCCTATATAAAGACCCCTAAACCTCCTTAATAAGAAACGCAATTTCATTCTCGCATTGTTTCCACAGAGAGTTGTGGAGAGGAGACAAGTACCTAAACTATACATTAACCTTATGAAGGATATGTATGATGGTGTTGCATCCTGCATAAAGATCCAGTCTAGGAAGATCGACTATTTTAACATCAGCATCGGTACGCATCAAGGTTTAGCTTTGAGTCCATTTCCTTTTACTTTGATTATGAATGAGTTTACTAGTCACATTCAGGATGAGATACCTTGGTGTATGGTATTCGTCAATGATAGCATGTTGATTGATAAGACAAGAGATGAAGTAAATGAGAAGCTGGAGAATTGGAGACATGCCTTAGAGACTAAAGAATTTTGTATGCGTAGGGCTAAGATTGAATATATGAAGTGCACAATTGATGGAAACAATAGTGAAGGACTCGAAGTGAAGATTGGAGACGATAACATTTAAAAGAAAGATTCTTTTAGATACTTGGGATCTACTTTGCAACAGGATAGGACAATTGAGAGAGATGGTACTCATAAATAAATGCAGGTTAGCAAAAGTTATTGTTCTTTGTGATAAGAAAATCCCTTTGAAAGTCAAAGGAAAGTATTACAAAGCAGTCATGAGACCTGCTATGTATGCTCTATGGATCAGATTGGTGGCTTGTGAACCATACACATGTGCAGAGAATGGCAATAGCAAAAATGAAAATGCTAAGGTGGATGTGTGGTCATATAAGAAAAGATCATAATGAGAATGATGTGGTCGGAAGGAAAGATAGTGTAGCTCCGATAAAGGATAATATGAGAGAAAATCGCTTAAGATGATTTCGACATTTGCAAAGGAGGTCGGTTGAGGCACCGGTTAAAAGATGCGAGATTTGGGATGTTGAGCCGGTTAAGAGAGGGCGAGGAAGGCCCAAGAAGTGTTGTAATGAGACTATCCGAAGGGATCTTAGTTATTTTGATTTAAGCCTGAGAATGATCTAAAATAGATCTGAATGGAGGTAAAAAAATCCATGTAGCCAACCCTACTTAATTGTGGGAAGACTTTGTTATTGTTGTTTAAATCATGAGTCTTAAGGTGCAAATAGATATGTTCTTATGATGACTTCAAACATAGTTCAACTTAGAAAAGTGGATGTTTGTTGATTTGTTTGAATTGTTTGTCCAACTCATTAAAAATAAATCTTGGCTGATTTGATAAATAGGAAAACAACGATATTTGCATACTTCCCATCATGGACAGATCCCAATTGATGCAGCGTGATACAAATAAATAGGCTTTTATTTTTCGTCCGTTAATTAATTTAGAGTAAATTAATTTTATGGTTAATTGAGTATGTTGCAATTTTATTTTAAATAAAAAGATCGCATGTGATTTCAAATCAAATTAATTAGTCGTTTATATTTAGCAGTTAGTCGGTTATAGATATTTAGAGTCCAAATTAGGATTTTATTCTATTTTATTTTATCCTTTTTCTATTTTCGTAACCCCGCCCTTCCTATATAAAGATGATGGCAATCCAATGTTTTATTAATTCAATTGATAGTTTATAAAAATTGAGATTCATCGTCCCTCTCTCCCTCTCCCTTCTCCTTCGACGCGATCTCCGCGATTCTTTCCCGAATCTCGTGCAACCGACACGCCTTCTCTTCTTCCTTCCTCCAATTTCTTCTTCCACCAAATATTTCCACTGCCAAATTTATAATTTTTCACCGTTGCAAATTCCTGTTTGCATCATTTGGTATCAGAGCATGGCCTGCAGATAGTCCTCACGATCTGACGATCCGTACAGATGTTCGTGCAAATACAACAAAAGACTCATTTGGCGGAACGTAAACGGCGAGCCGAAGATGCCTACAACAAAGATTTGGTATTCATGTTGCTCGAAATTCAGTCGAGTCTACGGGAGTTAGCTGCATATTTTCGGACCTTGAGCATCGTCAGATCGATACATCCCGTCCTCAAAGCTATTGTCCAGATTTCTGATGAAGAAAAACAAGAAAAAAAAAGACCACCATCAATGTTCTGTTTGTTGTCTAGCAAGATTCCGACCAACGATATGCAGATAGTCCTCACGATCTGACGATCCATACAGATGTTCATGCAAATGCAACAAAAGACTCATTTGGCGGAACGTAAACGGCGAGCCGAAGATGCCTACAACAAAGATTTGATATTCATGTTGCTCGAAATTCAGTCGAATCTACGGGAGTTAGCTGCAGATTTCCGGACCTTGAACATCGTCAGATCGATACATCTCGTCCTCAAAGCTATTGTCAATATTTCTAAGGAAGAAAAACAAGAAAAAAAAAGGACCACCATCTTGCTGTCTAGCAAGATTCCGACCAACCTACTCCTACGGAAACGACTCCACCGACACCCGCAGCCCTCTTGCAGGTCCCCTACGCCAACCTCGCACGTTTGGCGACCCCCACAACCCTGCTATAGGTCTCCCCCGCCAATCAAACAGCCTCGACAGTCCATCCGCAGCCTCCCTTCGCCGCCCTTGCGCCTCCAACGACCACCCAGGTATCCCTCCTACCTACCCCCGCAGCTCACAAACCCCGTTAACAATGTCATATCCACCCACAACATCACGAAACCCCCTTCCAAACTTATTGATTCCAGTTCCCTGCACTTCCAAAACAACCCTGTCACCCTCTCTTCATCGCCAACACCCCATCCAACTACCTCTTGTTTCAACCTCGCCACCACAGGAACCCCTACCCTCAATCCATGTTCGCACACCCCCTCCACCACGCTAAAAACCTCGTCCAGACCCTATTCTACTGCATGTCACTGCCGCGATATCGTCCTCCCATCATCGCCAACTTCTGCTCCCGGTGGAGCCAAAACCGCCACCTATGCCGACTTCCTCGAGACTGCCACCACCTCCCTAACAAAAGAAAGAGGTTTATCTCTTATTGGTTTCTTCATCTCCAAGAAAAGAGATAAGAATATCTACTGAAGTTTTTATAATAGGGTCCCTCAATAGAAACCTCTTTACCGAGCGGTTAAAGTGGAACAAAGTATAGAAAGAAGAATATATTTAAATGAAGGGGTAGATATTTTGCAGAAATACCCCTCGATGGAAAAGAATTATAAAAGTAATGTTGATAAGAACAAGAAATTGAAGGAGATTGGCTCACCAATTTCAGACGAAAGTCTCCAATGCCACAACCAGAGATTGTGCAACTCATCAGGAGATGAGTTTTCCAAAGCGCAGAGAGCTAATGCAGCGTGAAACAAATAGATAGAATTTAATTTTCGTTCGCTAATTAGAGTCAAAATAATTTTGCGGTTAATTGAGTCCGCTGCAAATTTATATTTTAAATAAAGAGATCGCATGTTATCTCAAATTAAATAAGTTAGTCGACTATATTTAGCAGTTAGTCGAGTTCAAATTAGAATTATATTTTATCCTGTTTATAATTTCAATGCCTTAAATATCGGATTTCGATTCCGTTTCGGTAAACCTGGAAAGAGAAATTCAATGGAATTTCGGTGGAATTTCAATGAAATGGCCGGAAATTGAGGAAATTACTTGAAAACTCTCTTTTTAAAAATTAAGATTCCTAGTATTTTTTAGCTCTAAATGAGATACAAATACACAGTTTTTTTGATAATAGTAAGAAATTAAAATGATATGTTACATTAAATTTCCATACCATCGCTCCAACAGTCAAAAAAGTAGTATGCTGCTCAGAACCAGAATCAAATTTGGAAACGAAATTAGAAGTCATTAGTTTTACCTCTAGAACATGAAGAGAATGGTGAAGCATGCAATAATAACACAGAAAAATATAAACCAACAAAGAATACCAACAAAATGATATCTTATGTAAGAAAATGAAGATCGAAATGATAATTTAGAACTTGTATCTAAGTAAAATACTTTTAACTTAAAAAATATTTAATTTTAGAAATAAATTAAGACACAGACACACACAGAAACCTACAAACACAAATCTTTCTAACATATATGTCTAATAGATGCAGTGTATATCTTGCAATTGTAAAATATATGTGTTAGAAAATCGGAAGCGGAAGCGTAAACATGGAAAAAGATAAAGAAAATAAGAACAGCGGGATTTTTACGTGGAACCCTACTCCGTGAGGAGCGGGATGAAACCACGGGAGAAGCCCTCAAAGGGGCGTATTTTTCTATTGCTTTTCTCATCTGTTACAGGAGGCCTGGGGCTCCTTATATAGCCTCCACAGGGCCTCCAAGTCCCACCATTGGACGATGTGGGACAAAACTCAGTGGTGGGGTAAATGGACCCTGGAGGGATCCATTTACCCACCTATTACATAAGTGACGCATGCTCCAAATACTCTAACACTCCCCCTCAAGCTGGAGCATGCAATGCTCAGCTTGGACAAACAGAAAGAAACTCAACTCACAATACATGACACTACAGGCAATATCAACCCAACGCGCACAACTGCTACAATCGAGGACGTTGCTTCTCATGGTGTGCATGTGAGGAGGACCAACTGGCTGGAGTGTGAAACAGGATCTCTCCCTTCTGGCTCAGAGAATGGTACTTTTCTTCTGGAGTCCCTATGATACCACATGAAAACCCTTGCCCTTAATGGTATAGGGAATGGTCCTCTGCTCTGGAGTCCCTATGGCTCACATGAAAAACTCTGGCCGACCAACAAGAATGACAAATGATTGGCATGCGTCGTCGTCGAGTCTGAGTCTGAAAAATGTAGAGTCTGAACATCTGATCGGTCTGGAAAATCTGATATCTGAATCTTAGAACAAGACCTGTGACTCTACATATACTCCCCCTTTCTCCCATACTGGTCGGAAAACATGGATGCCAATTATCGACCAAGTTGGGAGAAGACAAAGAAATTGGGGTTACACATGAACTTTCTCAAACAAACTTCTTGCGGCTTTTTTTATAAGCCGTCATCTTTTTTTTTGAAAACATTTTTTAAACATTTTTTTAAAGCCATGTAAACATTTTTTCCTCGGCTTTTAATCATCATAATATTTTTTTTTGAAATTGCGTACGGCTTTTCTTCTTTTTTGTTTTGTACGCGCCTTTTCTCTCTTTGTTTTTTTTTCTTTTTTAAAAAAAAATGAAACCTCTCCGTCCAAAGTTGGACCCAACTCTTCCTCTCTTCTTTTTTTTCTCAGCCCACTGTTGAGCTTTCCATTCAATTTTATATATATATATATATCAACTGGGTCCTAATTTTTTTTAATAAAAACAGGCCTTGAGCCCTAGGGTTCCCACGCCCTGGGAATAGGGTTCCGTGGGAACCCTCAGTCGCCCGCCACCCCCGCGGGGCTCTCTGCTCCTGGGCATCGCACCCTCCCCGATGTGGGTGGGGATCTCCTTCTCGCGCGCTGCCTTAGGAGAGGATGGAGGAGGAGCACGCCTTCGCATTTACTGGAGAACTCGTCGCTGGAGCTCGTTTCTTCTGCGGCTTGTCGCTGCTTGAAGGAAGGTCGGCGGGACTGCTTCTTTGAGGAAGACGCGCGAAGGAGTCGCGCTCTCGCCTGGTGCGATAGCCATCGTCGTTAGGAACACGAAGGGGAGGCCTCCGCCTCCGCCTACTTCATGTCGCACCAGCCGTGGACGCTGGAGGTACTGAGGGGGCTCGCCGCCTAGATCTCGCGCCTGAAAGTAGGAGGCACACAAAGACTCGCCCTGGCGGCGATCTGGAGATTTGTGGGGTCACGCGAGGGAGGTATTATGCATGGGGCTTCTCGCCAGAGAAGGGTTCGTGCGAAGAAGAAAGATGCACCGCCAACTGAGGCATTGCATCTGGGCGGTGTTGTGCCGTTCCTCCAGAGCTCGCCGCTGGAGCTTGTAGCGGCATCGCCAGAGCGTGAGGGCTGAGATGCGGCTTGAAGGGCGCCGCTTGGTGCGCTGGAGAGACCAGCAAAGGCTGTAGGCCCTTGGCCTCCGTGACCGAAGGAGATGTGCTTGTTGTTTGGAGCCGTCGTTTGAGCGCATGATCTGGAATAGAGGGCGGCTAGAGATTGCGTCGCTTGTTGCTTCATGGATCTGAGCTGCCCGTATGCGGCTGGGATCTGCCGCCTTCGATATCGATTGCCAAGAAGAGGCTGGAGAGAAGTGTGCCTGTGATTAGGGTTCTTGAGATTAGGGTTTCAGAATGAACCCTCGAGCACGACGAAACTGGAGCCTGGATGTTGCTTGTAAACAGGGTTTCATATGAAATCCTAAAAACTTGGCCTGTTGTACGCAGATCTCGAACCATCGCAAAAAAAAATCTTCAAGAATGAATCTCCGGCAATAACTAAGAACTGATTATCCGACGAATCTTCAACAACAAAAATAGGGTTTCCATAGAAACCGCAGATCTGAATCTTAAATCTCGAACAAAAAAATAAAATACCATAAACTCCTCGAGAATCGAACCCGCTCTGATACCATGTTAGAAAATCGGAAGCGGAAGTGTAAACATGGAAAAAGATAAAGAAAATAAGAACAGCGGGATTTTTACGTGGAACCCTACTCCGTGAGGAGCGGGATGAAACCACGGGAGAAGCCCTCAAAGGGGCATATTTTTCTATTGCTTTTCTCATCTGTTACAGAAGGCCTGGGACTCCTTATATAGCCTCCACAGGGCCTCCAAGTCACACCACTGGACGATGTGGGACAAAACTCAGTGGTGGGGTAAATGGACCCTGGAGGGATCCATTTACCCACCTATTACATAAGTGACGCATGCTCCAAATACTCTAACAATATGTTATACAAGATAAAAGCAAATCGATTAACAGCAAGAAACTGTGTAGCATTCACAAGCACAATATATATTCAACCTGATAGCAGGCAAATATATATAGTCACAAGATTTCGAAGGTTGCTAACAACCTACCACTCACGCAGCCACACATACTCATTGTAGTAGAGAGAAGTTGCAAGAAAGCAAAGCCTTAAATTTCAAATTTCGGTTTCATTTCGCCAAGTCTGGAAAGAGAAATTCTTGAGAATTTCGGTGAAATCGTCGGAAATCTTGGAAATGACTCTAAACTTGACTTTTTCCAAAAAATATGGTTTTTAATATTCCCAAGTCGATAAGTAAAAAAGAAATCCACACTTATTTGTAAAACAGAATTATAAATATAAGTTGTAAGGCAGTATTATCATCATAATCATCGCACATGTTGATATGTAGAGCAATGTGTTGCCTAGAGTTAAAATTATAAGCAAAACTAGAAGCAAAAGCCATGATAATCACCTTGTCAATAAGAATGACGTGACACATATAATAACTACTAATCAAAATATATATACCAAAACAAAGAAAGAAGAAAAAATAAAGCTCTTCAGTTAAAACTTAAATTTAACTTTTAAGTATTGCTTCTAACTGATTTGGTAAGTTTAGATTTAAAATTTAGAAATTAACTAAAGAAACTTCTTCAAAAAAATGTAAAGCACTCTAACAACTCAACACATCAACGAATAAATAATTGAAAGTTCATTTATACATGTAAATTTCAATGAAAGTGAATGGTACATTCCTTTATTTTTGTTGTTTCATTGAAACGGCATGCAATTTCGATGAAATTTCATTGACATTTCGTTGATATTTTGTTGAAATCCTAGAAAAAGAAATAAGGTAGCATTTCGATTTCAGTGATATGGAGAAATGGAAATTTCGGAGAAATTCGGTGGAATTTCGTTGAAATTTGAGTCCATGCTCCAGATGTAAGCTGGGTTTTTTTAAGTCAAAAAAGGGGAAAGCATGCAGCGGTGTACACCTCGATATATTAATAAAAAAACATATACGTACATCCTTAAACAGTTACAAAAGCCAAGGGATGCAAACATTTTCACGGTAAAATTTTTGTCCCGAAAAAAGAAGAGTGTTTCTAGCAAGCCAGATGGACCACAGAAATGTTAGGGGCGTAAGTAAGACCTTCCTCGGGCGCTGCCGAGCAATCAGCAGGGAGTCCTAAAAAGACTCAAGGTTCCGAACACAAATGCAGCTCAAGTTTAAATCGGCCCAAAGAGGAGCCGTGCAGGGGCAGTTAAAAAAAAGGCGATCCATTGATTCAATCTTACTTCTACAGAGACTGCATCCGTCCGAGATCACCCCAAAAAATTTTGCGCAACGGTCTCTCATCATTATTCTCTTACGCCTGAGTAGCCATAGGAAGAAGCTAATATTCTCAGGTAGCCCTAGTGTCCAGATAAAGCTGCAATCTCTAATCATGATGTTTGTTCTCAAGGGAGGAGGTCTACAACAGAAAAAGGACTCCCGCGCCATACCCAGTGGTCACACTCATCATACGACCCCTCAGAAAGCTTCAAAGAGTCAAACAGGAGAAGGAACTCTTCTAGATGTTGATCAGAAAAATTTACAGAAAATAAGGACATCCAGTTACCATCACTCCAGCAATCAACAATGTTTACCTGACGGTCCACGGCCAACGCAAAAAGGCACGGGAAGAGACCGCTAAACGGGCCCTCTCCAGCCCAATCATCCATCCAAAAGCAAAAGGCTCGCCATTTCCCAGTGTGGGGCGAAAATGATCGTGGTACCACAACAAAGCATTCACAATCCCTTTCCAGAAGGCAGACGGTTGCATGCCTACCACAAAGATCGGTAACGATTGGCGAGTGATGGCGTAGATGCACCTGACGAGATTGCATCATAAGTATTCATCTCTCCCCCGAAGCCTACTCAGCCATTTCAAAAAAGCAGAGACTCGTTCATCGCGTCCAGACGCTTGACCCCAAGACCATCATATGCCTTTGTAAGAGTGGCAGTCTTCCAGTCCACAAGGTGCATCCCCTTCCCGACCAAACCAGGCTTGCACCATAAGAATCCTGTGCATGAGCCTCTCGAGGCGTTCTTGATCCCAGCGGGCATAAGGCGAGACGACATGAAGAAAGCATGGATGGCAGAAAGGACCACCTTCACAAGCACCAGACGACCACCTTTAGAGAGGTTAGACGCCTTTCAACCTGTTAATTTCCTCTCCAGCTTCTCAACGACACGCAACCAGTCCGATAGTTTTATTCTTTCAGATGAAAGAGGGAGTCCCAGATACCGGATAGGGAGGGAACCCACCTACGTGCCCGGCTCAACACTACAAAGCCTCACCTCCTCCTCCGAGAGCACAAAAGGGATCATCGTGGATTTACCATGATTTACAACCAGACCAGACATCTCCCCAAAAAATTCTAGCATGACTGCCATACCATTGGCCTCCTCTTTCCCACCCTCAATGAAGAGAATTGTGTCATCCGCATACTAAAGAAGTGGAATAACAGTACCATCAAGTGAGAAACCTTTCGTTAACCCCGACTCTTGGACCCGCTCAACCATGCACGCCAGAACATCAGAAGCGATGACAAACAGTAATGGCGCAAGAGGGCAACCCTGCCTAACACCCCTCTGCGGCTGAGAAAAACCGTCCTCCGAACGACCATTCACAAGAACCGCCATAGATGCAGTGGTGATGCAATGCTTCATCCATGACACCCAAATCTCCGGGAAACCCCTCCTGTGTAAAGATGACCACAGAAACCGTCAGTCCAACGTGTCGTAAGCTTTGGGAAAAAACCACTTTCCACAGCATAGCCTTCGTCTTCCTTATCTTCCAGTCTGCAACGAGCTCCGAGGCCATGACCAGGCTGTCTGAAATATGTCTTTCCGGAATAAAGGTCGACTGAACAGGAGAGATAATGTGTTCGAGTACTCTGCTCAGTCTTACAGCAAACTTTTACCACAATCAGGTAGATAGCATTGGAAAGAGCAATCGGTCTGAAGTACTCAATTTTTTTTGAAGCTCATCTACAACCTGCAACACCTCGAAACCGACAAGATCCCAAAACTCCCTATAGAAACAGATCGGGAAGCCATCTGGTCCCGACGAACCATCAGCATTGAGGCTCCAAACAGCGGCCTTCAACTCCTCCATAGCTACTTGTTGGATAAGGCTACTGGCATGAGCATCGGAAAGTCTCAAGAGACCAGGAGCAGCCCACCTCCATGGCCTAAACGAAGCCCTCCTCGAGAAACGAAAGAAATGATCTGCAATCGACCGGCCCATCTCTATGTTGCCTTCGACCCAGACATCAATGACCACAGAATGGATAAAGTTGCCACGACGCCTGTCACTAGCCACTCTATGAAAGAAAGAAGTGTTTGTATCCCCCTCCTTGAGTGAAAAGTACCTGGATCTTTGCTGCCATTCCGCCACATGTTTCTTGTCCTCGACCAAGATCCTCCGTTGAGCCTCCGCTCTCTGAAGCAACTCAAAGTCAGACAGAGTCATGTCATCCTCCAAGCTGTCAAGCCTAGCAACCTCAAGCTCTGCCTCCATCCTGCTAGCATGCCGAGCCTCTCTAGACTAATTCTTGAAAGCACAAAGTCTGACGCGCAGAGAGCTCAGCTTCTGGACAAATCTCGCCACGGTTGAGCTCGCTACGCTCGTAGAGGACCAATGAGAATAGACCAAATCTAGAAAAGAGTCCTCTAGGAGTCAAGCCTTTTCAAACCTGAAAAAGCCCCTAGGCAGGGGAAAAACACCCAAGTCCCACAAATCGACGTATGATCTGATCTCATTCTCGATCTGCTCGAAGCAAAAGGCATTGGAAATAACTCCAGTAACTTCGCAGAAGCCAGAAAACAGTCGATACGAGAACGAGAACCAGAATTTCTCCACGTGTACTTCGTGCCAGCAGCGTCCACCACCTCCAGCCCCAAGTCATCAATAAGCTCCAAGAAATTCACGGACCTTGTATCCTGACCGCCACACATACCCGGTCGATCCGAATATAACAGAGAGACATTAAAGTCTCCACCAACTAACCATGCACACACTGGAAACATGGATCTGGCTGCCCTCAGATCATCCCAAAGTTCTTGACGAGAAGCGTACTGACATGGCCCGTAAACACAAGAAAGAGCAAACTGCATACTCGAGCGAGTGCACTCCAGAAGCACCGAGAGTACATGAGTACTCCCATGCTCCGTACGAAAAGTGAATAAAGAGCCCTTCCAAGCCACCAGCAAACCATAAACGGAACCAGAGGCATCAATCGTACGGAAGTCAGAAAGATGACTCTGACCAAAAGACTTCCAAAGATCTCACGAGCATGAACCTAATTTCGTCTCCTGCAGGAAAACCACATCATTGCACCACTCTGAGAACCTCGATCCCAGAGTCCTCTTCTCCGGGTCTCCCAGACCCCTAACGTTCCAGGAGAGTATCTTCATTCAGAGCTCGTGGAGGAACCCCCTAGGTAAATCAATCCCGCCAAACCAGCAACCTGCAACTTGCGCTCAGAGAGCGAGGAAAAATCATCACGGTGCGCTTTACAACATCCCCTCCTTTTGTATCTCTTGCCAGCCCTTTCATCCGCACAAGGAGCCGCAAGAGGCTCCAATCTCAGGGCTCCAGCCCCGACACCGTCAATCGGTGAGTCAAAAGAAGCAGAAGTACACGCCGCAGAATCAGAAAGAATCGTCGTAGACCCTGGTGGCTCCAGTAGCAGAGAGTGGGTCGCCGTTGAGAGTTGTTGCAGTGTAGGAGCTTCCGCCCTCTTCCGGATGGGACACCCAAGACCACTGGACTCACTCCAGCATGCACCAGAAGCAAGCAGGCCCACGGAAGAGTGACCCAAGAAACCACAGCACCAATTCGAGGAGCTAAACAGGCACCATGTCGGGTCGAAGGATATAAACAAGCACCGAGTCGAGTCGAAGGAGAAGCACAGCACGGCTCTGGAAGCAGAAGGACCTGAGATGGTTATTCGGGTCCCGATCGGGTCCGCCTCACTGCTTGAGCGAAATAAACCCAAAGCAGAAAATCAGAAAGGATCTGGTTCAAGTTGACCGGATCCGGAGCCATGGTGTTTCAAAAGAAGCACCCAAAGGTCGTATCTTCCTCGGTAGAAGCCAAAACGGCAGGATTGGAAGCCGAAATGAGCGCCTCCTGAAAAGGTGCCTCGATAACCGGGCCTTCCAAAACAGAAAGGTGGTAGCACGATACCTCGTCGGAGGAGAAGGTTGCGTCGTTGTCCTCCGCCCCACGCGGCGACGGCGACGGTGTAGGCAGAAAGGACACCCTTAGCCCGAACGTGAACCGCCCCACTAGCAAAATCGCATCAGCCTCCAAAGGTGTAGCATCAAGGCACTCCATAAGGAGCAAGGTAGCTCTAGGATCTTCTCCCAGCAAGCGACCATCGGCCAGAATACAAACAATCTTTCCAAGGTGCGAAAGCGGCGCCTTTAAGCATGGCAACGACCGAGAAAGGAGACGAACTCCCAGCACGTGAGCCACCCACTTAACAGGAACACCCTCAGAACCATATGCGAACCACCGGGAGTCTCCAAACGATCTCACTGTTCAGGGCCATGTGAAGAAGAGTCTGCACCTGAGGTTTAGAAAGGCCACGAGCACAACAACGTTAAGAGCCCAACTCAACGACGTCACTTGAGAAGGCCTCTCCAAACAAGCAAGATAGGTCCTCCCAGATCGACGACACCGAGAGTGCCCCTTCCGACCATGAACCAACCAATAAGCCCTCATTCTCCTGCAGTGAGTAACCCCTAACCACCTCGGCGTAGGAATGTGACCAGCGAGCTAACCCCCCACCAAATGTCGAATCCACGATAGGGGTCGGCGGGCCGCCACCGGTGAAACAGATTGATCCATGGGACGATTTGCGTGACTAGGACCCAAAGAACATGTGTTCCTCCGATGGCCCTCTCAGCCACACAAAAAACAACGGGGAGGGGAGGGACAGGACAATGCCTAATGCCCTCTCTCGACGTAGCGGAAGCATCGGCTGCCCTTCTTTCTGTGGGAGACCGCTACCCAGGCCCCTGTAGATCCCGCTTCTTCCACAACCCTGCATCGAGGCGAGAGCGGCCTCCTCCGCCAAACCTTTTGACCTTCCACGATCGCCCTCCGTGTTTTTCCCGACTCCGCCTCCCCACTCCACCTCTCCAAGCCTCCAACCTCTGACGTAAACTGGTTTTGTTATTACATTACTATATATTCAACACATAGTAGAAACTATATATTGTGGAAATTGCGTGATTTTGATCACAATTGCGATGCGACTACAAGATTTTGCCACCTTGTCAACGTCCCCTTTTTCAGCCTTGGTAAAACAGCATTGACAACGGAATTTAAAACCTTCCATCTATACACCACAAACTAATTTTCGAAACATAGAGATAGTAGGAGGGAGAAAGAGCTCCGGTTAATCATAGTCTGCACTTACATGCAAAACACTCTGCAAGCATCAACCAGCAAAACTCCTCACATTCTAGGCGTTTTCCCACCTTGTTAACGTAGTGCGCATATACGCTCATCCCCATAAGCCTCCGATAGTCCAATACAACCGTATAAATTTAACATCTGCCTAGCGGAAAGTCAAATTTCAACTTGAAGCCTTGAAAAGCCCCATCCGTGCAGACGAAATTCTTCGATTACACTTGATGATATCAAAACGCCCGCCAATAAACAAAAGATCCAGAATATCCAACAAATGGCCCGTAAAATACCCGGAAATAAACCAAAGAAGAAAGCGCGAAGAGATGATCTAAACCTGCAATACGCTGTTGCAGTAGCAGGTGTTGCCAAAGTTCTCCAGGCCGAAGTACCTCTCCCCCTCCGGGAACTGGTCGCCGAGAGCCTTCTCCAGCTTCGAACCCCCAGCTCCCATCAGAGAGGCCACACGATCGAAGAGGGATACCATACAAACAATTCCCAAGTCGATCCTCGAGAACGACAGTGCTTTCGATAAAGAGATGGAAGGGGAGAAATCTGTTTAGGGTTCGAGGAGATCGGCGTGATAAGTACGGAAAAGGTGAGCGAAGAGAAAGGAAAATGGCGGTGGATGGAGGGGCTCGAGTCTCGTTTGACTAATCCTCCTTGTACATGTGGAGAGATGTCTCTTCTGCCCACTTTCCGCGCTTTATTACCCACCCGTTTTGCTCAAAACTTTCCTTCGCTTTGGTCAAAATGATAATATAAGGATAGTTTTTATTCGGAGAAATCAGTAAATGTCGTAAAACGAGAAGATAAGCATACAATAATTCATGGGTAAGGTTTAGAGAAGAAACATAAAATATCTCACTGGATGGCAACAGTTTCATGTTCGTTGTCGAGCTCTTGCCCACTCTCGGCAAGCCTGGCTTCTCGGAGATTATCATGGTCCAGAACTTGATATCCTCTTCATTACACCATTAAGATCTCCAAGGGGATCTCTCCTATGGCGTTGTTGTTCAGCCATTGACGCTCCAAAGAGAAGATATTGAAATAAATAGGGATAGTTGCATCCTTAGTAGTTTCGTAATTATCTCAGGACCCTTCGATAATTCATAATTACACTTAGAACTTCGAATAATGACTCCGTTCTAACCCATAATCTTCTGTTATTTTAATCTATTAACTCAACCAAATCTTTGAGTTAATATAACATATCCTCGATCCAGCGGTTAAAATTAATTTAATGGTTAAAAAAGAAAGAAACCCCCCACCCTTCCCCTTCCTCTGTCCCTTCAAACCCACCGACTAGCCCCCCTCTTCCTCCTCTACCGCCCTTCCTCCGCCCACAGCACGTCAACTACCTACCTCCTAAGAGAGCACCATCGACACTTGTCGCTCCATGCGGGATCGTCCTCGATGATCACGCATTCCAGTTTGAGGATCATGCACTCCTACTAGAATAGCAGGATCTGCAATGCAGGGTTATCGGTCTAGTTCGAAGGAGGCCAGAACCACATGGGCAGCACGAGATCGTCGTCAACGCATATGCGAGATTCCGAGGAAGTACGCCTCCCTTTTCAGCTCATCCGCCATGGATCGTGGTCGATCACGAGGTTGGATTCGTAAAAAAAAGAGAGATTTTTACCGCTGAAATCAAATTGCACGCATGGTCTGCACCCCCCCCCCCCCCCAACCTTCCTCCTCTAGCCCTAGCACCACTCCCTCCTTACACCTTGCCCCCAACCCCACCTCGAGACCTCGGCCACGACTGTGTCGATGGTGCCAGAGGTGAGACCCACTGCGGTGCTGGGGGTGACGACGGTCTTGCACGCGCTCGGCTCCGGTGATGCATCTCCCGAGGAGATCGGGAAGATGATGGCGTAGATGGACACCGATGGAGACGACTTCGTGGACCTCGCAGGTTCGTGGCGTTCTTCTCACGTCACAATGACAACGGAGGCGGCATGCAGCTGATGGACGTGTTCTGGATGTACAACCTGGATGGGAATGGGAAGATCTCAGCGAAGGAGTTCCACCACGTGACGTGGAGGATTTGGCGAGCTTCTGCTCCATTTTCTCACGCAATGGGCGAGCTCCAGGGAGGAGAAGACTTCCTTGATTGCATAATGGCATCATTTTATAATATAATATGTTTCGAATGGTAAAATTGTCAACATTTAACTTTTTCCGTCAAAGTTAACGGACAATTGAGACAGAACTTGATAAAGGGTTATGTCATGTAAGAGTTAAGCATTATTCGGAGGTTATGTGTGTAATTTGTGATTATCGATGGTTCCTGAGGTAATTATGAAACTACTCAAAATTATAGATGTAAATATCTCAAATAAAAATCAAATAAAATTACTAAACTTTACATGTAGACTGCTAGATTGTGTTTAGACTGATAGACTTACATGCAGACCGTTAGATTATGTTTAGACTGATAGATTGTTGTTAACTCGATGATGGGCGAGTTAGTGGACTAGATTAACCTAGGGTTATATTTGCTATACGGAGTAGGATTGAAAGGATCATGGGGTAATTACATAATACATGAGTTGTGACGTAAATGGAAGGTTTTTAGGGGTCGTAGTATAAAATCCCATTTCAGTTGCAACATCGTCCACAAAGGAAATCCTGACTTGTTAAAATAATGGGCATTCGATTGGTTTGTTGGTTTGGATTATTTTGTTTGGTTTAGTTTTGACTTGGGCTAAAAAGTTTCTCAATTACCGGACCAAATTAGATTGGATTGAGATATTTGGGTGGGTAGTTTGAGCCGATTAGGTTCGGTGAAAACCAAATTATCCATGTGAGAAACTTGTTAACTAGTGATGGGACCATTGGTGTGATTAAGGATTCCAAAAAAGGTTAGAGATGTTCAAGTTGATATGGATGTATTGAGTTAAGACTAGGTGATTTTCGTGGATAATTTAGATCACGAAAGTGGATTGAGATTGGAGCATAGTTATGTGGTAATAAGGTAGGCTTTAGGTTGTTAAGAAGATGGAAAATCTATAGTATGTACTGATCATGTTGAGGTCGCTAGAGAAAAAAGCACAGTGAGTACAAAGATACCAGTATTTGAAATAATGCTTGGTTGGATACGGCTTGTTAACAAGTTTAGAGTTTTTGTATGGGAAAATGAGAGTTGCAATTAGAGATATATTAGGATAGAATTCTTAGCATTATATATTAAATATATATTTGTTGGGTTTGGTGGGTTCGTATCCTTGGTTATTAAAAGTAATAGTCTGGGTTATTTTGATGGGTCCGGTGGAAAACTTTAGATCAATTAACCATCCCAATATCCATTGAAAAGGGATGTGATTTGGGTCCAACCCAACCGAAAAACAAAATTACTCAATTCATTTAACACATTTCCCATGATTTCATTGAGTTATATGAGTTGACCTATGTAACGCCCATCCCTAATTCAGATCCCATACCCAACCAAGACGAGGCATGCACGTATGCGTGTTAGTGTACGTATGAAATTGGTTCATCTAAATTACTTTAAACAAAGACAAATTATTCTATACTCATATGTATCTGGCATCCATACATACAGAAGCCACCCAAGACTTCACAACTCCCAGATGTGACTATCGTGTAGGAAACTTTAAGCGCGATATACAAGGAATCAACAGTGATCTTTTGACCGAGAAACAACGGTGATCTTTTCTCCTTTTTTTCTCCTTTAACCCCAAACATAAAGTATCTCTTTTATAGCGGTAGAGTTGGAGGATTTTTTATGATAACAAAGCCTAACGTAACCAACTCCCAGTAATCTACTAACCATCAACATGGATCAACATAATTCGGTTACGTTTTATTTAATGACTCAGTAATACTCGTATTAATTATCTCTCCAATATTTCACATGAACCATATATATGAGTTTTATTCCAACATTCTCCAACTTGGTTCATATGATCCATATAAGCGTGCCTTTTCATATGTTTTCTATAATGTCAATGAACCATATACTTTAATTGAATTAAATTAATACGACTGTGGCGGTCGCACGCCATACAACTTGACATGATCCCTTCCATGTGTACAAATTAAATCTAACACCAGTAATTTAGAAGAAGAAAAATATCTCCTATCTTTAGTTCCATTTATATGTTATCTATTTGCAAACGTACATGCAGAATATAACAAAGAAATGATTCAGAAACATAGATTAAATGAGATTGTTGTAAACATAAAGGGCACCAAACAAAATGTGCTAATTGACCTCCCACGACAAGGAATTCTTTAAAACACCCAATCTAAATACATGCATAGAAAAATTATTAGGTGTGAAACCGTTAGTTAGTGAACCTATCACCATTAAATTAGTACTGGTGTGTTATATTGATACTCTTGGATTCTGAACATCCTCCATTAATGGTTAATACTTCAACACTATGTGTTTTGCACCCTTAGAATACTTTTCATTCTCTGAGAAGAAGATGGCAACAACATTAACATATGAAGGTTCAGGGCTTGCTAATAATGTCGACAATTCCATATCCTGATACAAAATTCTGCAGCCACAACCCTTTAACTATAGCCTCAAACTATGCTACAAATTCAGCCTCCATAGTGGAAGCAGCAATGATACACTACTTCACACTTTCCCATGGCTAGGGGCGGAGCCAGGAATTACATATAGGTGGGGCCAAATATTATGAACTAAAATACATGTGTACATATATACATATATGGACACACACATATGATATTCAAAATTACATTGGATGACATTACAACTAGACTTGTTACCCGACGTCAACTTCCCACCGATCTAAAAAGGTTTGTTCTGATGGTTTGGAAGTTATAAGATTTACATCATATATGTGCCTTAACTTTTATCTAGAATAATGCTATGCTATGGATGAATGCGATATCATCTCACATATATATGGCAATCATCTATTTTAGAGAAAAAAATAGATATACTGAGACAATAATTACCAATCCCTTTTCTCTATTATTGGTTACCTTTAGTAAAAATTGGTTGCATATCCTCAAAGAAATTATATGGATACAAACCCATGAATTTGACATTGACATGGATACATGTATTTTGATTGTCATTTTCATTTTTTTAAGAAAACATATACATGTATGTTTGTTTCGGTGTGTGTGTGTGTGGATACATATATAGATTTGAAATAGATGTGGGTTCATTAGAGGGATGCAATCGGATACATATATAGCTGTTTTTCTTTATTATTGTTTACATCTTCAATAAAAAATAAATGTGTATTTTTTCTTCAATATTGATACATATAATATTTTTTGGATCCGTCAAAATAAATATAAGCTCAACAGCCCAGCACCTCTCCAGTAACGATAACAAGTGCATATTGACAATTGCTACAAGGCAGCATGTATAAATGGAGTTTATTTACAAGTTATCAATTGATGCACATGCTGAATGAAGTTCTCTCATCGACATGTTAAAAAGGTATCATTTTGGTTGACCCAACTCCACTCTAAGTTGGTATGGAATTTGTAACCAACAAAATGTGCATTTCCAACCAGTATGGAATTTGTAATCAAAATTTGGACCCTCGGGAACTGAGTTCGATCTGGATATGGGTGTGAAATGCTCCTTTCCTCGTCTTTCTATCATGGTAAAAAATAGTTCAAACCTTTGGGATTAGCTTGTATCGTCCCATCTCATCACACCTAAGAATGGGTGTGGTTTTGATGAGCTGAACTCATTACCGTGAGAAGGCTCCAAAAGTCCAAACCTCATGTAATTGATTTCAATTTAGCGGTAGAAGACACTCTAAATCAGTCA
The DNA here is from genome assembly GCA_037367405.1 of Ottelia alismoides. NCBI lineage: Eukaryota > Viridiplantae > Streptophyta > Magnoliopsida > Alismatales > Hydrocharitaceae > Ottelia > Ottelia alismoides. Next base: position 318,912 of record JAZKJV010008722.1, on the reverse strand, counting down.
TCAACATCAAGATAGAGGGAGGAAGCGATCGCCGACGAGCACAATACGTAGGAAAGATTTCGATTGAAGGGAACTCATGGAAGAACTAATGCACCAAAGGAACATGCAAAAAAAATATCGATCTGGACATATATATTTTAACACGGAAGGTCATCGAAGCTCTGATGCTGACCGACATGCGGCGATCGAATGATAAAAAAACATAACAGTCAAAAGATCATCATAAGCTCACTTCAACAGAGTGATTTCCAGGTCCAATGGAGCATCCAAGAGTTGGTGGTCGACCATCCAACCATGGACGGTGCCACCGCCAAAAGTGGTTGTGGGAGCTGCTCCAATGGTCAATCAGCCAATCGCAAGAAGAGGTGAGTCCGGTCCCCATCCTCGAGGTCACTAAACAGAGGTGTGTTTGTGCCAATCCAAAGAACCCTATGGTGGACTGTTCAGAGCACCACCACCACCAGAAAAACTCAGCAAAGCCTTAATGGGGGGGAGGCATGGCCCCGACCTGCCCCCTTTCCCTCCGCCACTGCCCATGGCATAGCTCTACCAGTGAGTAGAAATATATATAGCCAAAGGTTAACTTTCTTGTGTCGATGCATCCCGCAAAATCTGAATCTGAATATATGGTAAACTCAAAATTATCGGTCGCGCGTATAAGAGCATATGATCTTTGGTTCCTTGTAGATACCTAAAATGTTTTTTTACAGGTTTTTAGCATTCCATACAAGGAGTACTTTGATACCGACCCAACATGTCAGTGGCAAAGCTAGTGTTAGGTTGAGTACATGTCTGGGCATACATGATACTTCCAACCACTGATGCATATGGAATCCCCTTCATTTTGTTATGTTCCAATTCATTCTTTGGACATTGATCAAAATAGAATCTGTCCCATTTCTGGATAGGAAGAATTCCTTAAAGCACTTGTCCATCCTGAAGATTTCTAGACCTTCTCAATATACGCATTCTGAGACAAGCCTAACAGTCCTTTTGATCTATCACGTAAATATTCCAATCACATAGGTGGTAGGATACCTCACAAATATTTTCCAATTCAAAGTTCTTGGAAAGATACTTCTTTGTATCATGTAAGAAATCTAAATCATTCGCAGCCAACAATATCATCAACATATAAGACTAATATAACAAACTTGTTCCCAATGACCTTCATGTAGATACACCTGTCCCACAATGTTTTCTACAATACCATAAGATGTAATGGTATTGTTAAACTTGATATACCATTGGCAGGTGATGAATCTCTATTTCGTCATCTTGATTCTTTCATGTATATACACTAATTTGTGAAAAAAATACTCAAGAATTCACATAAAATACTACACAAGAACTAGTATTTTATTCTAAAATAAAAGAATAACGGAAAGAAAAGAAAATAAATGAAGTATCAAAGACACTGAGTGACCCTAAACCCCGAGACCCAGTCATCATGATGACTTGATTAACAAGGAATAAAGTAGGAGAGATAGAGTGGCCTATTGTACAGAAAACACAGCATAGAAACCCTAATTTTATAACCCAACAGTTACATTTTTTGGGACCTATTTTATTTTATTACTTTCATACATCAAATTAATAAACTTTGAACATGAAAGTTATACATAAAATAAAAAAAATCAAAATCTATTTCATTCAAAAATAAGGCACAGTGTGCAAACGGCAAGGACACAGAATAAAAAGCCGTAAGGAAAACTTTGCAGACATGTATCTTCTCCATACAAACTCAAAATTCACCAAACTTGCTTTTATTATTAATAAAAATTAAATTATCTATTTAATGAAGGTGGTTTCATTCACTTTAAAGTTAAGATGCAAAAGTTAGCTTTTTTGGCCCTTATTGTGCAATATACATGTATATAATAATCATTATATTTTTTATAGTTTTCACCTTCTTATATTTTTTTAAGGGAATGGGGAGCTTGCCCCATGGTGCAAGGAAGTTACATGCACCAGAATCCTTAACCATTGGATCAAGATCCACCCAAGGGTTGTGATCAAACCTCTTTCCCCCAGAAAAGATGCCATTCCCGACGCAAAAGCTGCCCGAGCATGTGAACAGTGCCCTCTCTCCCTCCCATTTCCTTGCATGTGCTTTCCCTTCCTTACATCTCTCTGCAAACCTCCTCACTGGTCTCCAGGCCATCTCCTCTATCGATCCCTCCTTCTCTCACGTACGGTCGGGATGCGCGGGGCAACGACACATGACCCTCTCCGCTCTCCAATGCCCACCTCCAGCGAGAAGTCCGCTGAGACCCTCCATCTCTCGTCGGCAGTAACCTCTTGCGAGGACTTCCACCGCGCCCCTCTCCCTTTTGAAGGCGGAAATCTCCTGCGAGAAGTCTACCGCACACCTTCCCCTCGCCACCATCCTTTCCCTCTCCTCCGTTCAGCTACCCAGTGTGCCCTCCCTCTACCTAACAGGTAAGCCCCATTGTTAGCAGTATCCAGTTTACACAGAGAATGGATTCTGGGAGTCATAACCTCACACTCTTTAAATAGTTAAAATCATTAGCTTTAATGTTTAGATTGGGAATCTTAGTGATACCCCGATAGATATTTTCCGAGTTCTCACATCTTGTTGCAAAGCAATCCTTGATTCAGATCTTCACATCTTGTAACTTGATGCACTTTCTAATATGGATAGGTATTCATATCAAGGAAAATTGATATGTTGTCGGACAAGAACTCATGTGAGGCCAAAGGTTGATGAACCAATTATGCAAGTAAAGAACTAAATTCAACTACCTTAACATGAATTTTCTTTCAATATTCACATTAAAAAATTATTATGAAAATTGAAAAATATGTCTACAATAATAAAAAAATAATACATGATTAAACTAACAAATATGAACAGTAATAAAAAAAACATGATGTAATCAATAGTCTCTGTTGAAAAGTTGATGGTTATCCAGCACAAGACATGCAGTTAGGTCTGAAAAGAGTCATTTAAAAGAAAAGAAAAAATATCATGATTTTTTTATGAAACAAATCCTATTATAAACAAGGATGGATAGATAAATCAACAATAATATCCTGGCTAAATAAACACATCCCGGATATTCAAAGTTTCATCTTGATGTTTCCTTAATTTGAATTTATCTACCGTCAACCATTTATGCAGGTTTACTACTAGGAAGGAAAAAATATTTTTCCTGTTCATTTCATAAAATTATGAGGATTTGTATCAGCGGCGTTACAAATAGAACTTATATTGCCTAAAAATTATGAGGGTATGAAGAAGATCAAAGAAAAAAATCAAAGGAAAAAATCTCTCATGGTAAAAGCTAACGGATGCCCAAGAAAATGCGAGAGATTTAAATCTGACATAAAGATATTTCCATTGCCAGAGATAAAGAAATAACATGTGCCTATGGAAGAAAAGAGCATTACCAAATGGCATGTCAATAAAATGTAATCATGTTTACTTTTAAATTATTGAAATAGCTACTTTCTGTATGTTGTTAAGATATTAACTAAAATTTTCTTCTTTTCAAGCTGGAGCATTGTTTACTTAAAAAAAGTGGTATCAACGTTTACAGCAAATAAAAGCACGTATTTAGGGAGTTTGCTTGTCAAATCGGGGGATTGTAGTAATGTGCTGTTGTTAGATCGGGAAGCTATCTTTTTTTTGTAATGTGCAATCACCGAATGGTTGCAATGAATGTGCTACTGTTAGTTTTTTGTAGAATGTGCTGATGTTAGTTTCTATGTACGTGTTATTGTTAGATCGAGGAGTTGTTGAGAATTTTTTTTGTAATGTGATACTATTTGATTTTTTGTAAAGATCTGTTGGATTTTCTGTAATATGCTATGGATAGATCAGGATAATGCTATTGTTACATCAATGTGTCATTAATTTGGACTTCAGCATCATGGCAACAATGGGTAATGGAGATTTCCTAAGATATTGAAAAAAATCACATCTAGATGTTATCTACTTTGACTTCAGCACATTGCAACAGTGAGATAATGGAGAACAGGAGAAGTCCAAAGATAATGATGAAAATAACTTTCCAAGTATCAATTACATATACACACACTCTTTCTTACTACTGCGTCATCTCGATTGGAAGACATTGAAAATGCATGTCTTGATCATCGCTGGACATATCGAGTGTTATTCTGAAGTCCAACCTTTCACTAAATACATGTATAATAGTTGATAATCGGTCCAAGATTATTTCATCGAAAGGTCGCTTGGTATAATAACCAAAGTAAACATTTAAAATCAAGCAAAATGAAGATGTGCTGATACATCTCAACATAGTAATCTCGAAACACCATTTCACCCCTCAACATTACAACATGCTCACATATTCACTAATATTCCAGAGTTTCAACATAGATTTTACTTCCAAAAAATTTAACAAGAAAGCATTCAAATTGCAGGCGCATGGATTTAATTCATGAATCAAACACTAACATTTCTTGCCTGCTCTTCAAAAACTCAAATCCAATCTCTGGCAGTGATAAATTCTTCATCGGTATAGAATCTTACAGATTGGTCAACTTTCTAGGATGTAAAAGTATCCGATATCTGTGAGTAATATAACAAGCATTCATTCATATATGCGAGATCATTTTTTTTCAAACAGATCATAGTTCTAAAAAGCATCAGTGCTTGTTTCTGTTTAACAAGCAACCGAGTAACGATTCAGTCTACACACCAACAGCATCAATGCATCTTTTTAAAAATTCTCCAATAAAACGTGATTCCAAAAAATGTACAAATAGATAAAAAAACATATAATTGACATCAAAAACATAGTTCTAAAAATTCCCAATGAGGCTCCTCTCTCTGACAAGTTTCTAGACGTCCTCTTGATGGCAGTTGCCACGATTCAGATCTCTCATGAATCCTATGGAAACAACACCGAATACTCCATCCCCAAGTCACTTCTCGTCACTAAACCGATCGATCACGGATGAGAGGTGATTGAATGCAAATCTACCAGGGCCACCCGCCTTATTGAACTCATCTTCCGTAGAAGCAACCTCATGTTCTTTATGGACGGTTGATGCTTCCTAGCATATACTATTATTTCTGCAAACATACCGTATAAGAAAACAATGAAAAAACAGATGCAGTTGCTATTGCAACACCAACTCCAATAAGAATCATGGCCACAATGTGCCACTTTCTTCCTGCAACAAGATCTCCTTGTCCACCCGACTCTCCTCTTCCAGAATTAAAGCTAATGATGTTAAATGTTTAAATACTATACTATTAAGATTCCAAACCCATTCTCTATGTAAACTGGATACTGCTAACAATGGGACTTACATGTTAGGTAGAGGATGGCGCACCGATGCGATAGACTCCTTGCATGAGGTTACCACCGGTGAGAGGGAGAGGGGTGCAATAAACTCCTCGACGAGAGATGTAGGGTCTCAGCAGACTTCTCACTGGAGGTGGGTGTTGAAGAGCGGGGAGGGCGCATGTCCTTGCCCCGACCCGACCATCAGTGAGAGAATGAGGGACCGACAGAGGAGATGGCCGAGAGGCCAGTGAGGTTTGCAGGGAGATGGAAGGAAGGGAAAGCACGAGCAGGGAGATTGGAGGGAGAAAGGGCGTTGTTCACAGGCTCGGGCAGCTTTTGCATCGGGAATGGCATCTTTTCTGGGGAAAGAGGATTGATCATGCCCTTGGGTGGATCTTGATCCAATGTTCAATGATCCTGGTGCATGTAACTTGGTTGCACCATGGTGCAAGCTCCCCATTCCCTTTTTATAATTTTGTAAACATTATTTAAAACACATATAAGTAATAAAATAAAATAAAACCATTAAAAATATATTAAAATAAATAAGATACTTCAATATATAGATGAGTTGTACTTATATATACTTATAAACATGCACTTAATTATTTAAGTAAATAAATACAATCATAAAAATCCAATAAAAATATCTAAATATGTATTTAAATAAATTATAAATATATAAATTATGTGCATAAAATAATAAAATACAAATAAAAATAAAATAAGATAAATACTTGTATTTATACCTATATACATATATGTAAATATTAATACGTAATAAATTGACTCGTCAAAATAAATAAAAGTACCCTAAAAATACTACATAAAATAACAAATACTTTTTATTGTTTGACAAAAAATAATAAAACCCCAATATTTTAAAATCAATTAATAAAGAATTTCCCTCCTCTATTTTCCTGGTTGGTCCACGTGGACCAACTAGGAGCCCAAGACTGTTGACCAGACAGGTCAATGATCCTTCCCAACACCCCGGCCGTGTCAGAACCCCACCTACCCCCTCTTCTCCCAATTCTTCACACCACCTCCATCATTCATCTTCCTTGAGACCAACCCCATGCTACAACCCTATGATCCATCATCCTCTCCCATATCATAGCTCCCACCAACCATCGTCCTTGATCTCTCGTCTTCTCCACCCTATTTGCCCTTCACTACAACTATAAAGCATCCCCTCCGATGACCGTTCCAATTTTTATCCTCCTTGCTCACATGTAACCCCAATAGAAGCCTCCTGTCGAGTCTCGTAAGTGATATCTTCGAGCTTCAGGCCTTGTCTACGTGGATAAAGGCGCGACGAGGTGCGATCCAAGTTCATCGGTGAGCTTCTCCAGTGAACTTCCTTCTGCTCCAGGTACGCTTGTCTGAGCTGTTAGCTTTAGGTTTTCTTCATCCATTTTGTTTATGTATCCTAGTTTAGGTGTCAGTTGCATGTTTAATAAGTAGGTTTAGCTTAATTTTAAAGATCAAAATTGCTAAGGCACTAGGTTTTGGCCCCAAATCCGCTATGAACACCCTGTTTCTGAACACCATTACATCTCATTTTCGATCCCCATCATGTTCTCCATCTATTCTATCCATATTCCCCTCGGGCCATGCCCATATCCGAGTCGTCAAGGTATTTTCTCCGCCCTTTGTCGGACCTCCATCGCCCCATTACTCCCTTGCGTATCCAGCTTCACTCGAGGGACGATGAGGTAGCCCTCGATCCCCTCAACCCTTTTGTGCAGGTCCGCAATCAAGAGGAATGCTCGGGGAATCATTGCAAGTCAAGAACATGAGCTCCAGGTGGTCAACGCTCCAGGGCCCCTCCGATGGCCCCCGTACAACTTTGAAGGGTCTTGCAGGTGCTGAAGGTCGTCCGAAAGCGGAGGAAGGCATCAATGATGAAGGAGGATGTCAGGATGAGGAGATAATCGAGAACTAAGCTCCCCTGAGCTTTGTTCTTGAGGAGTTCTTGGAGACCCCTCGAGGACTGTCAGATCGAGCCTTCGTCCCATATCTAATCTTGGTCGTTGAATCCCAGCCAGAGTGAAGCGCCCCTCTGCCATCCATCTCCCATGTGGCACGTGCACAACCCTTCGATCCGCACCACTTAAGTGGGGTAATTGCATCACATACACCGCCTCTTTTTATATTTAGTAAATAGTCCTGTAAATATTTAATTACATTGCATATTTTATGTAAGAATCCATCTGGGCCCCCGTATTTATTGTAAATCACGTCAAGGTCCTGTGTCAGATCAGCTCACGTGGTCCCCCACGTGAGTTGGCCAATTTGCTCTGAACCCCTCTCAGGTTCGTTTATTTTCTTTTAGTATTAAAATTTTGCATTTTAGTTCAAAACTTTTGGGTCTTTTGCATGCACCCTCGTCTTTTATTTTTATTGCAAACATACCCCTATAAGGCCTTATAAATTAATTTATGCTTTTTGTTTTTGATTGAATAGCTCGTATCCGTGTAAAAATTTGGGAAAATTCCATTAAATGAGTCAAATATGCTTGTTCATGTTGTGATTCCTAATTAACATTTTACTTGCATTTTCCATTTATTAAAAATAAATTAGGCGTTATTTAGTCCCTGCTTAGATATAAAAACATAAAAAATAAAAAAATCCCTTTTAAAAAATCTGAAAAATTATATATATTACTATATAATATAACTTTAGACCAAAAATCACAAAAAAATATAAAAATAAAACCTTAAAAATAAAAAACCCTCCAGACGAAAAAAAATTATATAAAAGCCTAAAAACATTTTTCTTATGCATATTTTCATTTATATTATATATTATATATAAAAATTAGTTTTGATAATTTTGGACTTATTTTCTATTTTTAAATCTCAAAATAATTCGACATATTTATTAACTCCATGTTTGGGAGTATTTTAAACTTTAAAAATACATAAAAATTAGCAAAAAAACACCAAAAACACAAAAATATTGAAAATATAAAAAGACAAATCATTTTTTTTCTATTTTTTGAATATTTATAGTATATTTATAAATATAAAAGTCTATATAGACTATTTATACTATATATACTTATTAATACTTATACTTAATAATATTATTATAAATACTATAATTATATTTAAAATCCCTTAAAAATAAAAAAGATCGTACCTGATGTATTTTCCTGATTTTATATATTTATTATCTATTTATATCTTATATACTATTCATAATATAAATATTGATATATATATATATATACACATATATTTATTACTTATTAAAAAGATAAAAAGAAACTAAAAATCAGGAAAATATAAAAAGAAAATAAAATTTATAAAAGTAAACATAAAAAAATAAAAAAATCCATAAAAATTAAGTATAATTTAAAACCCACAAAAAATAAAAAAGTAGAAAATATCATAAAATAGTTATTATTTATTTTTTTAGGCAATAATTATTTGGATATCCACGTATTTGCTCTTACTGTTTTGACCCCTACACTTGCTTGACTATAAATGTTTATTTGTGGGGTATAGTAAATTTGACCCCACGTAATTTCATCGATTTATCATTATTATGGGTTGATTATTGATTTATTTGAATGGTTTGGGATCCGAGGACTACAAAGCTACCGACACGGCGATTGTCAGACCTGACTTGATCGGCACCACAAGCCCTTCAAGACCTGGCGTTAAGATCCACATTCCTCTTGAATTATACTATTTGCTGGACCTGACTAGTCACCATCGTCGTTGTCTCAACAGATTATCATACCAGTCAGAGCACTAGCCCATCATTTACAGATCCATTTTCCCACCACCGCCCATATACAAGAGGGGGCGACATCTGTAACAACGATGCCCAATTGGCCCGTCCAAGCGGACAACTACATGGCCAATCATCTGCCTTTTGACTGTATCATCAACCCTCCAGTGGGAGGTTTGTCCAGGGATCACACCAGCCTCTACAGAACTAGCCTCCACTATATCAGAACAACTGGAGGCAGAATCACTAGTACCATCATCCTGCGTACCGCCAATTCTAGTCGTACCACAATTATGCGTCTGCTTCTAAAATCAGTATCCTCCTCCTCCACAATTTCATCAGCAGCAACTCCCTCCTCCTCACCACAATTCTCAGTATTCCCACCACCAGCCTCCACAGTACCATTTTCTAGCGTGGCCAGTATGTTGAATCATCTGAGGCCGCTCCCGTGAACCCAGCACTTGACTGCTTAGCCCAACTCGCCGACGACCTTACAGAGATGTCCCAGAAGCTTGACGACCTCATTGCCACCAAAACTCCATTTCCATCATAGGTTGATGTAAACCCCAATAATTTCAAGCATAAAGAGCAAGTAGTTTGTGATGTCTCCATCGATCCAATCGAGTCAGGTATTTCAGATCATATGTTGTCTAATGTTGCGACTCTCAAAAGGAGTAGAGTATATCAACCATCAACCACCTCTAAGGAGAAAAAGAAAGCTTCTTCTGGAGAGTTATCATATGCATCAATCGGTCCAACAACAGAGTCGGGTGAGGAAGAAGATGGTGGAGGAGCAGCACCAGCACCATCCAACCACCACCACCATCATCAAGAGAAAATAAAAAAATTAGCAAAACAAAAATTTTCAAAAATAAAAGAAGAGCCAAAGCCCAGATGGACCGACCCAGAAGGAGCTGTCACCAGTCGTACTTCCAGTCCAGTTCGACGGAGCCCAAGCTCATGCAGATATATGTTTGCTTCTTTTGCATGGCAGCCTACCTTTTGGTCAACCATCTGTACAAAGTGATGTAATTAAGAACTCTGAATTTTCTCTGTGAATATTCTATTTCCTGAAGCAATGAATAATAAAAAAATAGAAATTTGAAAAATGCATTGTCCGATTCGTAGCTGAAATCATTGAAAATTCTTATTTTAAAAATGCCACTCATGAAGGCCATGGTATACATGCCAGCTATGAAGAAAGGATTGAAACAAGCATGTACCTCAAAGCATCAGAGCAGCAAGAATAGACGCAATAGAGGAGAGAAGCACATCCTAACCATGGCCACAGTAAATGCAATCAGTGACCTCATGCAGAAAAATAAAGACAAGGGATCACCCAACATCAGATGCCATATTTTTGACCAAGTTTTTGAGCGCACTCCGCTTGATAGCGGGTCTTCAATAAACCTAATTCCCTCCTCATTGCTGCAAGAATTTGGGCTTGGATCGATGAAGCCTACAACAATGATCATGCAATTTGTAGATCAATCAGTTAAGCAATTCAAAGGTCTATTAGAGGACATTATCGTAATCGTGCATGACATGCGATTCCCAGTGGATTTTGTCATCCTTGAAATGGACTCTCCTGCACCATTACTCTGGATCCCTATTATTCTTGGAGGATCGTTCCTTCACACAACCGAGGCAGTTCGTTGACTATGGGTATGGGAAGATCACATTCCACTCCAGCACTGATAAGGTTATTATGGATATGGTCAGCGAGCCGAAAGCCACATCTGCTACAAGAGAGAAAAATCAGTTGAAGACTATGATCTTGTGGATATGAAAGATACATCAATTTCTCTGGATGACACATTCACACAGTATATCCTCTCTTCATGGGAGGACCTTGTAAGCATAGTCATTTCATGCTTCCTTGCCGACCAGGAGTCATAATATGAGTCACTGATCATCATGTTTGAAGAAGATTCATGCCGAATCGAACATGAAGAATTCATTGCAGATATGTTCGTCACATTTATTTCAGAGGCATCAGTAACAGGGGTGAGCAACACCTCATTAAATATAACTGATCATCCATCTACCATCATTGTTTTTGGAGTGATCGTGGAGCAAGCTTAATAATTGCAAAACTCAAACCGCTCTCGGTAGGTCTGAAGTGCGCATTCCTTACTGAAGAGCCGCGTACTACCCTTGTTAATTCCGTCAAATTAATGATTAGAATTAATGTCTTATCGTTCGCTGTAGTCAGGTAATACAGACTAATCAAAAACCACTTTTAATTAATGTTAAGTTAATCACGAGCGGCAAATTTATTTTACTTAGGTAAGCCCAAGGTCGAACTCAGGGAGGCAGCTATCTCCTTAGGTGAATTTTAAGCAAATTTTAGAGGTCGGATTTTCAGAAGATATTTTTGGTATTTTTCAACAATTTTTATGCAATTAAAAGAAAGACAATGCAATTTTCAGGCCAGTTTACAAGTTATATTAGAAATATATTCAAACTAAGTCCAAAATATACTGAACTTAGCCAAAATGTGGAATGTAATGAAATTAAGCTACCCTATTTTTTTGGATTTTTCTGACACTATATGAATTTACTGTGAATTAAATATGAATGCAAGGTGATTTTTACAAAATTAATTTTAATAAATACCAAAACACATTATTTCCAAATATAAAAATTATCCTAGATAGATCAAAGTGTGATGAATCCAAGAAAATTGATAAACCTAAAATTCTATGCGAATTGGACCTACTAAAAATTAATGAGGAAATCACAATTTAATTTATTCAGGCCTCGAGATGTATGCAAATGCAGAGATTTTTGGGCACAATGTAAACTAAATTATCCTAAGTCTAATGTGAATTTTTGGTGATTTTTGGAGCAATAGAGAATTTTCTATGAATTAAAAGGCATAAATGGGCAACATATTTAAAATTTCACCAATTTAATTATAATAAAATCCACTGATGTCACAAAAAATAAACAAGTGTCACATATGAAAGAGGACAAGTTAAGCTACACAATGCAATTTTAGACTTGAAAAATGATGTCAATTAGGTACCTAAATATGCGTGCAAAGACAGGGACCAAATTGCAAATACAGAAATTAAACTGCTAAAAGTTAAACATGCTGGCAGGGACTCATATGCAATTACCTATAATGCGGGGGACATGTATGCAAAATGCCCACAAAGCACGTGTGCCTCACGTGTTGCTCCTAGTAGGGACTGAAATGTAATTTGCAAAACCTCAGGGGCCTCAGTGCAAAATGCCCTAACCGCACGTGAGAGACACGTGAGGTCCCAGCCTCGGGTGACTTCGGGGGCTCGGGCAGAGGCTCAGGGGTGCTGTAGGCTCGTACTTGGCTCGGGGCAGCTTCGGGCGGAGGCTCGGGGCACTCTATGGACCGTTAGATCGAGTGACGATCCAACGCCTGATGATGGCTGGAGACGTGGTGCGTCTGGATTCGTTAGATCATATGAAGATCCAACAACGGAAGATGGCTGGAGACATGGTGCGTCTGGATTCATTAGATCGTATGAAGATCCAACGGCAGAAGATGGATCTTGAGATGAAGGCATGAGCGATCAACGGTTGTTGGATCAAGATGAATCCAATGGCATCTGAAGCTCGAGCGAGTGGCAACGTGGCATGATGTGGAGCGTGGGATCCTCCTAATCTGACGGCTGTAGGCTGATGGCGATGTGGGCAGCTCAGAACCGTCCGATCAAGGGGATAAGATGGCTACTGTGCTTGTTGCTCAAATGATCCGTCACCTCCTACGGTGGAGGTGGTTGCGCTCTGGCAAAGAGCTGCTTTCTCTGCCTCCTTCTCCCGTCATCGATGAAGCTCGACGACGGCTCCCAAGTAGCTGGGAGGGATCGTGGTGGCATCGGGTAGCTGGAGGAGGTCTCAGGAGCGGCTGGGGGGGGGGGTCTGAGCACCAGTAGTGGTGAAGCTCGGGTTGAGCTCCGATGACGTTCCGACCAATGAGCTAGAGTGTACCTGCAGGGGGTTACTTGATAGCTGAAGCATGCTATGTGTTCGTGGGTTGAGTGTGAGTGCGATGAGAGGCCTGTGGTGCGATGAAGATCGTCCGATGATGCTGCTTTTCCAAGGTGGCAGAGCTTTGATCGGAGTGAAGTGCGGTGAGTGGTCTGAGCAAACGGAGATGTACGCAAGGATGTCAGCTTCGAGGCGAAGCTCGGAGGATGGTCAGGCGAGGTTGAAGATGAGCGGAGGAGGTGAATAAAATTCGAGAAAATGAAGAAAATGAAGAAGATCGGAGGGAAGATGAAGGTATCTACCTGGGGAATGGAGCCCGTATCTGAACTCCTGGACGTCGCTCGAAGGCCGGTAGTAGTCCTGAGCTCGTGCAGCTCACAGGGTAAGCTGCGGCACATCGGGATTGGTCGTGGATCTCGTCGGAGAAGAAGCTCGATCTTCGCTCAACGTCTCTTCGAATTGCCGTCACCAAAAAGAAGGTTTGAAGTGGCGGATGGGGTCGACGGTCGACGGAGAGGGAATATTTATAGGTTGGAAGTGGTGGTGACAGGTGATGGAGGGCGATGTTGGTGGAGGTCGTGGGACAACGTGGGAGCTGGTTATGGTGATCATGGAGGTCGGCGAGGATGAGGGTAGAGTGGGCTGCAAGATTGAGGTGATAGGAGGTGGAGAGGGTGGCCGGAGTAGATCCCAAAATAGGAAGGGAGAGGCTCGCGCGCAAGGTGGGCGACGTGGGTGCGAGAGCTGCGGGAGGTAGACGACGATCTTGGACCGTTGGATCGAGTGATCCAACGGTCAGGAGAAAGGCACGAGAGGAAGGCTGGGATCAGATCTAGAGTGGTCAGATCAATGGCGCTGGGCGCACCACGTGGCGGCCGGAGGGTGAAGCGCTGACGTGCGGCTGTGATGAGGTCTTGAAGTCTTGATCGAAGGGTCGCTATGATGCCACGTGGAGGGCACATGTGAACGTGGAGACGGAGGGCTAAGATGATGTCTGGGCTGCGATCGAACGGTAGAGATCCAAAGCGAGGTGAGTGGCCAGGATTAAGAGCTTCTGGTGAAGATCGGAGGGCTCTTAGCGCGACACATGTCGTGCTGAGGGTGTGGCGCTAGCGAATGGCTGTGATGGAGTTGGTGGGTTCATCGTGCGGTGGTGGTGATCTGGATGACGAACGGTGGAGATGAAGATGTGAAAGCGAGATCGAATGGTGCGGACGTTGCCACATGGCGCAAGGAGGGTGAGTCGCTGGCGAACGACCTAGATTGGATATGGGCTTGATCGGGTGGCTGAGAAGCGCTGCGAAGATGGACGGCCCAGATCAGAAGAGAGGGGGTGAGATCTGACGGTGGGTAATGGAGGGCGCGTGGTGCGCAAAGGAGCGGGCCGCCGCAATCAGAGGGCGCCACGTGGCCTGCTCTAAATGGCTGAGAAAGAATATGGTTTTAGAGAGAGAAGGATGCCGAATTTGGAAAAACTCAAAACATGAAAGTTGTAGATCTCGATGAGATCTACAAGTTTCATGTTGACAAAAAACGGAGTAAGGTCAAATAAGGTATAAAAAATAAAAGGGTACAAACATACATATAGTACACAAAAGGGGTCCAAAAACCCAAGTTTTGCATACGAGCTCTGATTTGAATGAAATTGGTCTCATTTTGATGGTCTTTGAATGTGTATTGATCTGGAAGTAAGTGGACCTAGATCGGAGGTTGTATGAGGTAGATCTCTGCATTCTAAAGCCTGGGGTCTCCAACTAGGTTTGGGATTTTTATTGGGTATTTTTACAAGATGAAAACTGTCCCCTTTTGCCTTGTATTATTAATTAGTAATATACACAGTATAGGGTCAGTTTTATTGCCTTTTGGAGGTGGTATAAAATACAGATAAATAAGTGACTAATGGTGAATATTTTACAAGTGGAATAGGCTTCTTATTTAATGCAAAGATGGATGCTAAAATGCATGTATTATATATGCATGTATGTATGCTAATTATGCAAGATAGAGGGAAATATGCAACTAAATACTCATGAACAAGACTATATTTTCAACTTTAAGAGTGATGAATTACAGATTCATCACTTACGTGTGAAGAACACATCCGATCATCATCATCAGCAGGCTGACCCCATATCAAGAATATCGACTTCTCGAGGTTCTAGAAATGAATCGCAAGGCACTTGGTTGGAAAGTATCTGATCTCCGTGGGATAAATTTGGCCTTGTGTTCACACCATATATATCATAAAGATGATTGCAAGTCGTCCCGAGAATTTCAAAGAAGACTGAATTCGAACCTGCGGGATGTAGTAATGAAGGAAATCACTAAATGGTGTGAGTCAAGCTTCATTTACCACATCTCCGATTCCAACTGGGTGAGCCCCCTGCATGTAGTCCCCAAGAAATCAACGCTTACCGTGGTGAAGAATGACCAAGGAGAGGAGATCTTGACCCAAGTACTGACATCATGGCAGGCGTGTGTTGACTACCGCCGTCTGAATTCAGCGACAAAGAAGGACCATTTCCCTCTGCCATTCATTGATCAAGTTCTTGAGTGACTTGCAGGGAAAGAATATTTCTGCTTCTTAAATGGGTACTCTGAGAACAACCAAGTGGCAATCACCTCGAAGACCAAGAGAAGACAACGTTCACAAATCCGTTTGACACTGATGCATTCAAAGAATGCCCTTTGGCCTCGGTAATGCCCTAGATATTTCCAAAGGTGCATGTTTGCAGTCTTTACCGACATGGTTGGAAGTTTTCTTGAAATCTTTATGGATGATTTCTCCATCTACAATGATAGTTTTAATTCATGTCTCATGCACCTAAACAGAGTACTACAGAAGTGACAGAAGATAAGCTTATTCTATATTGGGAGAATAGCCACTTCATGGTCACAGAAGGAGTAGTGATGGGTCATGTCATATCCAATCGTGACATGGAGGTCGACCCGACAAAGTTGGATGTGATATCTAAACTCAATCCACCTCAGAATGTCAAGAATATGAGGTTGTTTTTAGGTTACGCTGGCTTTTATCGTCGATTCATCAAAAACTTCAGCAAGCTTGCCCAATCTCTCACTAAGTTTTTTTGCAAGGAGACCGGGTTCATTATAGATCAGTCGGTTCTCCTATCATCTTATCAACTGGAAGATCTAGTCTCAATCTCCAGTCCTACAACCACCCGATTAGTCTCTTCCATTCAAGATCATGACATATGCGTCGGATTTTGCAGTTGAGGTTGTATTAGGACAAAGACATGAATCAATGCCCTATGTCATTCACTACGCTAGCAAGATTCTTGATGAAGCACAAAGAAATTATACATATGCAGAGAAAGAGTTGATGGTGGTAGTATTCACTTTATAGAAGTTCATATTCTACCTTGTTAGATCAAAAGTCATAGTTTTTATTGACCAATCTGCTATCAGGTATCTTCAGTAGGAGAAGGATGCCAAATCATGTCTCTTCAGATGGATTCTTCTCCTCCAGTAATTTGACTTAGAAATCAGAGATAAACACGGAGTTTAGAATGTGATAGCAAATCACCTCTCCATAATTGAAAGCCAAGATACTCAGCAGAGTAGTGCATCGATCACAGAAGCTTTCCCTGATGAATCAATTCTCAATGTGGCATCTCTCCCTTGGTATGTTGATATTGTGAACTACCTCATCCTTGGCGTAGTTCCACAAGATTGGTCAAGGATCAAGAAGGACAAGTTCTTGTTCTATATTCATTTCTACCAATGGGAAGATCCACACTTGTTCAGGGAAGGAGCGGATTGCATTTGGCATCGATGTATTCCTTAGGAGGAGTACACAAGTGTCCTTGAGCACTACCATAAGCTCGAATCTGATGGAGACCATTCTGGAAGCAGAATGACAATGAAGATATTGCAGTGTGGCATTTAATGGCCGACACTATTTAAGGATGAAAATGAATATGTGAAAGCATATACCTACTTCCATAAATTGGGAAAACCCTTGATGTTAAAGATAGTATACTCTAAAACTTATCCAGATATCTGATGTATTTGATGCATGGGCATCGACTTCATGGGTCTATTTCATAATAGTCAGAGCTTCAAATACATCCTTCGATGGGTGGAATCCATCCCAGCTCGAGCTGTAGACAGTGGAATAGTATGTAAATTCCTGAAATATAACATCATTTCATTGTTTGGGATATCGTAGATTTTGATATCAGATGATGGTAGTCACTTCATAAACAAGAGGTTAAGAAATTAACGAAGGGGGTACAACATCGATCACCGAGTCGCATCTCCTTTTCATCCTCAGTCAAATGGCTTGGCAGAATTGTCCAACATAGAAATCAAGACAATTCTATAGAAACTTGTGAGGGAGGACAGAAAGAACCGATCACAATTCATGGACTCATCTCTCTGGGCATGTCGCCATATCATCTTGTCTACAGAAAGCCATGCCACCTACCCGTGGAACTAATTCACAAGTCACTTTGGGTAGTGAACATCTGCAACCTCGACTCACAGAAATGTGGTCAGTAGAGAAAAGTGGACCTAGACAAGCTCCTAGAATTTAGAGATTACGCGTATGGTAGTAGCTTGATGTACGAAGAGAAGGTCAAATGCTGGCACGATAAGCACATCAGAAGAAAGACCTTCGAACTTGGACAGAAAGTGTGGTTGTTTGACACGAAGTTGAGGATTTTTCCGGGGAAATTAAAGAGAAAATTGTAAAGCCTTGAACTTGGCCTCAGATCTTGTATCATAAGATCTAACTCGTCAAGAGGAAACCAACAGAATTTGTTTCGTATGAATTGGGCTTCTTTTTGAATTGTTATGATTTTCGAAAGAAAGATAAGGAGACTTAAGATGTCATTAACCTGTAATGATCAACATCAAGACTAATTAAACATGATTAAATAAAATAATGATGGATTGAGGACAACTAATTACCATTAGCGAACACTAATCAGAGGCCCGTGAAAGTTAAGCGCAAGTCGTGAAAGTTAAATCATAATTAGTGAAAGTTAATCGCGATTAGATATAATTAAGTGTCATTAGCGAATCTAGAACCTTCTGAAAAATTCTAACTTTGGCCTTAAGTTTCAGATAAGATTTGGCCAAACCCATGGGCCAAAATCATAGGCCACTAACTGCATTTAAGGGCTAAACCATGGTTTACTGAGCATGGTTAGTGGTTTTCTGAAGTCTATAAATAGCCCCCCTACCCATTCATTCTCTACAATGTCCACTACCACAAATACCCGAGGGCTAGGGTCGAGAGGTTGGGAGGAGGAAAGGGAGGCAGGGAAGGAGTGCTAGCGAAGCATTATCGGGAGAATGAGGACGACGACGACGATACCATCCTCTCCTAGTTGGCTTAGTAGGTAAGTAGCCCTAACATGAGATAGGTTCTCGATTTATCTTCCTTTTCGATTCATTTTGTGTTGTGGTTCGAGGAAAAATCTTTGTAACACCTTACTTAGGTGCAGGCGGTTATGCGCGTCACTGAACCATGTGATTCGTCACACCTTCACTCACCTAAGACGTGTGGTGTCTACCGATTCTCCATGGCCTATAGTTCTATTATATTCTTTCGATTTCACTTTTATACATGTTTTGAGGGAGAAATATGTGCAACACCCTACTTAGGTGCGGGCGGCTATGCTCGTCAACGAACCTGTGATTCATCACACCTTCACTCACCTAAGATGCATGTGGTCTACCAATTCTCCATCGCTTACAGTTTGATTATATTATTTTGATTTCATTTTTATATTTATTTTAAGGGAGAAATCTGTGTAACACCCTACTTAGGCATGGGCGGCTATGCACGTCAGTGAACCCAGTGATTCGTCACACCTTCACTCATCCAAGACACGTGGTGTCTACTAATTCTCCATCACTTGCAGTTGATTATATTCTTTCGGTTTCGATGCTGTTTTCCACTCAGTGATTTTATATAGGAAACTCTTTCCATTTTTCTTTTGAAATATGTTCTGATAACAGAGGAAACTCTATCGAAATTTTCATAGAAATATGTCCCAATATAAGGGGAAACTCTGCCGAAATTTTCCTAGAAATATCACCTCGTATAAGGGGAAGCTCTGTTGAGATTTTGAGAGAAGATATGTCTTCGTGTTCTTGTGTGTTCTTCGAGTTCTCGTGTTCTTTGTTCATTCTTGGCGTTCTTGGTACGTTCTTAGTGTTATTGATGTGAAAATGAAATTAGATTGTTTCAGGCATCGTAAATCATCCTTTCTGCTAAAGAATCAAGATAAAGCATTGCGTGCGAGAGAGAGCTCGATTAGGTAACGGAATCATTCATTTTTCTGTTGGGTTTTCATACAATGTCATTGAAATTTTGATTTTATGTTCTTCACTATGAAGATCCCTAATTTGGCTATTTCTGAGAAAATATGTAAAGTAACTTTGTAATTCCCACTAAAACAATTTCTAAGCATCAAATAGATGCGATGGCTTGGAAAGTTAGGGCTTGGGAGTTAATAAGCATTCATATGAGTATCTATACAGATGAATTAATATATATATATATATATATATATATATAAATGTAAGGTTATACTCAATGTTGATGAATATGCATATCAAAGGCTTAACAGAAAAATTACATCATGGGAATTGATGTGTTTTGATTTGGATCCTAAAAAGGACCGTGTGTTATGTTAAGAATGACTGGGAGTAGAACTACAGGTCGAGCTTGCAACATGTAGGTTTGTCAGAAGAACATAATGGCAACCCAAACCTATGTGGTACACGGTTGCCTGGATATTTTGAACGCACTAAATAAATTATTTGCAATGTGTGGTACTTGGCTGCCATTAGGCAAATTGACTGACTGAAGATGTGTTCATGCCATGTGGAGGCACTGGTGTTTGGATATCGGCTGGGTCACGATATCATGTATTTAAAGCCGTTAGTATATGTGATTAAAGGTTAGCATGTGGTTTTAAGCTACCGAGTCCTCGAGACGTGGGCTTCTTCATTTGTCAGGTTGAGGGTTTGAAACCCGGGATAGTAAAAGTAAAGGAAATTATCAGGGTAGCATTGGAGGATTGGTTGAGGCGACATGTTATAGCATAAGCTCACTAGATAAATGCAATCTCCAATATTGAAGTGTCCACATCTTCAGAGTCCATGAGTGGTGAGGTTTTTCCTGGACTAATCCATGATGTGGGATGGAAGGGATATGACTTAAACTAATGAGAAGGAATGAAACTTTCTGGTATAATAAGTTTTGCTAAACTACACTACTCGTTTACTTTTCTCTTCTCCGTTAGCACTCGCTAATCTTCATCCTATGATTTATGGAAACTCAACATGTGTCGGTGAGCCATCGCAAAGACTTTAATCATCCAACTAGCTAACATAATAGCCATCCAGCCAACCACAGTAGCATTGCTCTATAAGGTAGTTAGTGATTTTTTGTGTATTTCATTTTCAATTGATGTACATGTGAATGGTCAATTGCTGAAGTCATATTTCGAGCATGATACATTCCTGGATGTTGTCGACTCTGTACAAGTAATCTTTGATGAAGATCTCACTGCTTCAACAACTTCAATGGAATCAGACAATGCTCTTAAAAATATATTTGAATAGTTTTCTTCTTTTCTTATTTTCTTCTTTTCATTTCAATTTTCCATTTTGTTCATTCATTCATGTTTCACTCATCACATTCATCTGTGTTATATTTAGGATAGATTCATCCTAAGTATTGGAGGGTAAGCGCATTCGGGTTATTCATTGTTCATTCTCTTGCATGTCCCTCAATTTTTGACATTATATCTATATTTAGGGATATTTTATCATAAGTATAGGGGAACCGACCAATTACATAATTTTGTTGGACCCTCGATCATCCCTATTTTGTATACAGTCTTCTATACTTAAGATTATTTGATCTTATGTATAGGGGGGATGATCAACTTCTCATTCTTTAGTCATTGTAATATAGACTTTCCTATACTTAGCATGAGTTATGTCTTCATTTTTCTCTATGACCTATGAGGACATAGCTCAAGCTAAGTATAGGGGGCCGTATATATGTTAGCCATAACTCATACTTTTGTATTTTTGAATAATATGGCTAATATAATATATGGACAAGAACGTATAATTAATCAACTATAAAGAAAACACTATAAATATGTATATTTTTAAAAAAAATTCTTTGTAAATAAGGTTAAAGAACTGTGTTAAAAATGTTTTGCAAAATGATATGAAAAATAGTTGGAATCTATCTCGAAAAATCTTTTTAAAATCATTGTGAAATGTTTTCAAACCTTTGTGAAAAATATTTTTCAAATATTTACAAAATTTTATTTCATTGTTGGAATAAATTTTTCGAAACTTCAAATTACAAATGATTTAGAAAATGGTTACAAAAATCTATTTAAAATATATACATATTGTTTGAAAAACCTTTGTAAAATATTTTTCAAATTTTGTAAATGTTTACAAAAGTATTTGCAGAATTATTTCAAAAATAAAGTTTTCAAAATGTTTGTTAAAATATTTGCAAATTATTTTGAGAACCTTATACATAATCATAAGGATTAATAACCTGAAAACAGTTTTGTATATACATAATCATTGTATAAAAAATTGTAAAAAATAATAAAAATGTAAAAAAAACAACTAACATCACATGTATAAACACTTAGTGTAAATTCTTCAACTAACTTTTATAAATATTTGCACATAATTCTTTTAGTAACCATGTTTTTTTTAAAAAAAATCTCTAAAAATTTGCAAAATTAAAAACCCATAAAAATGTGCAAAATGTTTTCAAAATTTTGCATAAAATTTTGCAAAACTTTTTCAAAAATTCATAAGAGTTTAAAATATACTTCACAAAAATATTTTCTTGCATTGTACATAGAATTTGCCTTTTTTCAGAATGATCAAGACAATTAAACAAGTCTGAATTAAAGCATGAAGATTGATCTTGGTCTAGACCTTAATACACCTAATTTCAGAGGAACCCATTAAGGACTGAATTGAGATAATTTAGGTCACCTTTACCTTAATCCCAAAAAATATGAAACCACCTTCATTAAATAGATTTTTAAAAGTTATGTACAATTAAAGGTGATTTTGATATACTTTTAGTTTTTATTTAGGAGATATGGGTCTTGGAAGTTGGGATTTTTGAATCTTATTTAGAGTATAAATAGCCACTGTATAAAATCAATTTTGTATTTTTTCTGTATATTATTATCTACAACTTTCATTACAAAGTTTCTTTACTTGAGGTATAGATAATAGTAAAATAGGTCTCAAAAATGAATTATTGATTAATTAAATAATAGATTTTATGGATGATTTTTGGCCCTTATCTCCCTACTTTATTCCTTGTCGACCTAGTCATCAAGATGCCTAAATCTTGGGGTTTAGGGTCATAAAATACCTTTGGTATTTTATTCTTTTTCTTTTATTTTATTTATTTTATAATTTTGGCATTGAACGTTATTTTATATACAAGAAATACAATAAATATTGAATGTTAATTTGTGCAAAATAATGTTGTATACATGCATTAACTAAGGTTTTTAGGGCCAAAATGATAGAATAAAGGTAATGAAATGGAGATTCATCACACCCTATACTTACCTTTGCTAGTCCCTATCAAACACTTATGCAATAAGTGCAAAAAACAAAGAAAGAAAAAGAAAGAAAGCGGATTGATTTTAATTCTCAAACTTGTCTTTACGATCTTGGTGCGAGAATATGTATGAAACATGGTCGGGAACTGGATTTGAAACACAACAACCTTCGAGAATCACAGAGATCGGTTCAAACCACTTCAATAGCCATGTCAGAACTAGTTTACATCATACTCTAACCCATATGACTATGAAGCTGACTTGTACAGTGTAGATGACAGTGGATCTTCCCAATTGAAATAACCAAAGAACTGACTTCTCCAGCATGACAACCCAATGATTCCCCATTCTAATAATTGTTTACTCGAGGAGTAGCATACTCCCTTCTAAGTTCAAGTACATCCGACTCAAAAGGAGGGGTGAAGAGAATAATGAATGATAGCTGGTGTAGCTACCTATCCAGAGATGCATGACCAATGTAGTCAAGTCATCCAGCTACAGGATCACAAATATCTGACTTTGAAACTCAGATATTCTAAAAACTAAAATGATTTTTATTGACTATACAAATGTTCAAAACTAAAATGATTTTTATTGACTATACAAATATGTACACTCCGGCAGATTATTTTATTTTCAATCAAGATTGTCCACTTTTTTGGAGTTCTTGTTTCAATAATATATATATATATATATATATATTTGAAATACTATATACAACATCATTTACATAATGAATTTTTCCTCTTGAGCAAGAAGACTATCCCTCTTTTGAAGCATTATTTCAACCCACACTCTCCTATCTTTGGATGTCGACGCCACTAGACGGGATGGGGAGCACTTCTCTCCCTAGAAGAGTACGAATGTTTCCACTCGTGTACATCTCAAGCTGACAAATCTAATCCTTTCACCACTCCAACTGAGTTGAGACAAGTGAAAGGTGCAAATGTCCAAGTTAGGTCACGACCAACAAGAGTCATGTGTGTGTCTCAAAAATGTCTAGTTAGGCAGTTGAGGTGACTTGAACCCGGCCCTGAGTTTGAAAGAATTAAGTATAAATAGACCTGAAGTACCTCAAATCTAGTTCCTATAAGGTTCTAGTGAAGTTAGATGCATTAAGGTCCAACCCAGCTCTAATCTTCGACTTTACTCAAACTAGTTCAATTATCAAACTCAATCCAAAAAATACGAATGCTATGCAAATGCTATGTACAATGCAAAAAATATTTTTGTGATGCAATTTTCAAATTTCTGAACTTTTTATGGATTTTTCAAAAAGATTTTGCAATTTTTTTGGTTTGGCAAATGTTTCTGGGATTTTTCAAAACAAAAAAATTGAAAGAAAAGATAGGTACAAATATCTACACGGGGATGAATCTTATTATTTAAAAGAATTGGGTTTTTAAGAATTTACAAGGGATATGTTATTTGTTTATATATATACAGTTAGTAAAGAATTTTTGTGCGATGTATATATTCCTCAACTTATTTGAAAATAATATAACAAACATTTTTGAAAACTATAGTCCAAAATGATTTTTGCAAATAATTTTTACCAACATTTAGAAATCATTTTACAAAGGTTTTCATGCAGTATATACATAGATTTTTCAAAATATTTTTCCAACCATTTTCAAAACTATTTGCAAATAGTTTTTCAAAACATTTTTATTTCATACAAAAAAAAGAAATTCTCTACAAACAAAATATTTTTACAAAGGTTGAAAATATTTAATAAAATATTTTTCAAATAGTTTTCAAAAGATTTTTTGAAAAAATTTTCAAACTAATTTTCAAACATTTTGCAAAAAATATTTCTATCTGATTTATCAATCAGTATATACAAAAATAATTTGAGGAATAATAAGTATCATTTTATTGATTGATTTATTGGATTTTATATTTATTATAGTATTTTATACAATATTTTAGCCATAATATAGAAAATACAAAAAAATACGAGTTATGGCTAAAATATATACACAGTATATACGATCCACCTATGCTTAGCTTGAGATATGTCCTCATAGATCAGAGAGAAAAAGAGAAGACATAACTCGTACTTGAGTATAGAAAAGCCTAAAGAATAAGCTAATGAAAGAAATGAACAAATGAGAAGTCATCTATCCCCCTATAATCAGGATCAACTAATACTAAGTATAACAGACTGTACACAAGGCATAGAGGGTCAAGGGTGGGAATGAACATATCACACTCAGGCTATCTCCCCCTATACTTAGATTAAGATGTCCCTAAGTATAGACAAGAAGAGAAGACAATGGAGGGGATCAAAGAATGAAAGAACTCAGGGTGCACACCCCCCTATACTTAGGATAAAGTACGTTCTAAGTATGGCAACGGTAAAAAAAGGGCCACCACCTTTTTGGTAGAAAAAGAAAAATGAAAATGAAAATAAGAAAAGATAAAAGATAGATGAAGATAGAAGAAAGGATCGAAGAGAAAGAGTAAATACATGTAGAGAATGTACACATCATTCACCCTATACTTAGGGTAAAAGAGACCTAAGTATAGGCAACGACGAGAGTGATGAAACAGAATAAAGAACAAACACTCACCTCGTCCACACCCTATACTTAGGACAACTACATCCTAAACAAGGCAACATACAGACATGGGGTGGATGAGGGAAATAGTGGATCGACAGAAGAAAATGAAAGCGAATGTACCACAAGATGGATATACAAAGGATCAAGAAGGTAGAAAGAAGACCTTCTTGCGGGACCGCTGAGGAATGGATCTGACAACGTGTAGGTCGATATCAGGGTACTCAGATGACACAAACCGATCAGGATCGACCTGGTGAAGATCCTCAACAATCCTCAGGGGAGAAAGAATGGACGAGTCAGTGGAAGAAGTGTGGTTAGGTCCGGCCTGAGGTATCTCACAGATATTAAAGTGAAAAGGCTCAAACTCATCAATGGAAGTAGTCAAGTCTCGTCAAACCCAGCGAATCTCTCCTAAGTTAAAACAAAAAGGAACGAACTCATCTGTGGAAGCAGTAAGGTCATGTTCGTCCTTTGAGGTCTCAACTGGATCATCATCCTCATCAAAAGGCTCGAATTCATTTGTGAAAGCAATAAGTTCAAATTTAGCCTCATCAGTCTCTACACTATCTACCCTCTGCTCAAAGGTATCGATCATGTAAATCCCACGGATGTCATCAACACAACGCCAATCACATGAAGAGGGAACGCCAAGGTATATGCTTTCCAAGTCTCTCTCTGTGGAGGAATTCTCGGTTCTCATCATCAATTATAAAGCAAACCTCTTTGATATCAGCATATACGTCATAGGTCTCAGGGTTGGCTAAGACAGGTGTAGTCACATCAGGTGCAGGTCTTTGGTCGGTGGTAGGTGCAATGATGACCACAATGCTCATGTCGTCAAGACGAAAGCAAATATCTCTTGATCTGTAATCAATAACGACTCTCTCAGAGGCGAGAAAGAGTCGTCCCAAGATGATTGGAGAGTTCTCCCTAGTGGTAGGGTTCTCCATGGGCAATACGACAAAGTCAATAGTGTAGCTCATGCCCTGAATCCAAATGACAACATTCTCTAGAATACCCTTCTACCTCTTTATTAATCCACCAGCAAATTGAATGATCATCAACGTTTTCTTGAGAGGTCCTAAGTGAAGAGGTTGTACCAATGACAAGGGTATAATTCTAATTGGAGCACCGCCATCAAGGAGAGTGTGATCACATGAATAGTCAAATATGGTGCATCTAATGAATGGTATAGCAGTGTTCCCTTTCCTAGAAGAATGGCGGTGGGTGATGGCGTGGGTAGTGGTCATGGTCAAGATATGACGCTCAGATCTGCTCCTTCGCTTTCTCTTCTTGGATTGAGGAGCAGATAAATAGGTCATGTCCTGATGAAGTAGGGCTTTAATAATCTCACGAATAGCAACCACTACTTATGGTTCAATTAATATTTTTTTTGAATTTTTGGATCTCCTCCATACAAGGGAGAAGATCAGAATCAACATCTACACAAGGACGACTAAGAGCAGTCTGTACAATGTCATCCTTGGGGTCGAAGGTGGGAATTAGTGTGAATGAATGTGTGGGCAAGTGTTCTAGCATGGATGCCCTCTCCTCATAGTCCGAATCAACAAGGTGTCTCCTGAAATCTTTTTGTATTTTTAAATTTTCTAGTTTTTTAATATTTTTGATGACTGCAAGCTCTCATAAGAATCCTCGAATGAATCCATATCATCAACTGCTGAAGCATCATGGTGGCTCTTATTTATACTAGTGAGGTTGTCAATCCTCTTATTCATTTGCTTCATCACATGGGATCAAGTGCTCAAGGGTGGACTCCATGAAAGGTGTTTCCAACATATAAGTCTTGGGCGGGTGAGTTGGAGGAAAATGTGAAGGTGGTGGTGGTGGGTAAATGTACGAGGCCTGAAACTGTGGTTGAGGTAGATATGTACAAAAAGAAAAGTTAGGAGCAAAGTCCTCCTGATAAAATGGAGGTGGATCGGCTATAGGTTACGATGGATCCACAAAGTTCGGATAAAAATTGCTCCAGTCAGCCATCTCCGAAATAAAAGGAAAATGATCGGTAGAACATGATGGTCAAATCAAGAGATGTGAGAAAAAGGCGCAAATGCGCAGTGAAGATCGAGTATACACACAAGCAATCACAAACATGTATACACAAAACAAAACCCCTTAATTCACCGACTCAACACAGTGAAGACCATGAACGTTCGGTCTTTTTATATTTTCTGTTTTAGAGTTAGGTGAATACAAAAATTGCACAAACACTTAGGAGGCATGGGATTAGGGCACTAACTTTAGTGTGTCCATGATCAAATTAAAACAAATACAATGACGGGGTTACTATCTCCAAGACAAATACTTTTCTTTTTGGTTGATTTTAGGGTCGAGTAATACTAATAGTTCCAATTTTATTGATTATCACTTTTTTGTATTTTTAATAAGAATGCATGAGGCTAGCGAGGAATAAATTTGTTTTAGATCATAGGTGATCAAAATCAGAGGGAGAGAGTGGGAAAAAGCAATGCGAGGTGAAAGCAATGTTGCATGCTAAGTAGAAATGCTCACCTTGCCTCCAACTCTCTTCATGCAAGGATGCTAAGCAGAATTGAAACCTAACTATATGCAAATGCAAATCTGATGAAATCACTCTAGGATAGAATATACTATTAACGTGAAGAACTCTATGCTAATCACCTAGAATAGAACCAAAAGGTCTGGTCTTGGAGCCTCCTCGGTGCCCACCATAGTCGGTCCTGCAAGCGCTGTATGGAGGATTCTCACGACGCGTGGTTCCAACACTAAGTGAAGAGCAATTCAAAATTTGACTAAGTCCAAAAGCGAACTATAAGTACATACAATTATATTAGGGCTTTGTACTTAATCAATCATCAAGCGATCCTAAGCTAGGACTCAATAACACAAAACAAAGAAGAATAAAATCATACAATAATAAAAAGAAAAGCGAGAAAAAATTGCGATGAAAACCGACGAGGCCCCCAAAGGAACAATCCCTCGGGCAGTAGACCTCGTGAAATGTGGAGAGTCCAAGAGAGTCCCGAATATTATAATTAATGTTTCTGTCTCTCACTTAAATTACAAATTAAATAAATAAAATGCAAGTGGGCATTGTCTTCAAAAATCCTCCAAGTTTCTTTTGCTGCTAGGTCAGAACACTGAACCGACTTCACGTGGGTGCACAAGCGCTCTAAAGAGGGCCTCCCTCGATCCGTGATCCTCGCAACAAAGTCAACAAGAAGAGGGTGGTTAGACAACTCAGAAAAATAATATCAAAATAAAAAGAAAATAAATAGAGGAAAAAAATAGACAAGCAAGAAGGCACATGTAAAAAGCCACTATACATGATGTTGCTCCCTAGCAACGACACCATTGAAATGATGAAAATCTGGAGGGTCATATGGTCTCACAAGGCGAGACCGTAGTCGATGCGATGATCGCTCAAGAATCTTGTTAAATTCAACAATTAACCCACAATATGTATAAAGCAATGGAAAGCAAAATATGTGGAGTTAAAATTTATTATAACTCTACAATGTATGTGTATAGGTGCAAGTACTATAGAGGTCGAACACAGGGAGCAAACAAGAGAATGGTGCAAATAAATGCAAAAATGTGTGCTTCTTGTTATCTATGTGTCTTTTTGTGGGGTTTTAATTATATATATTGTTAATTTTTTCTTTTATATTTTCTAATTGTTTTTTAATTTTATATTTTATATTTTCTTTTTATATTTTCTGATTTTAATTTCTTTTTCTTTTAATTATATAATATAAGGATATATAAGGCTATATATACAATATAGAATAATATAGATATAAATACAATTAAAATAAATAAAAATTACATAATGAAATTTTTAGGGTTTTAAATAGTTTTTTACTATTTTTACGATTTTTAAGGATTTTTGCTAATTTTTATGTATTTTTAAAGTAAAAAATATCACAAATCAGGGAATTAATAAAGAAGTCAGATTAATCTGGAAATTAAAAATAGCAAATAATATTTGAAATTTTCTAAATCAATTTTAATCGATAAATAAAAATATAGAGAATATTCTAAATTTAAATGATATTTTTGGATTTTTAGTAATTTTTTGATTTTTATAAAGGATTTTGAGGTTTTAAATTTTATGTATTTTATTTTTTTCTATTTTCAGTGATTTTTGGTCTGAAGGCTCAAAATGCTTAAATAAACAAGATATGTTTTTTGGGATTTTTTAAGATGGTTTTATATTTTTGGATATTTTTAAAGCTAAACAGGGAATATTTGAGCTCTTTTGATTTTTATAAAATAGAAAAAACTAAAAATGATATTCTAAAAATACATCATGAAAATATATTCTAGCAGGAGATTAACCCTTTTTTAGTATTTTTTGGTGAATGGATGATATATTTAATAAATAGAACTAACACCTAAAAAATTATTGAATTAGCAGAGGTATATATGTAATTAAAATAATGCTCATAGGTGAATTTGCAAAATGTCCAGACATATATAATTGAAATAAAAAGTTCTTGAACTAATTTGGAATACAAAAGCCCGCATGTTTATCCATGCAAAATGCCCACCTCACGTAGGATAGCATGTGAGGTGCGATGGCATGGACCCAATTGGAAATAAAATAAATACGAGGGATTTTATTTAAATTTTACAAAAATATTAAAACAGTAAATTAAAGTTTATGGACTAAATAATAAAGTACAAAAATTGCTAGGTGAAAGTGCAAAATACCCAATCAAAGGGGTGTTGGTGGATGGTCTAGATGTGTTCACTAATACACGTGTCACGCACACATCAACCGATGATGCTTCGCTTTGGAAGACTGAGATTAAATCTCATATATTGAATTCTGAGGGCTGAGGCGAGGTAAATCCAACGGTGCTCGATCAAACTGGGCACTGGCCTTGATCCAATGGCAGAGAGAGGATGGGGAAGAACAAAGAGGAAGCTTCGGCAAGGCGAGCTTCATCTGGTGAAATTCCCTTCTCCGACGTGCTTTGCTGCTCCAAAATGGCCTAGATGCTTCCTGCAAGTATCCTCTATCTGCTGGAGGCTTCAAAATGCTCCGGGGGAAAGAGGTCAACGGAGCTACGAGGCTCGAAGAACCTCAGGCGAACCTCAAAACCACCCAGTTGGATTTGAAGCTCCGAGACATGCGCAAAAAGGATAAGGGGTCGAGGGCAAAGTGCATCGACCCTTTAGGAAGTGGATTGGAGGTGTGAATGGCTTGGATGGAGTGGTCTGAAGTGTGGAGAAACATTAGGGGAAGAAGGTGGAGGTGGAAGGTGCGACGGAAAATAGTCGGAAATGGGCGCTGGAGTTGGAGCTCCAGGAGCAGGTTGGATGGAGTGGTCTGCATTGTAGAGAAACATTAGGGGAAGAAGGTGCAGGTGGAAGGAGCGATAGAAAATGGTCGAAAACGGGCAAAAGATATTCGCCGAAGCTAGCCTCCGGCGAATTACGAATTGCTAATTTACAACACGACAATGGATAAGATCCTAAACTAATAGCGTGAAACAAACCTAAAGCTAATGGCTATCCAATAATGCAAAGAAAAGTACCTCACTCGGCCGGAACTGAGGAAGTGGATACCTCACGGTGGCGATGGTCGGAGATGTGGAACCAGCCTTCAAACCACGCCTGGCCTTGCTGCAATCAGCTGGAGAAGATTTTGTCACCATCCTTCGATCCAGAGCATGGGAGGAGGATGCAAACGGGCCAAAAGGAGATTCAAATTTTGAAAATGGGGGAAGGGCAAGCTTACGTATATGGTGGCTGAACATGGGGAAGAATCGAGGAGGCGTAGTCGATGTAGTGATCCACAACTCAAGGAAATGCATGTGTGTGAATCACCAAGGACCGAGGAACAAGAACGGTGAAGGAATCATTTCATTCCAATGCTTGCATCAATCTGGAGAAAAAGAGAAAAGCGGGTCAAACCTAGGTGTGTCAGACCTAGTACCTCGGTCTGAGAGTTGTCCGAGGTCAACCAAAGTTGAAACCTAGTTGGTACACGTGGACCAACCAGGAAAAAGCAGACCTAAAATTATTTGTAAATTGAATAATAAATAATAAATGATTTTATTAATTTTAAGTTATAAAATAAAAAATGTTTATTAAATTTATAGTATTTTAATATGATTTTTATTTATTTTTTTGAACTTATTTATTACAAGTTGATTTTTAGGGTTATTTTATAAGTATATTTACAAATTTTTTGGTATTTTATTTTTCTTTTATATTTGTGATTTTATTATTTTATTTTTAGTATTTTTTAAAATTATAAATTATTTTTATATACATAAATATATTTTTTTATATTTTTATGATATAATATGTACACTTAAATAAATAAGGGTATTAAGTATATAAGTATAAGTATGGGTATTTCATCTATGTATTTTAGTATATTATTTTATTTTAGTATTTTCTTTATTATTTTATTATATTTTAAATATGTACATATACTATAAATAATATTTACAAAATTATAAAAAATATAAATTAATAAAAATAATAAAGAATAAATAAAATGAATATTTTATCTAGGTAAACTATACAATAGGGGTCCAAAACTTAACTTTCACACCTTAATTCCAAAAAATATGAAACCACCTTCATTAAATAGCTTATTAAAATTATATACAACTAAAGTGATTTTGACACATTTTGAGTTTTTATTTGGGAGATATGAGTCTGGGAAGTTGGGATTTTGGAATCTTATTTAGAGTATAAAATGAACACTGTATAATATCTTCGTGTAAAATCAATTTTGTATTTTCTATTTATTATTATCTACAACTTTCATGTACAAAGTTTCTTTATTTGAGGTATAGATAATAGAAAATTAAATAGGTCTCAAAAATGAATTACTGATGAATTAAAGAATGGATTTTATTGATGATTTTTGACCCTAATCTCCCCCTACTTTATTCCTTGTCAACCCAGTCATCAAGATGCCTAGGTCGCAGAGTTTAGGGTCATAAAATACCTTTGATATTTTATTATTTTTTCTTTTCTTTATTCTATAATTTTGGTATTAAAAAAGTATTTTATATAAAATAAATACAATAAATAATGAATGTTAATTCGTACAAAATAATGCTACATACATGCATTAGCTAGTGTTTTTAAGGATAAAATGATTGAATAAAGGTGATGAAATGGAGATTCATCAATTGTATATAACTTAGTAAGCTATTTAATAAAGGTAGTTTAATTTAATTTGTAGTTAAGGTATGAAAGTTAGGTTTTGGACCCCTATTGTATATTTTACCTGAATAAAATATTCATTTTATTTATTCTTTATTATTTTTTATAATTTTATATTTTTAAAATTTTGTAAATATTATTTATAGTATATGTACATATTTAAAATAAAATAAATCCTCTAAGAAAATAAAAATATACTAAAATACATAGATGAAATACATATACTTATACTTATATAATATACATCCCTATTTATTTAAATGTACATATTACATCAGAAAAGTTTAATAAAAATATATTTATGTGTATACAAATAAGTCATAAATATAGAAATTAATAAAACAAAATAATAAAATATAAAATCCAAAAAAAACAAAATATACAATATAGAGGTAAATATACATATAAATATACCCTTAAAACAAACATGTAATAAATAAATCCAAAAAATAAATAGAAATTATATTAAAATACTTCATTAAATTATAAATATTTTTTTATGTTTTAAGTTTTATTTAATTAATTCATCTACTATTTATTACAAATTTTTATTCTTTTATTTTTGATTTTTTCTTGTAGCAATCTGACGTTGCCCAATCAGAGGCCGGTCCTTATCAACTGCCCACCCTAGACTGGGACGTGTCAGAATGTTGTTTGACCTCGATTTCTCCGATTCTTATCTACTAATGCATTCACATTTTAAACTTGATTTCTACATTGATTTTGTGCATCGACCTTTGCACTTACACACGAGCTCGATTTCTTGGTCTTAAGACAACTGAATCGAGAGATTTCTTCGATCAAAATCAAGCCCTATAAGATATTGCCTCCGCCAAACCTCGCCTCCTTGATCCCTCTTCCGCCAAAAGACCCTAATTGTAAGGGTCGATCCTTCTTCCTGGTGATAGCAGGAACATCTGGGTGCCCTTCACGTGTTGATTGGCGTAGAATTGAGGCAGGTCCGTTGCTCGCCGCCACCCTCGCCAAAGCTCTTGCTCCTAGTCGCGCTTCGACTATAAGCTTCTATCTCTTCCGCTCTTTTCGTTCTTTAGGGTAGCAGTAGCTTAGTTCAGCCCTTCGTTTCGTTTAATTCTGTCCATATTTTTGTATTTTCCAATCACATGTACGGTAGAGCTCCAGCTCCACCATCTCTTCCTGGCCATATTCGACTATCTCCCCCTCACATGTCACTGTCATCTTGTTCCTCATCACTTTCTGAATGCCCGACGCCCCTCCATTCATCTGGATCTCGCTCAGATCCAGGAATCAGGTATCCCTCCGCACTGTCACCGGAGAGCTTCGCCCCACTCCATTTCTCGCCCATTCCTCTACCTGAAGCCTTCCTTGGCTTCACTTTTTGCCCCATAACCAGCTTATATAGGAAACAACAAAGAAAGGGGCCCTTTCAGGGTGCATTGAACCCCCAGAGCATGCTCCAGGTGCTGATCCTCGTCGGAGCCTTTTCGATGAATCTTGGCCCGTTTTGAGGAGCCCTTCAACAGTGGATCACCCCCTAGAGCATTTTGAGCCACTCAACGAAGGAGGAAACGATCAGAGACGCTCAGAGGATTGGATCTAAGTTCAACATTACACTGTTCTTCATCCATTCTTCGTGATGGTCTTCCAGTCGTTAGATCAGGAGCCTAGCTCAAGGCGTACAACCACCGTCAGATCTGAGCGCCAGCCATTGTCAGATCGTAGGTCAAATCTTATCCTGGACGTCTACCAACAAAGCAGTACGGGCCATATGATCAATGATACGTGGACAAATTAAGCTCATCTGTCCGTTCGCCCGCACATAGGTGGGGGTAATTTGCACACTTGTCCCCCAATTTTTTATCTCTTTAATATTCAGTTTTGTAATATTTTTATTTAGTTTAAAAACTTTTGTGTACTTTGCAAATAGGACCCTACATTTTTTGTATTTACATTTTGGTCCTAACACATCACCTCACGTGTGATCCAACGTGAGGTGACATTCTGCATGGATGCCCCTGATGTTTGTATATTTCTGTTTATTCCCCAACTTTCATTGTAGTTTAAAAACTTTGGGATATTTGCAATATAGCCCCTATATTTATTTTTATTTGCATTTATACCTCTACTAGTCATTAATTTTATGCATTTATTCTACTTATTAAATATATCATCCATGCTCCAAAAAAATCTCAAAATAGGGTTAAGTTCCTGCTTGCATAGACATTCACAATATATTTTTAGACTAGAAACTTAGGACTTTTTCCTATTTTAGAAAAATAAAAAAGAGCACAAAAAGTCCCTATTTGACTTAGAAAATACCAAAAAAATATAAAATCGTTTTGAAAAATTCCAAATATATATAATTTCTTTATTTAAGTACTTTGAGCCTTCAGACCAAAATTCCCTAAAAATAGAAAGAAAAAACTCATTAAAATTAAAAAACCCCAAAATCTTTTATAAAAATCTAAAAAATTTCAATAATTCTTAAATATCATTTTTATTTTATAATTTTCTTTATATTATTATTTATCTATTGAAATTGATTTAAAGAAATTTTGATCCTGTTTACTATTTTTAATCTTCATTTCAATTTGGCCTATTTATTTAGTCCCTAATTTTGGATTTTTTTGACTTTGAAAATATAAAAAGATTAGATTAAAATATTTAAAAAATTACAAAACATTAAATTTATTAAAAACCTAAAAACAATTTGATTTTATGTATTTTGTTTATTTTTATTAGTATTTATAATTGTATTAGCTTATATTATATATTGCCTTATATAAGCCTATATTATATATCTAAAAAGAAAAAGAAATTTAAAAAATTAGAAAATATAAAAAGATATAAAACCTAAAATAATTAATATATAAATTAAATCCCATGAAAAAAATATAAACATTAAAAGAACGCACAAAAATCATAAATTGGCCAAGTGGTAGAAAGACAAATTCCTTGTAATTGATTGTTCTATCTTACATTGATCTACACCTTTGTTTCCTGTGTTCGACCC
Organism: Ottelia alismoides; assembly: GCA_037367405.1. Lineage (NCBI taxonomy): Eukaryota > Viridiplantae > Streptophyta > Magnoliopsida > Alismatales > Hydrocharitaceae > Ottelia > Ottelia alismoides. The sequence continues at coordinate 283,544 of JAZKJV010008722.1, read as the reverse complement.
CTACTTGCTTGTCACTATACCTCTTCAGTAGGGTATAATAAATTTTGATTCACACTTGCTTGTCTTGCTTGATTTATTCATTGTGTGGTCTGATTATTGTTTGACTGCGTGCTTTTGTGAGCAGTCGCCTCAGCGACAAAATATCTTCACTTCCATGAGGCTATCATTTTAGACCCTCGCAAAATCTGTGTCATCACCTGCTATGCTTTATGGATCTGAATGTCTGCCTATGAACCGTAAACATGTGTAGAGAATGGCAGTAGAAGAAATGAAAATGCTAAGGTGGATGTGTGTGCACATACGTAAAGTCCGGATTCGAAATGATGCAATCGGAAAGTTGATGTAGCTCCGATCGAGGATGAGAAGCGAGAAAATCACTTAAGGTGGTTTGACCATTGATGAATCCATGATTCTCACTCTTTATTCTTTTATTTTAACTATTTATCTTGTCAAAACATCATGTAAATAGGTGTAACTACAATAAGTTAGCATTATGCATGCATATGTTAATATTACATAATTAGCATGTATTTGTGCAAAAATAAAAGAATAAAGGAAAAGAGAAAGGAAGGAGGTATTTAGAATGAATACAGAGTGACCCGAACCCCAAGAGAAAAGGTCAAGCCTTGACATGATTGCCAAATAAAATAAGTAGAGAGAGATAGGGTTTGTTTTGTGATGTACATATTACCTATGTATATAAATTATTATTTTGACAAAATAAAATTAAAATATTCTTTTTACCTCCTTGTATATAACCATATAAATAAAATAAAGATAAAATAAAAATAAGAAAAATAAAAAAAGAATAAAAATAAAATCCTTCTTACTTGTACAAAATACATGTATATATATCACGTCCCCTAATTATTTTAAACCTGTAAATAAATCATAAAAATAAAATAAAAATTATTTTGTACTCCTAAAATTATGTGGAAAATAAATAAAATACAAAATTGGGGATATTTGTGTAAAAACAATAAAATAAAGATTAATGTACATAATACATAGGTATATTATACTTGTATATAATACTATATAGTGTATATACACTATTTTATTTTTCATAAAATAATTAAAAATCATAGAAAAATCATTTAAAAAATAATAACCATTTTTTTATTTTATACACTTTCTATTTTGAATTTATTTACTACTTTTTATTGCATTTATAAATATTTTGTAAATTCTAATTTCTTGATTGGTCCAGCTCATTTCGTTGACCCAAGTCAACGCCCTCTTCTAGGGCTGACCCGACCCGATTCCTTCCGCTGAAGTGTTTTCTCCCATTTTCCTGGTTGGGTAGGACTCCTTTTGATCCGATCTTTCGCCCGAGCCTTCTTTGAGGATCCATCACCTTCAGGATCCCTAGGAAGGTGCAGATCTTCCTTGGGTTGCACGCTCTTGCTCGATCCTTCCAGCCTCCAGGGAAGCCTATAGATCATCTCTACCGCCTCCCCTGCGGCTCAGCTCGTGCCTCGCTCCTTCTTCCACCCCTAGACACCTTTGGTTGAGTGACAACTGCAGAGAGCGTCTTCGGAGTGGAGTTTGGTGGCGTGAATCTCACAGCTCAGCTACGTGGCTGGACCTCCGTCGCTTCTAGCCTCCCGTCCTTCCGTAGCTCTGTTGAGGCCATCACCTCGACGCTCGCCTCTGCCTGAAGCTTAGGAGCTTCTCCGACCCTTCATGTATCTATCCTATCCCCCGCATTTCCTTTTTTTATTCCATCCATTCCATTTAGTGTAGCTGCACATCCACCTGCTCCGACCAGCCGATTGGAGCCTCGTTACCCATCTCCATACATTCAGATCGACCCCTCGTTCCATCGCTCATCTTGCACCACAGCCGGATCATCCTTAGACTCGACTACCGGATTGAGATTAAGGCCAAGACTCCTTCCCTCCACCGTCGCCGGGAGTCGACCTTCATATCCCTTCGCTTATCTTACCTTTATCAAGCAATAACCCGATCAGAGAAAAGCCCCAAGTCGCTCTACCATTTGTGGGTTCCTCGCATGCAAGGGAGCCATCCTGAGCTTTCAATTGCTTAGGCAGAGCACCTCTAGGTGGTCGGCCATCACCACGACCATCCACCCGTCATATCTCCCATCGGACCCCTCAGGCTGCCGCGCCGCGCCTTCACGAAGCTGGTGGACCTCCTCGTGCTTCAATCAGACCGACGGATCACCTCCCGAGTTCTATCAAAGTCCGACCGGGAGGTGTTCTTCTAGATCCTCTTCTAGCCGTCGGATGAACCTCCTCGCTCTTGATAGCATCCCAGCCGCTGACCATTGTAGCTTTTTAACCCTCAGATCTGACGCCCCCCGGCGCATCTGACCACATGTAGCGGACATTCTCTGGGCCGTCAGATCTGAGGCTGTCGATGATCAGGACCATACGCCTGTGCCACCTTCGGAGATCGCCACATGTCCTCACGTGGCCCGTACGCGCCCTGCAAGGGGTATATTGCTCTTTTACCCTGCATATTTTTATGTTTTATTATATAGTTCTATAAATAAAGTGGTAGTTTAAAGATTTTGCAGTTTGGGCCTTATAGTTTCAATATTTGCATTTTAGTCCCTCCAAACTTGAGACAGGTGCATGTTCACGTGACTTTGTGGGTTTTTTCCCGTTTTATCCCGAACTTCCTGATGTTATGTTTTTAGTAGAACTTTTCTGTAATTGCAAGTATACATGTGCGTGAGTTTTTGAGTATATGCATGAATACATTGGATAAATTGCAAGATTAGCCCTGAGTTTTTTTTATAGATTTTATCTTTTAGCCTGGAACTTTCGTATAATTGCACTTAGATCCCTACTTGCTGTGTGCCTTGATTTTATTCAAATAATTATCAAATTAACTCCAAAAATTACATAAAAATTACTGTTAGATCCTGCTAACATGTAATATTTATGGTAATTTTTATGAATTAATTGGGCATTGTTTGATATTTTCTAAAACTTAAGAACTCTAAAAACGTGTTTTGTCTATTTTATAAAATACAAAAATATATAAAAATTGTTTCAAAAATTCCAAAAAAATTCATGTATACTTGTTTTGGTGTGCTTTGTATTCAGTACATGTTTTGTTGCATTATCCCTTACAAAAACCTAAAAATAACAAAACTCTTAAAAACTTAAAAAAAATATTAATTTGAGAAAAAAATAAAAAAAATATAATTTTAGTTTCTGTTGTTAGCTAATTTTATTTACTTATTATAAAAATCACACCCAGGACATTAGGGCATTTTTAGTATTTTAAATTTGCCTTTTAGTCCAGGTTGTACATTATTTTCCCTGGAAAACATAAAAATATTTTTGTTTTTGATTTTTGAGGATTTTTGACCTTGATAAAAATTGTGGAAGCTTGCTTGTGCCCTGTTTTCTTGTTTTATTTTATTTTCCTATTTTGGAAATATAAAAAGAAAAATTGCAAAATTAAAATTCATAAAAATATGCTTTTATTTCTCTGATTGCGATTACTTTGTTGGTTTTACTCGTGCTCCTTATGTTCAACCTTGGTCGCTATACCATGTTAAATAAATAGCGGAGACTACTTACATTGGTTTTATGCTTTGATTGCTCTGATTTGTGTGGTCTTGATTTTTCTGGTTGGCTTAGATTTGTGATTTGGGTTGCAACGACTTTTCATTTATCTGATTCCTTAACTCAAATTGCTAGTCTTGTCGTCAGAATGGCGTTGTTGCAGGGGAGCACGACTTAGTAGTCTTTTCAGATTTTTGTATTTTTATCTCTATTTTATATAACTGATTTTTTGACATTCTCCTTGCTTTGCTTTTTGTGCGAGGGACCGCTCGAGGACGTTGCAGCTTTCGGTTGGAGTAACCGCACCCGAGGAGGAGCAAGAGAACACGAGGGAATTGGTTATATTAGATAGAGTAGATTATCTTAGATTAGTTTTTATTTCCAGCACATTTTATTGTTGTTGTAATAATACATGACCATCAGACTCTTCTAGACACTTGGCTTATCGGGGTCTGTTTCGTCGGGCACCGGTGTGCTCAGGGGACCTCACCGCGGTTTTCGCCGATTTTATTTTCTCACATTTTTTCGTTTTGATTCTCGAAGAATTTGTCCCTTAGACTTAGGATTTTCTCTTGATTGCGACGTAAATAATTAAGGCCCAACCCTTAATATATTGCCTACACCTATAGATTCGTAATTGGACCTTATTAAAAATTCATAATAAAAAGTTAACTTGATTGATTGAGAGGTCACGTGCCGCTAGAGGCCGTATACAACGCGTGCTGGATCCGTTGGCATGGACACTGATCGGCATCCAAGACCGGACATCGACCTCTCTCTCTAATCAATTAGCTATTGTTCTTCGCGTTCACTAGAAATTGCTCGTCTAAGGTCGTTTTCTTCTTACATCATTTAGATTAGTTAAATTTCCATCTTTAAATTTATACACGGATCACCCTACATGTAGAGTGCTGGAGACAGGTACGCATTTCTGACTTTGCATGCATCATAATGTTTGATCGCACATTGACTTTTTTGATTTCTCCCCCTAATTTGGATTTAAAATAATCAGGAGATCGAAAAATTTGTTAGGCATTGTTTGTTATCAAAAAAATACCATAAAAAGTGAAAACCATAAAATTGGGTCTGTTAATGCAAGCTTGATCTTAAAAGACATCTCACATAAAAATCTGTTTTAGGAGAGTCATCCCCTCCTTGTTTGGTTTGCTTGCGCGAGAGAGTGACCCACACACTAGGCTAGAGCCATACCTAAACTCTCGTTAGACTACTGGTCTTGGGTTAATCGTTCTCCAGTGAGGATCTCTTCGATTTCCGATAAAGCAGGCCGCGACGTCCTTAACAGATCGAGTTGATCGGGTTGCCGATAAACGGTCCGCAACTTGTACTGGCTGGGAAAGATCTAGGTTTGGGATTGGGCCAGTCTCTTGGGAGCATCGGGTGCCTATCAGCTCGCTTAATCGCTCTGCAAGACTTACTTATCACCTAAAATAAAATCGACAAGATAACAGACTGAACCTATACATTCATCAGCTCAGCGTCGAGTAGGTGAATTGGGGTTTGACTTCTAATCTTGTTTGCATCCAGATCTCATCTGCATTTTTCCCAGATCACAATGATGGGCCGGAGGTCCCTTAGGTTGCCTTTGACAATACCGTTCTCGAGCACTCTGACTTACTCATCTAGGGAGGTTCCGGGGAGCCTAGACCTGCTCTCCGAACATGAGTTCACTTCCGCCCTGTTCCCCCTCGACCACCCTTCTTATAATCCTGAGGTGCCCGAGCAGAGACCAACACTACAACTATTTGTTTATATGATGGCACCTGAGTTCAGGTCTTTTGCCTTTGCAGAGACCTGCGAGATGGACAATAGTGACGAACGCACCGATGAGCAGCCACAGGGTTCTATGTATGTTTTGGATCAGGGCGCCATCAACAACACACTCTTAGCCTCCCTGGTGATGATGCAGCAACCAATTCGGGATCAGGGAGCATTCATGGCCGAGGTGCGTTGGGAACTAACACAGATGCGAGCCGATAGAGAGGAGCAGCAAAGAGCAGGAGGAGGAGATGGAGGACAACTAGAAGAGCCACAGGAGCCAGCCAGACTTGCTAGGTTGATGAGGGAGTTGCAAAATCCCGGTGAAACCCTTACACACCGTTGGATCCAGCTTCCGACTATTCTGGGAGACTTCAAGCTCCCCCCAGACCATTCAACTCTTGCCCAAGTTCCATGGGCTTGCCACCGAGGAGCCGCATCTGCACTTACAAAAATTCGAGATGATCTGCAGCACTGTCCACGACAGATTTGTGGACGAGGATACCATCAAGATGATGACATTTCTGTTCTCCATGGTTGATAGAGCAACCTACTGGCTGAAGCATTTGCTGAGATACGTTACTTCGTGGGAGCAGCTCCAGACTGAGTACTTGAACAAGCACTATCCACTCGGTCGGACGAACACAACGCGAGCTAGGATCAACAATTTCTCCATGATCCCTAATGAGCAGTTCCATGAGGCATGGGATCGATTCCGTGAGCTCATTGACCAGTGTCCACATCACGACATATCCAAGTCCAACCTAGTACATAGCTTCTTTTGTGGGCGGACACCAGAGCTGTAGGGGCTAGTTAACGCTTCTTGTGGGGCTCCTACTTCGCTAAAGATGAGAATCATGTCTGAGCCATCTATGAGGAGATGGCCGGGAACTATACTTTGATGTCCCAGACCAGGCTCTACACTCAGGGGAGCCCCTACCACAGGTCGTGTCTTTTCAGAGGATGACATGGGTTGATGCGGGTCCATCCACTACTTCATCAACAGCATCAACAACAACACAGGCAGAATCATTAGCTGCTTACATGGGTATCATCAACGAGAAGTCAGACCACATAGAGATCATTAAGAGAAGCAGTGCCAGGGCATGATGCAGATCGATCAGTTGGCACAGACCCTGAGTGACCTCAAGACCCAAATCATGTGTCTCTAGGAGGCACAGACGGCTTCTCAGCCCCGTCTCAGGTCATGCGCTGATCCTAACAGCAGCAACTCGTCCCAGCACTCTGATCCGTACCAACAGGTTCAGCACATCCAGGCGGAGCCGGTCCAGCAATTACAACACCAGTATTCTTAGCCATCTCCATCTCAAGATACTCGATGGTGGTGTACCAGCCAGATAAGCCACTGGCAGTTCTTCCCCCATCCTCGTACGAGCATGAGCCGTTGATGGAAGTCAATGGGATTTAGTATGACCGACAACAACCTGGTATCCATAGAGATCATCCCGTATTCAGGTGGTCTATCGGAGGTACCTCGTCCCAGCAGCCTCCAGCTCAGGGCGGATCAAGCAGCCAGCCTCAACAAAAACCCCATTACTCCCAGCAGCCATCGTACCAATACCAGTCGGGTCCTCATCCCTATCAGCAGGGACAACGGTGGAGGCATCATTCTCAACACCAACAGTTCACTCAGCCTCCCCCCTCACCAGTTCCAACAGCAACAACCTCATTTTCAGCGAGGCAACCCGCCCGGTTCTTATGGGCCAGCCTATGAGAACCCAACCCTTGATGATCTAGCCTGCCTACTCTCAGATCAACATGCATCCTTTAGGTGGGAGATGGGCGAGTTCTGCCAGGAGATGAGGGAGATAATAAAGGGAAAAGTCACCATTCGCTCAGATCGAGCCCAACCCTAACAACCTCAAGAGGAAGTCTGAGCAGGTACAGTTCACAGAGACCACCACTCCTAGTGATTTATTGGGTGACATTGCTTTATATACATTTACTGCTGATTTTGTGTCTCTTAGGAGTGGTAGGATGCCAGTCGGCGTGTCTCGTCTGAGCGACAACACCACAATGAGACAGGAGTGCCAGACGAGGAGGACAACAGTGTTGAGGCCACTGATGATGATGTTGATGACGGTGGTGCTGATGCCACCCTGATCCAGTCGACGGTACTGAGGCCTTTGCTTCTCCAGATGCAGATGGTGGTACTGACGCCACCAGATACCAGATGCTGAGCCAGAGCGCAGTGCTGATGCCGCGAAGACAGATGTCGTAGGTGGTACTGAGGCCATCACTTATATTCCAGTTGTGTCCCCTCTAGTTTTTGTATCTTAGGACTATTTGAGAAATACCAAAAAAATTAATAAAGGAAAGGTTTCTTCATCTTCAAGTCCATATGTGATGCATGATGATTATTGTATGGGCTTCATTCCTTCACAGTAGCAAGAACATGTTCCTAGCCCTCTATCCGAGGAGGGCCCAACCATCCCCTTCCCTCAAGCACTCCGCTTGGCAAAGGGGAATAAAAAAGAAAGTCAAAAAAAGAACCATCAGTTAGAGTTCAGCCAGCAGATGATAGATAGATTTCACATTCAGTTGACTCTCCATGAGGCACTTGAGCACATCCCTCTCTTCCAAAAGAACTTGAGAGATAAGACCATCATCTGTAGGAAGAAGAGGAACCTTCAGGCAGAACTCCATGTGCTGACCCATGCCACGTGCTTCGCCATCCAGAACCGTCTGCCAGCCAAGAGGCTAGATGCAGGAGCTCCCTATGTCAGATGCCACATTCATGGCAGAGATTTGATCGCACTCTATCAGACAATGGCTCTTCCATCAACCTACTTCTGGCAGCCTTACTTGACTGATTCGAGTTTGGCCCTCTTAGACAGAGCAGAACAATCCTTCAGTTTGGTGATCGATCTGTCAAGAGGCCGAAAGGGTTCTTGAAGGATGCGGTATTTACAATTCATGGCCTAAAATTCCCCGTGGACTTTGTTGTGTTGTACATGGAGGTCCCTGAGTCCGTGACCGATACCCACATCATTCTAGGACGTCCATTCTTGGCCATAGCCAAGGTGATGTCTGTCCATGATAGCGGAAGGTGTACTTTTGTGTCGAGGGCAAGAGTATACAAATAAAAACCGATCAATGAGATTAGATCACGACACTCAACATGCTCAGAGCAGTCCAGCGATGTAGAGCAGACGACAGAGGCAGAGTGAGACATCCATCAGAGTGCGGCTTTGTGATCACTGATGATGAAGCCGCTTGGTCAGACCCTATTTCACAAGCCCTTTTCTCACCTTCAGATGCTGTAGATTCACAGCTTCCAGAAGAGGAGAGTTCGGAGAGTGCATTCTTGGCTGAGGACATTCTTGAGGCTGACGACCACATTCAGGATAGCGAGGTAGAGTTTGTATCTTGTTCTTTTGATCTAGATCCCTTGGATTCAGACATAGATTGGGACGATTTTGATGATTATTTGCCTTGTCTGATTCCCACAGAGCCATCAGCTAGGGTGGAGAGTGAGCCAGCACCGAGCACATATATACCAGCATGTCCATCTTTACTAGTTTTTAATTCTCACATTCAGATCTGGTTGCCTTCAGTAAGACCTTTCAGAGGATAGATTTGCCAGCTCCCAGTTGTCATGAACTGAAGCCTTTGCCACAGTCGTTGAAGTATAGTTTCCTTGCGGGTGAGCATGAGATGTACCCAGTCATTATCTTAGCAGATTTGACTGGAGAACAAGAATATCGATTGATGGAGATTCTTGAAAGAAATCACAAGGCAATAGGATGGAGTTTAGCTGATCTTCAGGGGATAAGTCCAGCCCTTTGCTCCCACCATATCTATCTCGAGGAGGACACCAAGACATCGGGTGAGTTCCAGCGATGGCTGAACCCGAATAGAAGTGGTTATGAAAGAGATATCAAAATGGTGGAGCACTGATTTTATCTACCCCATATACGAATCCTAGTGGGTTAGTCCATTACATGTGGTAGCAAAGAAGACGGGCATCACTACAGTTGTGAGTGAGTCTGGAGAGGAGATCGCTACCCGGGTACCCACTTCTTGGAGGGTCTGTGTGGACTACAGATGATTGAATCAGGCCACCAAGAAGGATCATTTCCCGCTGTCTTTTTTGATTTGATTATAGAGAGGCTAGCTGGGAAGAGTCACTACTATTTCCTTGATGGATACCCCGGATACAATCAGGTAGCCATAGCACCCGAAGACCAGGAAAAGACGATATTCACCTGTCCGTTTGGGACATATGCTTTCAGATGGATGCCCTTTGGTCTATGTAACGCTCCGGCGACATTTCAAAGGTGCATGTTGTCCATTTTCTCAAACATGGTGAGTGACTGTTTAGAGGTCTTCATGGATGACTTCTCAGTCTACGATGATGGGTTTGATGCTTGTCTTGATTGCCTAGACCGAGTGCTTCAGCACTGCATAGAGGTGCATCTTGTTTTGTCTTGGGAGAAGAGTCATTTCATGGTGACTCAGTGGATGGTGCTTGGTCACATCATCTCCAACAGGGGCATGGCGGTTGATCCGACCAAGGTGGATATCATCAAGAAATGCAATCCACCATCCAACTTGTAGCAGTTGCGGTCTTCTCTGGGGCATGTCGGTTTCTACCGACGTTTTATTCACGACTTCAGCATGATTGCCCGACCGCTTACTGATCTGCTGATGAAAGACACCGAGTTCATTATATATGATAAGTGTCTTGCGTCTTTTGAGACTCTCAAGCACCTAATTGTTGAGGCTCTTATCCTTCAACCACTTGATTGGTCTCTCCTATTCGATATCATGACGGATGCCTCCGATTTTGCCGTAGGGTAGTTCTAGGACAGAGGAGGGATGGTTTACCAGTTGACATTCACTACGCTATCCGTACATTGGATGCCGCTCAGCGTAACTATACAATCATGGAGAAAGAGGTGCTAGATGTAGTATTTGCCTTGGACAAGTTCAGATCATATATTCTTGGATCCAAAGTGACGATTTTTACTGATCATACCGCCATCATGTACCTTATGGCAAAGAAGGATGCCAAAGCTCATTTGACTAGATGTATCCTTCTACTCCAAGAGTTTGATATTGAGATTAAGGATAAGTCTGGAGTCAAGAAGGTGGTGGCGGATCATCTCTCCCGTTTGGAAAATCTTGAGGAATCCTAGCGGGTTGATCCTATTACTGAGGCCTTCCCAGATGAGGCGATACTTGATATTGCCTCGCTCCCTTGGTACACCAACAATGTGAACTATCTTGTTACTAAGAAAGTTCCACAAGGTTGGCCCATGCAACGACTTGAGACCTTCCTTGCGAAGGCCAAGTCTTACCATTGGAGGGATCCCATCCTTTATCATGAAGGAGGGGATAGCGTCTGGCGTCTGTGCATTCCTCAAGAGGAGCACCATAGCGTCCTCACATACTACCACAAGCTTGAGGCAGGACATAATTCTGGGAGGAGGACACCACATAAAGTGCTCCAATCCAGCCTAGGTGGCCTACCCTCTTCAAGGATTCTGATGAATTCGTGAAGAGGTGTACTGACTGTTAGAGAATGGACACTTGTGGACAACGTGATATGATGCCGATGCAACCCATTCACTTTTATGAGGTTTTTGACGCATGGGGCATTGATTTCATGGGTTCATTCCCTAAGAATTAGGGATTCGAGTACATTCTGTTGGTTGTTGACTATGTAAGTAGTTAGGCTGAGGCCATCCCCACCCGAACCGCATATGCTAGAGTGTTTGCAGATTTTTAAGGAAGAATATCATTTCATGGTTCGGGGTTCCTAGAGTTTTGATATCTGATGGGGGGTCTCATTTTATCAACGACAAGGTAGAGGCCCTTGCTAATGAGTTCAGCATAGACCATCGAGTAGCCACTCCATATCATCCTCATACCAATGGTCTTGCTGAAGTATCGAACAGGGAGATCAGGACGATACTGCAAAAGGTAGTCCGCCTAGACCGAAGAGATTGGCCACAGCTTTTGGACTCGGTCTTGTGGGCATATCGGGCTTCCTTCAAGACTCCTTTGGGTATGTCTCCCTTTCGTCTCGTTTATGGCAAGCCATGCCATTTATCTGTTAAGATTAATCATAAGTCGCTATGGACTGTCACTGAGATATTATTGGATCCAGAGAGTATAGGTGATCAAAGAAAGGCAGAATTGGCAGCCCTGGAGGAGCTTAGAGATAAATCTTTTCGAGAAACCTGTAGTATAAGGAGCAAGTAAAGATATGGCATGATTCTCATATCATCCATAAACAGTTTGAGCCAGATCAAAGAGTATGGTTGTTTGGTGCCAGGCTTAGATTACTTCCAGGGAAATTGCAGAGTAAGTGGAAGGGACCATATCTAGTTCGAAAGGTACATGACAATGGTAGTATCGACATATCTGAGATGTCATCTGAGTCCACCTTTCGTGTTAATGGTCAGCGCCTCAAGCCATATCTAGATCATGATCCGCTGATTGTTGACGTCGCCCCGATTCATTTTGCATGAGATGTGGTCTTTGACTCACATCAGTTGTATCTAATGCCTGCTTATCATTGTCTTCCGCCCTTGTATAGAACCAGATGTCCATATCACACATTCTTTTGTCTAAAACCCCATTTGCATCTTATGATTATGCTATACTTAGGGTGTACTCTGCCCTAAGTATAGGGGGTGTCAGATTTTTGATTATTCTTTTGATTCTTTTTACCTATGTTTTGTTGCCTATACTTAGGGATATTTTACCCTAAGTATAGGGGAGGTAGACCCTGTACATTCTAACCCTCGATTTTCCCTTTAATATACAGTCTTCTATACTTAGGATTACTTGATCCTAAGTATAGGGGGAATCACCGATCTTTATTCATTCTATTTTTTCATTCGTCGTCGTAGTATAGCCATTCTTTTCACTTCCCGATGCTAGGCACGGGTTATGTCTTCTTCATCGCTCTTTGATCACTTTGAGGACATCATTCGAGCTAAGTATAGAGGGATGTCGTATATATTACATATATACTTTAGCCATAACTCGTACTTTGTGTGACTGTGGTAATAAATAAAATGGCTAAAAATCACTTATTAAAAATCTCAAAAATTTTAAAAATTTTCCTTGTGCATAAAATTCTTTCCTGCACATTCATAGTTATTTATAAAAATTATTTTTGTACAAATGTTTGTAAAAATATTTTGATTGTGAAATGTTTGTAAATATTTTTGTATCAAAATTATGTACACAGTACAAAATTTTTGAAAAAATGTTTGAAAAACAAAACTTCGCAAAAACCCTTGTGTAAATGTTTGTAAATAGTCTGCAAAACCTCTGCATTCATGCATGCATTCAAACATTTTCAAAAATTTTGCATAAAAAGATTTTTGTATATATTTGTATATTATTCTGAATCATAGTTGACATTTAAACTAGTCAGGAATTAAATTGGAAAATGGAGCCTGGTTAGGACCTTAATCCACTTAATTCTTAGAGGAACCTTATAGGATTTGGGATTAAGACTTTTCAGGTCCATTAGTGACTTAATTCTTTGAGTCCACTAGGCTATGTTCACCTGTCATCTTGATGAGCCTAAGTAGAACATTTAACAACGCATGCATGCCTCTCACAGACAATGGCTTTACTTGAACCGACACTTTACACTCAACTCCACATGTATGAGGTGGTGAGGAGGTAGTTTCCTTTGGCTTGGGGTGGCATACGAGGGTAGTACTTCTAGGAGGAAGCTCTCATCTTCCTTTAGGGAGGGAATTGCGCCTCAACTTGATCTGGCGGTGTTGAGGTCTAAAGACAAGAGTTGTGGGTTGCAATAATGCTTCAAAAGAGGGATAGTCTACTGGCTCAAGAAGAAAAAGGTCCTTATGTATATATGTTGCACCATGTAGATATATTGTACATATGCACATAAAAAAGTGCAAAATCAAGAAAAACTCCAAAAAAGTAGTGGGCCTGATTAAAAATAAAATACCTGCCGGAGTATATATAGTCTAATAAAGCAAAGCTTATGTTACATCTTCTCATCTCATGAAGCTTGCAGTAGGAGACTGAAAAACGGGATTTGAAATTAACTTGATATTAAATTTAAGTGGTTTTTGATTAGCCTCTCGTATCCGACTGCAACGAATCACATTAATTAATTTGGACATTAATTTGACCGAATTAACATAGGGTACTTGAGCGTTATCAATGACGAGAGCCGCTAAATAATGGTCTGACAGATCAAACTCACTGTCGCTGAGGCGACTACTCAAGCCTTCACGTTGATCAACAATTAACCCACACAATCAATCAGGAAATCAAGAGCAAGGATTAAAATTTATTATACCCTACTAAGAATGTATAATGGCAAGCAAGTAGGGGTTGAACGCAGGAAGCGCAGAGTAAAGTAAGCAGACAAAATGTCAAGTCCTGTGTCTAATGAACTATTTAGCCAATTTGGACTTTTTGTGGGGTTTTAAATCTTTATTTATTTTTAATTTTATATTTTGGTTTTAATTTTCTTATTTTCTTATTTTTATATTTTATATATTTTTTCTTTTTCTATAAATAGAATATATGTATAAAGAAAGAGAAGGACAAAGTATTTATAAAAATAGAAAAAATAAGGAAAATTCAAGAAGAAAAATATTTTTAGGCTTTTTATAATTTTCTAATGTTTTTGTGATTTTTCTAGATTTTTCTTAATTTTTTGGTATTTTTAAAGCCAAAAACACTAAAAACAGTGAATAAAATAAAAGGCTGAAACTAAAATGGAGAAATAAAATACCAAAGATAACAAAAATTCTCCAAATTAATTTTAAAATAATGATAATAGAACAGAGAAAATTCAGAGACAAAAATGGTATTTTTAGGATTTTTGTATAATTTTTAATATTTTATGACGATTTTTGGGCTTTTCTAGTTTTTAGGAGTTTTCTTTTATATTTTTTACTAATTTTGGACTGAGGTTAAAACACACTAAAATAGGCAATATATATATATATTTTGGGAATTTTCTGAGGTGTTTTTATATTTTTATAGATTTTATGATGCAAACAATGCTAAAAATGGGTATTTTTGAATTTTTATAAATATTAAAATCAATAAAAATGCAAAATAAAAATATGATGTGAATCTATAATGCAACAGGAATGTATGATATTTTTTTGGTGATTTTTGGAGTTATATAGATGAATGCAAGAAATAGATATAGCAAAGAGAAACTACACAGCTGGCAAGGACATTTCTATAAATAGGCCAAAGTTCAGGGGCCCACGTGCAATTTTCCAGAAATTATAAAAGGCAATAAAAATATTCTGGAACCAAATACCAATAACCGAAACCTTGGGCTCAATCCTGCAAAATCCCTACGATGCACGTGCGTGAGCATGCGCGGCTGACAGGGGCCGATATGTAATTCACAAAAATCTCAAGGTCTTAAATGCAAACTTGCCAGAGATTCATAACTACAAATAAAAGTTACAAGACTAAAAATAAATAAGCAAAACCCCCGGGGTAGACATGCAAAAGTACCAGGTCACGTGCACGAAAGCACGTGACCTGGCCGGGATCAAAATGTAATAATATAAACGTCCAGGGGGCCCTATGTAAATTCTACAAAAATTTAAAACTGATGAGGAAAGTTTTATGACTAAAATTTAAATACAAAAAGGGCTGGGTGAAATGTGCAAAATACCCAAGCAGGGGTTGATCCGACGACGGGTGATATTTCACTTAACGCCACGTGTCACGCCGAGGATGCGCGATACCCCTTCGCAGCGAACGGTCGAGATTAGAAGATGAGGGAGTAATAGGACGGCTCGAGCGCGCCAGATCTGATGGTTGCTGAACAATCTGGACGGCAGCCTCGATCGAACGGCAGGAAGGCGATGACGAAGAGCGAGGAGGAGCTCCGGTGAGCGAAGCTTCCCCGATCTGAATCTCGGGCTTCCGATGGTCTGTAGGCACACAAAATGGCCGCCGTGCTCCTTGAGACCTCCCCAAGGCTGTTGGGGACTCCAAAAATCCTCGGTGAGGGCCGAGGTCTTCGCGAGAAGGCGACGGAACGGGGCTCCTCCAAGGGACTCCGACGAAGCCTAAAATGAGCCCCCAGATGCATTGGTAGGCTGCAAACCTGCAAGAAAAGCGTGAAGAAGTCAGGGGCAAAATGCCCCGACTCAGTGAGGGTGTGATGGCTGTGTAGGGGGATGTTGGGTGGATTTGGTATCGGCCGGCGAAACTCGGTGTCGGCCAAGGAGAAATCGGAGGGGATCGATGATGATACGGCAATGGATAATGGAGAGTGAAGCACGGGGAGTTTTCTAACTACTTTTAAGGACTAAGTTAGCAGTGAAACAAAGGGAAAAAGGGCCTCACCAAGGCACGCAGGGAAAGCTCTCCGGCGAGACCTTCGGCGAGGGGAGTCGCTCGATTCGACGCCGCTCCGTCCTCACCAATGCGTGCAAATGCTACCTGCTGTCACCGGGAAGGTTGTCGACAACTTTGGTGAAGGCTAGAGTGGAGGAAGAGTGATCAAGCGTGGAAGAGAGGAAGGGGTTTTATTTGAAGAGTTGACAACCGAGGCTCTAAGATCGATGATGGCAGCATGGTGCATCGATCCACAACCCAAGGAGAGCTGAGGGCGTGAATCACCTTAAGTCGAGGAAGAAAAGTCGTGAAGAGACCAAGACGAGATGGTGCTTGGCATGGCCTCCAAAAAATCACGAAATGGGTCAAAAACGAAGGTTCTGCCAAGGCTATGGGAGGAGGTCAGACAGTTGACCGGAGGTCAACTGTCAGACCAACCTGGTTGGTCCACGTGAACCAACCAGGAAAAATCCCTTAGAAAATAATTCAAAAATATTTTAAAAATAGTAATTGAATTTATTAATTTTAGGTTATTAAATAAAAAATATTTATTTTTTTATAAATTATTTTATGATAAATTTTATTTATTTTTTCGAGATTAATAGTTACAAGTTACCATTTATACCCTTTATAGGTGTCTATAATTATATATTTTAATATTTTATTTTTATTTTCATAATTTTATTTATTTATTTTTGTTTATTATTTTATAAATTTATAAAATATTTTTATACACTTAATTATATTTTAATTTTGTTTTTCTGAAATGTTTTATACACTTAATAAAATAAAAGTAGTAATTATGTAGGTATATATACAGGTATTATACCTATGTATATTATATACAAGTATTTTTATTTCGTGTCTTCTTTGTATTTTTATTCTGATTTTAATATACATATTTATTATAAATAATATTTACAAAATTATAAAAATATAAAATCATAAAAATAATGAATAAATAATAAAACGAATATTTTAATCTGTACAAGTATACAATAGGGGTCCAAAACTCAACTTTCAAACCGTAGCTCCGCCAAATGCGAAACTACCTTCATTAAATAGATTATTTTAAATTATATATAATAAAGGTGATTTTGATGCATTTCAAGTTTTTATTTGGGAGATACAGGTCTGGGAAGTTAGGATTCTGGAATTTTATTCAGACCATAAATTTTTATCTACGTCTTATTTTTGAGTGAAATCAATTTTGTATTTTTCTTTTTTAATTATCTACAACTTTCATGTACGAAGTTTTTTTATTTGAGGTATAAAAAGTGGAACCAAAAATAGGTCCCAAAATGAATAAAGAATGAATGAAATAAAAGGTATTTTTGTTGTATTTTGGCCCGTATCTCCCCCTACTTTATTCCTTGTCGACCTAGTCATCGAGATGCCTAGGTCTCGGGGTTTCAGGTCACAAAATATTTACAATATTTAGTTTTTTCTTTTCTTTTCTTTATTCTATAATTTTGGCTTTAAAAACTGCATTTTATACACTATTTACACAAATATGCATGAATGCTAAAATGCATGAATTAAGGCTATTTACATGTATTTACTAGGGTTTTTAAGGCCAAAATGATAACATAAAGATGATGAAACGTAGATTCATCATCCCCCTATACTTGCCTTTGCTAGTCCCTAGCAAACACTTATACAATAAGTGCAGAAAAGAAAAACAAAGAAAAGAAAAAGAAGAAATTGGATTTAGTTTAATTATTAAACTTGTCTTCACAAAATCAAAGTTTGGAGCTTAAGTTGGACCTTTGGAATTTTAGTGCGGGCGGACCCTTAATGAGAACCGGATTTGAAATCCAACAGCCTCCGAGAATCCCAAAACTCTGTCCAAGTCTCCTCAATAGCCAGGTCAGAAATATCTCAACTCATACGCAAACCCTTACGACTATGAATCTGACTCGTACAGTGTAAGTGATAGTGGCTCTCCCCAACTAGAATGACAAAGAGTCCGACTTCTCTAGTATGACAAACCAATGATTCCCCAATCCAATAACTCCTTCCTCAAGGATTGGGGTATTCCCTTCTAAGTTCAAGTGGCAACCAGCTCAAGAGGAGGGGGTGAAGAGAAGAATGGATGGTAGCCAGTGTAGCTACCTATCCTAGGATGCAAGACCAATGTAGTCAAGTCATCCGGCTGCAGGCTCACATGATATGACTTTGGAACTCAAGCTTTCTTATTGGCTATACAACATATTCACATACTTTTTCAGGCATTTATTTTGGTACATGCCTGTCTCTCTCTCTCTCTCTCTTTTTTTTTTTTTGAAATACTATATACAATAGCATTTACATAGGGAGTTTTTCCTATTGAGCCAGTAGTCTATCCCTCTTTTGAAGCTTTATTACAACCCACACTCTCCTGTCTTTAGAATTCCTCATCACTGGACGGGTTAGGGTGCACTTCCCTCCCTAGAGGAGGACAAGTGTTTCCACTTGTGTGCGTCTCATACCGACAAATCCAATCCCCTCACCACTCCAACTGTGTTGAGCCATGTGAAAGGTGCAGGTGTCCAAGTTAGGTCATTATCAACAAGAGTCATGCGTGTGTTCTGAAATACTCTACTTAGGCAGTCAAGAATCCATTGAACCGAGTCCCGTGATCCTCAAAGAATTAAGTCAACTAGACCTGAAGTACCTCAAACCCAGTTCCTATAAGGTTCCTGTTATTAGGTAGATTTTAAGGTCCAACCAAGCTTCAATCTCCGGATTTTACTTAGACTCGTTCAACTATCAATCTTAATCCGAAAAATGCGAATGCTATGCAAATGCTGAAAATATTTTTTTGATGCAATTTTCAAGATTTTGAACTTTTTTATGATTTTTGAAAAGATGATGATGCATATGCATTTTTTTGTATTTTTTTTCAAAAAGATTTTTCAAATGTTTTTGGATTTTAATTTTTGCAAATGTTTTTAGGATTTTTTTTGAAAAAAAAAATTTTGGCTAAAAACTAGGTTAAAATATTTACACGGGAGTGCTTCTTATATCTAAAAGAAGTGGATTTTAAGAATTTACAGGGGTAAGTGATCAATTTTATAGGTATATATAGTGGATTTTAGGTGTGATGTATGTATTCCTCAAACTTATTTCACAAAGGTTTTTCAAACAATTTTGAAAACTATAGTCCAAAATAAATTCTACAAACATTTTTACAAACATGTACACACCTTTGAAAATTATTTTGCAAAGGTTTTCCAAACAGTATAGATAGATATTTCGAAATATTTTTGCAACCATTTTTCAAACCATTTGCAGATTATTTTTCAAACATTTTTATTTCACACAAAGAAAATAATTTTTTCAAACAAAATATTTTTACAAAGGTTGAAAACATGTAACAAAATGTTTTACAAATAGTTTTCAAAAGATTTTTCATAAAGATTTTCAAGCTATTTTTCAAACATTTTGCAAAAAGATATTTTCACCTGATTTATTAATCAATAAGTACAAAAAGAATTTGAGGAATGATAACATCTTTTTACTACGGTTTTTAATGAATTTTAAAGAATTATAAGCCGTATTATTAGGAAAATACGAAAGTACGAGTTATGGCTAAAGTATATACGTAGTATATACGACCTCCCTATACTTAGCTTGAGCTATGTCCTCATAGATTAGAGAGAAAAGAGGAGACATAACTCGTACTGAGTATAGACAAGTCTCAAGAATAAACGAATAAAGTGATGAACGAATGAGAAGTTGACCGTCCCCCCTATATTTAGGATCAAATAATCCAAAGTATAGTAGACTGTACACAAAGCATGGAGGGTCAAGGGTGGGAATGAACAGATCGTACTCAGGGTGTCTCCCTTAGGATAAGATATCCCTAAGTATAGACAAGAAGAGGAGACAATGGAGAGGATCAAAGAATACAAGAACTCAGGGCGCACACCCCCTATACTTAGGACAAAGTACGTCCTAAGTATAGAAGACTGTCTACAAGGGGCGACACCTTTTGATAAATAAAGAGAATAGACAAGAACAGAAGAAAAGAAGAAAAGAAGAAAAAAGATGAAAGTGGATATGAACAACTCGAGATGCGCATCCCCCCTACACTTAGGATAAAGTATATCCTAAGTGTAAAAGTGATGAAAGGGATGACATCATGTCGGTAGACTAAGATAAAAGAGATGGAAAAGAATAAAAGAAGAAAAGTCATTCAAAAATGTTTTGCTCTGCTTGGCCTTCCTCTGCCTCTTTGGAGATATCCGGCTCATCCCTGTAGATTACTTAGAGTCAACGACAGACATGAATGTATCATGTTCAAGGTAGGGCTTCAGAAGATGTCCATTGACTACAAATGGCTGTGCGTCAGCTGACATATTGGATATCAATACACTTCCATTGTCACGCACCTGCCTAACCATAAACGGCCCAGTCCATTTACTCTTCAATTTGCATGGAAAGATCTTCAATTTCGCATCAAACAACCACACCTTCTGACCTGGATCGAAGGACTTGCGCCGGATATGCTTGTCATGCCACGTTTTGACCTTCTCCTTGTACATCAGGTTGTTGTCATATGCATAATCTCTGAATTCCAATAATCTGTTCAGATCCAATTTTCTGTTCTTTCCTACTTGCTCGGAATCCAAATTACAGATGTTGATGGCCCATAAAGATTTGTGAATTAGTTCAACGGGCAGATGACATGCTTGCCATACACAAGGCAGTAGGGAGACATTCCCAAGGGTGACTTGTACGCTGTTCTATAAGCCCAAAGAACGAAATCAAGCAGCTGAGACCAGTTCTTGCGATCCGAACGCACAAGCTTCTGTAGAATTGTCTTAATCTCCCTGTTTGAACATTCATCTAAGCCATTGGACTGCGGGTGGTAAGGTGAAGCAACGTGATGTTCAATACAGAATTCCTGAGTGAGCTTCTTCACCTCTCTGTTTATGAAATGACTACCCCCGTCAGATATGAGAATCTTGGGAATCCCGAACCATGCTATGATGTGATATCTTAAGAATCGACAGACAGTCCTACTATCGGCGGTTCGGGCGGGGATAGCCTCCACCCATCGACTTACATAGTCGACAACAAGCATAATATATTCATAGCCCTGGCGGTTGAGAAATGGGCCCATAAAGTTGATGCCCCATGCATCGAAGATGTCTGATATTTGAATGAATTTTAGAGGCATCGTGTCTCTCATTCCTATGATTCCGCCCATCTTCTGACAGTCAGTGCAGCATTTGACATAATCATCTGCATCTTTGAATAGTGAAGGCCACCAGAGGCCACTTTGAAGAACTTTTACTGCCGTTCGTCTGCCTGATTGATGTCCTCCAGAATTTTGGTCATGGCATAAAGTGAGGACACTTGGAACTTCCTCCTGAGGAATGCACCTTCTCCAGATACAATCTGCCCCTCACGAAATAAATACAGATCCTCCCACTGGTAAAAATGGATTTTAAACAAGAATCTGTCTATTTTCAACTTCGGCCAATCCTGTGGATTTTCTTGGTCACCAGATAATTCACAATTTCTGCATACCATGGAAGCGAGGTGACTGACAGAATTGCCTCGTCTGGAAAGGTCTCTGTGATTGGCTGCAGGTTCAGCTCAGGAGATTTCGGCTCATGAAGCCTTGATAGATGATCGTCCACCACATTCTTTACCCCATGTTTATCTTTAATTTCCAAGTCAAATTCCTGGAGGAGAAGGATCCACCAAATAAGACGTGGTTTGGTGCCCTTCTTCTGCTGTAAGTATCGAATGACCGAATGATCAGTGTAAACGATTACTTTGGATCCAAGGAGGTAGGATCTGAACTTTTCCAGGGCAAAGACTACTGCTAGCAGCTCCTTTTCAGTGACAGTGTAGTTTCGCTGGGCTTCATCGAGCGTTCGACTAGCGTAGTGAATTGCAAACGGTACATTATCTTTCCTCTGTCCAAGTACATCACCAATGGCATAATCTGACGCGTCGATCATTATCTCGAAAGGCTGAGTCCAAATCGGCGGCTGCAAGACAGGGGCCTGTGTGATGAGTTCTTTCAGCTGATTAAAGGCAAGGAGCACATGGTCATCAACAATGAATTCATTCTCCTTGCCGAGCAACTCAGTCAACGGTCTGGCCAGTTTGCTGAAATCTTTGATGAATCGTCGGTAAAAACCGACATGGCCCAAGAATGACCTGACTTGTTTATTTGTTGTAGGTGGCTCAAGTTTGGAAAATTACCTCCACCTTGGCTGGGTCAACCTCCATGCCACGTTTAGAAACAATGTGACACAGCACGATTCCTTCGGTCACTATGAAGTTGCTCTTTTCCACGAGATCACAAGATTTACTTCGCAGCACCTCCGCAAGACTCGGTCTAAATATTCCAAACATTGATCGAAGGAATCCCCGTAGACTGAAAAATCATCCAAAAAAAACTTTGAGAAAGTTGCCCACCATATCGACAAAAACTGCAAGCATACACCTCTGAAATGTGGTTGGGGCGTTGCAAAGCCCGAACGACATCCTTCTGAAGGCATATGTACCAAAAGGACAGGTGAACGTGGTCTTCTCTTGATCTTCAGGAGTAATAGCAACTTGATTATATCCAGAGTATCCGTCCAAGAAGCAGAAGTATTCCTTCGCAGCCATTCTTTTCAAGATCTGGTCGATGAAGGGTAAAGGAAAGTGGTCCTTCTTGGTGGCGAGGTTAAGTCTTCTGTAGTCCACACACACTCACCAAGAAGTGGGTACTCTGGTTGCGATCTCCTCTCCTTTGTTATTCTTTACGATGGTGATCCCTGATTTCTTTGGCACAACATGCAGAGGGCTCACCCATTTGTTGTCGGAGATGGGATAAATGAATCCCGCATCACACCATTTCTGAATCTCTTTCATAACAACCTCTCGCAGATTAGGATTTAATCCTCTTTGAAGTTCTCGAGAGGGCCTGCAATATTCTTCCAGAAAAATACGATGCGAGCACAGTGATGGATTGATCCCATGGAGTCCGAAGTTCGCCAGCCTATTGCCTTGCGGTTGCGTTCAAGAACCTCCATCAGATGAGATTCTTGGTCTTTGGTCAGGTGTGCATTAATAATGTCCAGGTACATGTTCGGTTCTCCTGCAAGGAAGGCATATTTCATGTTGGAGGTCAAGGGTTTCAACTCTGACGGGGTCTGAGCTGCTTCAGAGGTGACCTCAGCTATTAATGCAGGTGGCGATTCTTTCATCTGTTCGGTGTCCACCATAATTTGTTCTGCCTCTTCTCTCAAATCTTGACAGAATGTCTCGATGATTTCCTCTTCATCACAAGATTCTTCAACCTATTTGCTCTTGGTTTTGAAGGCACATCACCTCTATGGCAGCCTCATTCAGCACATCAGCGAGTTCGTCATCCTGATCAATAAGGCGAAATTTGACTGCGGTCTCCAATCCCTCCTTAGGGAAGAGGAGTTCATGGATCTCATTGTCATCCAAGAATAAGTTAGTGTCTTGAATTTCTGCTAGAAAGTCGCAGTCGTCAGAATACTCAATCACTCTTACACATGATGCAGATGTTTGTTCAGCTGGTGCTCCCTCCGACAGGGTCTCCACTCTGATTGTTTCGTTGCCAGTGCCAAAAGTGATTTCTCCAGTCCCATAATTCACTACTGCGTTCGACGTCCGCAGGAATGGTTCTCCAAGTATGATTGGGGTAAGGAGCAATGGAGCGGGGTCGTCCATATCTAGTACCACAAAATCGACCGGGAACTGCTTTCCCTGAATTGTAACTATCACGTCCTCCAACAGGCCCTTAGGCCGCTTAACTGATTTGTCTGCAAACTGCAGAATCATCTTTGTAGGCTTGAGCGGTCCTAGCCTGAATTCTGTAAGCAGCGAAGCTGGAATCAAGTTGACAGAAGACCCGCTGTAGAGAAGGGTTCGTTCGAATTCCTTATTGAACATTTGACATCACACAAGAGGTGCTCCCATATCCGGCTTTTTATCCGGGAGGTTGCTGAGTGCATTAACTATGACCATTGTAAGGATATGCTTTTCAGGCTTGCCACCTTTGTTCCTGGAGTTGTGAGGGTGAGGCCTGCGCTTGGTTGTACATGCATCTTTCAATCCTTTCTTTACAGCTGGCATGTACTCAAGAGCCTTCATCAATGGCATGTTTAACACCAAATTCTGAATAATTTCTATGATAGCAGGATCAGACAAAGCATTTTTCAATTTTTTTATTTTTTGTGCTTTTTCATTGCTTCTGGAAAAGGAATATTTACAAACTCTTCACCAATGTCATTCAAAGTATTGTCCATATTGTTGTTTACAGGTAGATGGCAAAAAGGAACAAAATCATCTACAAGATGTGGACCAAAAACGTCAGGCTCGACGTCAGGTGCTGGCGTTGGACTCGCTGCAGGAGCAAAATTCCTTCTGTCTGTTGCTGGCTCTGTAGCAGGTGCAGACGTCTCCAATGCTGGCCTATCTCCACCGAGGTTGTTGCTATCTTTTTGTGTTTTGTTGTTTTCTTCATTTTTTTGTGATTTTCTGGTTGATGGTGCTGCTCCAAAAATGCTTATTGGCCCTGGTGTTGGCTTGGCTGACGATTCCCCGTCAGATGCAAGATGCTTCCCCTTCGTGGTTGCTGATGGCTTGAGTGTCCTACCGCTCCTGAGAGTAACAACATTAGATGAAAAGCAATTTAATTCACCTGATTTTGGTTGGACACTACCGGCTACATGCTCCTTGTGTCGGAAATTGTTCGGATTCGCCTCGACTTGAGCAGGGGATGGCTATTTTTGCAGCCGTCAAGTCGTCGATCTTCTGGTTCATCTTAGCCATGTTCTTCATTAACTGTTCTAAGCAGGCCCGGGCTGGATTAACCAACACAATCTCAGAAGAATACCCCTACTGGGGCCTAGAGTGTTGGTATGAAGGCTGAGGCTGTGACTGGTAACCCTGAGAGAATTGGTGAGGAGGAGGGTTGGAGGCATACTGTGAGTTTTGATGATATGTAGCAGCCGGTTGCTGATGATATCTTTGTTCGCGGTATCCGAACTGCTGAGGACCATGATGGTAGTTCTTCCTCCATGTGTTGCTATGAGATGGAGGCTGGTACTGATATAAGGTCTGGAAGGGTCTCCTACCCTGCTGCTGCTGGTGATAGGGCATGTTGCCCATGTTCTGACCATGAGAGTGTCCTTGAGAACGGGTCAACTGCTTTTTGTTATTCCATACACCATTGATCTATTTTATCAGTGACGGGGGTGGGGAGAACTGCTCGGAATAGGCTGGATGGGACTCAGGTTGATATACAATCATCTGTGTCTGAGGCTGCGGGGGCTGCTCCGGAACCTGCACGTAATACACGTGTTGAACAGGCTGGGGCTGCGGTGGAGTCAGCTGAGGGTTCTGCTGCATTGCAGGCTCCTTCTTCTCAGTGTTCGGCTCGGTAGTAGTAGACACAACGTTGCACATGTTGGCATTCAATGCACGAACGAGCTGCTCCAGTTGCTGGGAAATAAGATCGAGCTTTTTCAAGCACTGGATCCTTTTCTCTATTACCTATAACTTCTCGAGCTCCTGTGACCTCTTCTCAATGATATCCACCTTAGACAGGTGGCTCCCAATGATACTCAAGTTGAAGCTCTCATCCCTGTCTTCGGTGTGAGAAGCCATGTACACTGGCTTGCTGATGGCAGTTGGCATCTTCATGTATGCTCGGGATGAGGATTGAGCGGCTTGTCCTTCAGCCATTTCCTCAAAGACATTCCACACCACATCCTCATCCTTGTTGAAATACGAACCGCTGCAAGCAGCATCTACAAGCTTTTGGCTCTCAAGTGTAAGCCCACCAAAGAAGTGCTGCACAAGGCTGGTCTTTGGAATTTCGTGGTGGGGACACTTTTCCCTGAAGATCCTTGAATCTCTCCCATGCTTCATGGACAGTCTCGTGGGGTTGCTGGCAAAAACTGGAAATACGGGCACACATCTGATTCAATCACCCGAGAGGATAGAACTTATGGAGAAATGCGGACTTCAGCTCCTCCCAGGTCGTGAATACCTTCCCTAGGTGGCCGACCCAATATAGGGCCTTGTCTTGAAGGCTGAAGGGAAAGGCGGTCATCATGACTACCCCCAAAGGAATTCCAGGGTAGAGAGCGGTAGCACAAATGCGGCCAAACTTTTTGAGATGAATATAGGGCTCCTTAGTGGTATTCCCGTGGAATGTGGGAAGCAGAGATAGAAACTGTGGCTTTAGCTCGAAGTGGGCATGGATGCGTGGAATCTGAATCCACTCAGTGATGAGGCCCGCTCCTGGATTGTATGTCTCCTTCAGCGTAGGCTTTGGCTGCGGTGGGTCTGCTCCCGCTCCATCGAATTCTGGTCCTCCCACTGAGAACTCATCTCGAACCTCTTCAAAATTGAACTCTTAATTTAGATCATCCTCCCATCGGCCATCTCTTTCATCGGCCCTCCTCCTCAGATCTCAGCATTTCCTGGAAGGCGGTCTGGGCCAGGGCTTGGTTAGTCAACTACTGCTGGATGGCTTGAATGGAAGCCAACAATTGACTGTTGACATCATTCTGCGTGGTGTACTGCCCTTCCCCTGGATTGACTTTCAGCTTCAGGTTGGGGCTGTGGTCCCTTTCCTCTTCCACTGGCCATCTCAAATTCTGCTTGGTTTGCTGGCTCAGAATCGGGCTCTAAGTCTGCACATGGAAGAATGCCCCGATCAGTCTGAATTGCAGCACCAGATGGAGAGAAGTGCTCTGTGTTAAGGTCTACACAGAACTTTGTTAAAGATGACGATGTGTAAGGAGTGAAATCAATTTCTATCCAAAATGGATAGAATTCGGGACAAAAGTGATCCTGATTTATTGAAGAAGACGGGGAGTCTGGAGATCGGTTCACGGAGTCTGAACCGGGTTCTCGGGAATCGCCCCGAATTATTAGAGAGGGCGAGCAGATGGAACTGATGTGGTTGTCGACAGAGTCTCGACGAAACTGTCCATTCGTCGCCACCTCGAAGATCAATAGGAAGATCGATGCGGATGAAGATACGGAGGTCAACGAGAAATAAATGGAGTGTAAAACAGTAGAAGGTTCACAATGAGCAAGGGTCAAATGGAAGGAGAACAAAATGGCGCAAAGGCGCGATATTTTTGATCTTGACCTTAAATCGACTAATCAATCAAACCCAAAACAATGGATTCACCAACGCGATCCATGAAGCCCTGAAGGTTCGACAATTATCTTTGTAAGTTTTAGATTTGATTTTTTCAGGCAATTATCTTTTCACGAGTCCTTAGAGCGCTACACCTATAGAAGAGAGAGTACTGCCGGAAAAGTATCCCTTACTTGTCCTCCTCATGTGTAACCTGTAGTCTGCACTATTTGAGGTCTTTGTAACCCTTCCTGGATCCCTACTCAGCCAAAGAAGTAGAGGGAGGAAGCCGATAGGCGAAACCAATACTTTGGATTTCGCTCGCAACAGAATCACCCGTAAGCGTGCGAGAACCTACTCGGATGCAAGACGATGAGACAGACACCCCCGTGAAGGCGTGGCCTATGCTCGATACTTCGGACAAGGTCAATGCTCTACACAATAGAGAGTCATCAATGTCGACCAAGCCCTACTCGTCTACGTACGATAGAAGCGCCAATACTTCGGAAATCCATGCGATACACAAGGCATCTACAGACTGGGATTTGGGCTCTAATCCTTATGACGACGCTCACCTCACTGGGAAGGAAGCCTTCCTATGCAACCTGAAAACAAATGAGGGCTTTGCTCACTGACGGGTCGCTAAATACGATAATTAATTCGTGTTCGTTGTAATACATGTACCTAGCGATTTGGTCAGAACCGAGAGAAGGATCTCCGTGAAGAGTGTCTCAGCTTAATTTATATCCCGGGCAAGTCCGGGGTCGAACACAGGGAGGCAAAGGAACAACTTGGTTTTAATTTGAAAACTTAGATCTAGATTTCCAAGCAGTGTATTTTTTTTAATTTTTTTAATGCAAAACAAATGCCAATGCAAGTGAATTACGACACTAAGAAAGCATATAACAAGGCCAAATTAATTTAAGTAGAAAATAAGTCCAATTTAGCAAAATTATATTTTTCATACAATCCTAATCCAGAGATGAATGCAAGGTACTTGTTTTGGAATTTTATGGGTTAAAATGCAACAACTAAAAATGCACACTTTTTATGGGTTTTTTTCTTAATTTTTCACACAAACAGTAAGCAAAAATTATGAAAAATTTACTGGAATGAAAACATGATGAAATGAGACTACAGTAATTTTTTTGGAATTTTTTGACAAAGTATGATTTTTTATGGATTTTTTAGTAAAAACAGAGTGACAGTGAGTAAATAATTTTTAATAAATCCACAATGTCAAATTAATCAGAATGCGAATTATCCTCAAAAGATATTTTCATGTAGAATCTAGGAGGTTTGAAATTTCGCAAAAAAGGTGTACGTAGATTTAATCAAAAATCAAATACTAAATTCACTCTATAATTTATTTCAGGCAAAAGATAACTCCATTTTGGTTGAAATTTGGAAAGTAAATTAAACACTCTTCAAGGCATCACATATAATTTTTGTGGAATTTTTAGAGCAACTGTGTGTGAGATATAACTTTAAGTGCTCAAAATGGGTAAAATATGCAAAGTTTTAGTTAACCATTTTTAATATATTACCCATGACTCACAAAAATATAAAGAAATTTTCAAAATGTAGACAATTAGTTGCTCATCACAATGGCATTTTTCATTGAACAAAATGATACATAAAGAAGGTCCAAATTAAGAAGCAAACACAGGGGTCTTTGTGCAAATTTCGAAAGCAAAATAAACAAACATTTATATACAGGGACCTATTTGTAATTACAAAAGAAGGACGGAAAATATTGCAATTTTTACAATAAAATAAAGAAAAAATGGAAAAGGACCTTTCTTGTTCCTGAAGCACGAAGGGGGATGAACCCAAAGAGGAGATGCGGTCGGCGGCGGAGGTTGGCAAGGGCAGTGCCGCCCGCGTGCGCGACCGCGGCGGCGCGCGTTGGCAGCCGCGCGTGAGGAGGCGGAGGCGTGGGAAGGGCGACCATCTGCGGGTGGCTGCGGGCTGAAGTCGGAGGACCGCGGGCGGAGGAGGGCTGAGCGGCAGCGGGAAGGGGGCGCCTCCGCAGGCCGTGGCAGGCGGTGGCGGCCACGGGTGGTGCGGGTGCTGGCGGCGCTGACGGCTGGAGGGGGCGACACCGCCCGCAGGCGGAGATTGTGGGTTGTAGGCGGCGACTGCTGCTGGAGGAGGGGAGCGGCCGGTTCCTGCAATTTTTTGATTTTTTTTATATTTTTTTATGTTTTTGCTGCTGTATTTTTTTTGTTTTAGATTTTAATTTTTTTAATTTTTTTTAGTTTTCTTAAACAGGAAATAAATGTGGTTATAAACAAAAGGGGAAGAGGATGAGTTGGTGGTAAAATAAATGGTGGAATGAAACAACAAAGAAACAAAATATTAGATAAGATAAAATAATAAGAGAATGATGAGGAATACTTACCTGAATCTTCACCGGATTGGTGGAGCAGCTACGCTGAACTCCTGTCGTCACCTCGATCCGATTGGCAAAATCAAAATCGGAGAAGCTATGCGAGCTCGATGTGGAACTTGTGACGCGGAATGGAGCTTCGCGGATCTCGCCTGAAGGAGGTCATCGCTTGAGGAAGATGTTTCACTACTGTCACCAACGCCACGTTCCAAGCTCTCTCCTTTTTCTATAAGAATGGCGGATGCGAAAAAATGGGGATGAATGGAAGAATAAAAAGAGAAGAAGAATGGGAGTTAGAGAGATGGTGGAAAGGTGGAGTTTGAATGGGAGGTTAAGAGAAATGGTGGAGTGGAATGGAGGTTGGATGAAGACTTGGTGGTTAATAGAGAAAGGGAAGTTATTGTAGAGAATGTGAATTAAATAAAATAAAAGTAGGCTACTAAAAAGGGAGGATAAAATAAAGAGAGAAAACGAGTGGGGTATTTACAAAATAAGACAAACACTATGTATAAATATTTTTTTGCTTTTCTAATTTTAATTTTTTATATTTTTAGTAAAAGATATTTACAACAAAAAAATACAATCAAATAGTAGAATTAAAATACAACACAAAATTAATTTTTTTGGATTTTTAATAATTAGGAAAGATAAAATAAAAAAACGAAGAATGAATATACATAATATACAATGTACATCTAGGTCCCAAAACCCAACTTTTGCAAACGAGCTCCGATTTAATGAAACTACTTCTGTTGGATAGATAATTTTCTAATTTGAACTTTAAAAGTGAGTTTGGTGAATTTGGAGTTCATACGGAGCAGGAATTTGGCTTGGAAGTTGGACTTTACGGCTTTTTCTCTTTGGGATCTAGGAGCATTTATTTGAGGTAAAATTTGTTTTGTATTTTTGTATTTTTATATACATTTTTATGAACAAGATAGAGAAAGAATTAGCCAAAAAGGATTTGAATTGAAATTATCAAAAATACATGAAGTTTTGAGTTATTTACATGTATAAAACTCCTTTGATTTTGCGGCTTTTTATTGTTAATTTATTTTGTACAATCTTATATACAATAATTAGTATGTTTTATTTACAAGAATTATGTTAATTTATTGATTTTATGGACATTTATCAGGGATTTTACTCGGGGATTTTGCTAAGATCAAGATATTGCGATGATGAATTGCGGATTCATCACCCCCCTATACTTAAACTTTGCTAGTCCTCGAGCAAATAAAGAATGAATAAATTGGATTAACCCCTGACTGTGCATGTGAATACAAGACTTGATCCGTTCAAGAACTCTCGGTTTTAGAGATCCTAAAATTCTAAGCTGAACCAAGCTCTAGTCAAAAGATACCCAATTTCCCTAATCATCAGACTCTCTTTGTATACATATATATAAGGGATATGACTTTAAGTGTTGACCGCAGTTATAAGAGTAGAGTCACAACGTCACCCAAGGTTCCAGTCCAAGAGACTCTCCTAAGGACCCGATCCTCAACACTAGGGAATAAACCATTTCTTGCAACCAATCCACCGTCTCTTTAGTTGTCAGACTTAAAAGTGTAGATGGAAGGCCAGTTGATGGAGGGCATAGGATTGTGTCATTTCTTCTCTCCCTCTCAATAGAACAAGGATCCTCTCAAATGCCTTATTACGCAACGTATTTCTTTGGTGTTGATCAGTGCGTCCGTCAAGAGAAGTTGGAGCCGTCTGCACTTGTTTTCCTGGGAGTACACCGAGGTGTGCCTTTTTTGAGTACCTATCGTACCTTCTACACCCATACTTATAGCATTTACGATGTAGAGCCCTTTTTTGGTGCTAGCCCGACTCCTGGTCCTAATAGCGGTGGTCCAAGTGGACACTTTTGAAATGGTTGGGAGCGCTCGCCTTTGGAGGAAGCTCTTTTGATAATTGATTTTGTGGAATGAGAGCTTTTCTTTGACATTTCATTACTTTGTAATATTTTTGGCTAGTTCCACTGCTTTTACCAAGAGTTGGCGCACACTGATCAACATTTTTTTTATTTTATCACACCCTGGCACAAAGGTAAATGTCAAGAGATAGTACAAGAATCATGTTCTCATACTGGCTAAAGATGCTGACACTCAGGTTTCATGAAGCCTTCATTGATTTTATCCCATCCTCGAGCATCATCAAATCAAGTCCAAACTCAAATCCCTCATCCCAGCTTCTCAAGTGTAATTTCAACTCATCTCATCATAACTGGAGTCGTGCATGTGAGGTGCTGATCATATTCTTAAGGTAGAGACTAAGCATGCAATATAGCACACAAATCTTTCAAATTAGGGAAATATGAATAATTAAGTCAAGGAACCTAATGACTAAGGCTGGTTAACTCAAAATCTCAAGACCTCATAAACCAAGTGTTCTTGAACATCACTAGTCTTGTGTGAAAGTGAATTGTGTCAGGGATTAAACCAACTTATTAGTTAGTTTTTTTTAGTTTTTTTTGATGATTGATTTTTTTTAAGTTTTAGAAAAAGTTTTTTTTTCAAAAAGTTTTTTTTTTCAAAAAGTTTTTTTTGACAAACAAAGGCAAAGAAGTTTTTTTTGTTAGAAAAGTTTTGCTTTTGCCTTTTTTTTTCAAGAGTTTTTTAAGAAGATTTTTTTTGAAAAGTTTTTTTAGCAAATAAGGAAAAAGAGTTTTTTTTAGAAAAAAGTTTTTTTTGAAAAGATTTTTTTAAGAGAGTTTTTTGTTTTTTACCCACCCCATAATTATTGTATAATATATACAAAAATACGTGAAAGTATGAGCTATGGGTAAAGTATATATATAATATATACACGCCCCCTATACTTAGCATGTGCTATGTCCTCATGGCACTAGGTGACAAAAAGCCATAGCTCGTACTAAGTATAAGTGGGTGAAAAGAATAGAAGTGAAAAAAATAAGAGTGTGGATAATACACAACGAGCATCGACCCCCCTACACTTAGGCTCTGGTCAGCCTAAGTATTGGAAAGAACACAAGAGTAGGGTTCGATGAGAATGGGAAAGAATATACAAAAAGAAAATAAAAAGAAAAGATGGAGCAACTCGGGTCGCTCACCCCCTATACTTAGGATCTAGTCATCCTAAGTATAGCCACAAAATGAAAACGATACGGAACTGGGGCGAGTGATGCGAATCCCTGATAGGTTTTGAAAAAGACTTTTCATGTCATTCCCATTTAGGTCCGATTTGGATCCCTCCGTTGTTTCCCTTTCTCCCCGAACCTTTTCCTCGAAATGAAAAAGAAGATGGTACACTCGAATTGTATTATTTAAGTGCTTATTGCTTGCCAAAGATCCTACTTCTACAATTGGTGGGTCACCGGGTTAAGAGGGAAATAAAGGAAGGAAAATATGTACAAGGAGGAGTGAGAATATACAAGGATCAAGAAGGCTTGTGACGGACCTTCTTGCGGGAGCGATGGGGAGGATAGTATACATGTGTGTCGCTGTCAGAATCGTCCGCAAAGGAATAATAGTGAGGTGTGGGGAACGTCCAACGAGGATTGACACACAGCTGCTTGCTCAAATATGGCTTCAAAACAACCGAACTAAGCTCACTCATGTAGATCACCTCATCCGGACCTGATGAGGACTCCTCAGAAAGTTCCTTCTCTGGAACATCGAAGGTAACCTTCTTAGTCGATTTTCTAGAACCTGAAGCATCAAGAGGAAGAGGAGATTGATACGTCTTAAGGAGTTTGGGGGAACACCTCAAGGAATCAACACCCATCTTCTTCTTACCAGATGACCGACTAGAGGATGGAACAACCGATTTATCAAGATTGGTCAACTTGATCCCAGTTGTCGCCTTTGGTGTATGTCCTGGATGTGGTGTGTGTGAGGTTCTGACCAGAGGTTCATCATCAGATGAGTCACCATATGCATTGTAATACTCGTGCAGGGTCAGCACACGTCTCTGATAAGGCACAGTGTTCTCAGTTGGCTTGACATTGTTGGGTTCTTGTGTCGGATCATCGAAATGATCAAGTCAATCCACAAAGGTCATGTCCGACTCAATGATAGCTTCTGGTCGTGAGTCCTCTCTAGAAGCTGTCGCGGTGGTGGTGCAAGCAGTAGGCGGTGTGTGGTTGTAGGAAGTCTCTAAACCAATGGTCGCCTCGACAGGCGGTATCTCAGGTGTAGTAGAAAGATGGGACTCA
This sequence comes from Ottelia alismoides, assembly GCA_037367405.1. Taxonomy (NCBI): domain Eukaryota; kingdom Viridiplantae; phylum Streptophyta; class Magnoliopsida; order Alismatales; family Hydrocharitaceae; genus Ottelia; species Ottelia alismoides. The sequence continues at coordinate 250,182 of JAZKJV010008722.1, read as the reverse complement.
ACTGTCTCTCCAAGGTCGCGACTGTCTGCAACTTTACGGGTTACCTTGGAATATCGTGTATCCTCAAAGATCGGGTGAGGTCGGAGTGCTCCCAATGCAGAGAAATCGATCTCCTGAGTCTCACAATCTATAGTTGCCTTAGCCAAGGCTAAGAACGGCTTCCCAAGAATGATCGGAGACTGGGTGAACTCTCCTTGGTGCTCAATGTTAATGATCATGAAGTCTATCTCCAGTAGAGCACCTTAGAAAGTGACGATGACTGAAATGGTTCCTCTTGACCGTTTAGTGGTCCGATCTGCCAACTGAATGATCTCTCTTGACTTCTTGGCAGATCTGAGTTTGAGCTTGGCAAACACGGAGGTTGGGAGGATATTAATCGGTAAGTCATCATCGATTCTTACATGGGTGAATGTGGTATCTTTGATTTCACAATCAAATCTAGGTAACCGCTTTACTCTGCGGCTCTTGGTTTTTCTCCCTATCATCAAAGATGTGGCCATAGACACTATATGTATCTCAGTCCTTGTTCTCTTATTGCCCGACCTTTTAGGCATCAATTTACTTCTCACAAATCTTTTAAGGTCGGGAAAGTGCTCAATGGCCATTATTAAGGGAAGCTCAAAAATCAACTTTCTATCCAATGCTTCCCTAACCGCAGGATCCAATTTTTTTGATCTTTTCCTTTTTTCAATTTTTATGGTATTTTCTGAGTTTTCAATTTTTTTGGTCTTTTTGGTAGGTGAAGGAGGACTAGGAGAATGTACAGACTCTGGTTTGGAGGGAAAGTGGTTAGTAGAAAAGGGAGGTAGAAGGGACCCCATCTGTACATGATGTGTGGTCAATCCGGTGTCTTCCAGGTCTTTAAAATTCAATCTGCAAAATCCATGATCCACATTTCTACCTGTACTCTCAATCAGTCTACCAATGTCATCCTCCAATAAGTTCTCATGACACATCATGAGAGAAGTCTTCTCGGTTAGAGGATATCGCTGAGAACTTGAGATCTTATACTCAACACATCTGGACTCAGGCGTGTAATGCTGGGTTGAGTATGACCCATCTGTATGGCAGATGTTGGTCGGAGCCTTATAAGGTGGAGTCAGTAGACAAGGGGTCTGTAGATCGGTCATATGAATCCAATTCCCTGTATATGTCAACTCTCCAAATGGGTGATATGAAGGTTGGTCAATGTGGTCTCTATCACTCAGGTCAATCAAGTCAGGAAGATCGTATGGTGTAGGCCTCTCCATTCGGTTAGTTTGATCGACTGTGTTGCACCCAAAGGTCAAGTTGGGATGTGTAAAGGTCAATGGTTTCCTAGTCATAACTCGAGGTGAGAATGAGGTATGTGGGGTCAACAGATTCTGCCAATCATTCATCTTAGCAGTGGCTTGCTCTTTGGTTTGTTCCTTAATTCCAGCAAGCGGACGAGAATATAGTGAGTCAATACAGAGTGGTTGTGGATCATGGGTGTAAGAATGTGGGGTAGGTGAGAAGGACGAAGAAGTGCGGAAGTCAGTCGGAGTTCTGACTTCGCGGTTGGGGTGTGGGTATGAAGAGGAATGAGAGGGTGGAGATGATCGAAATATGGTCGAAGAAGAATGACGTGGATATGATGACGAATATTCTGACATCTTGGAGGGAAAATGGGAGAATGAAGCGGACCGAGGAAGAAAGCGTGCAACTGCACTGAATAACACACAAAACAAACAAACACAAGAGCAAACCCTGAGTTCACCTACTCAATACAGTGATGGTCGCAAAAGTCCGACCGTTTATCTTTTCAGTTTTAATTAGGTGATAAATCAAGATATCAATCCAATTACGCAAGGCTCAAAAGTAGGTTTTGGGCACTATCCTAGGGATGCGTCCTCACCTCTCAACAATCACAATTAGCCAAGCATACAATGAGGGTTTTGCTCTCCCAAGACAAGTGTTAGTTTTAATCGGTACTTTTTTTGTCAACTCTGATTAGCAGTCCTGATTTTAAGTTTGGTTATCACTTGATTAGTCCACCAAACGAAGCACGCCTAACAATCAGACCCGATTTCCTTTTAACCTAAGTTTCAAAAACCAAGGGGAGGAAGTTGAGAAAAGCCGATGCAAATAATGAAATCAATGATGCATGCCCAGTTCAGAAGACTTACAGTGATCCTCGCGCTCTTCATGCGGGATGCAAGGCAGAATTGAAATTTTATACTATATGAATGCAAACGAGAAAATCATTCCTAGACAAGCAGTTCTATTAGCGAGTGATGAACAAGTTAAATTTGACTAATAGCCAAGCGGTCTAAGTGCGTCTCGTTAAATGTGATGTGTGGTCCTAAATATTACGAGCACAAGCAATACATATATTCTAATAAAATATGCTCTAAGAGCCGCGAGTGCAAGTCCTATTCTATGTCAATCAACCACACGACCACGAGCGGGTCTAAAGTCCAGTCCGGATACAAACACGAGCTCTCAAATAAGAGCCGCTGGAAAGAGCAAATTACCTAAGTTATTACAACACAATAATTACAAAAATGAAAAGGAATGCTCTCGAAAATAAATTAATTCTCCTCACTTTTCAGCAGTCGACGCGCGCTACGTCCGTCGACCTCCGATGCACTCCAAGTCCACCGGGCCCTCGCAAGGAAAATAAGATTTATGTTAGAGAGTTCAAAAACAAAATATATACAAAAATGAGAAGAAAAGATAATTGCAAAAAAATGGAATAAATAAAAGTGGCTCGGGGGTCAGACTACCTGAGAAAGCGAAAATCTAAATCCAAAATTTTAAATTAATAACTAAGCCGTTTGCCTCCCCGGCAACGGCGCCATCTGACGGGTTTTTTTCTAGGCGGTGGGTGCTCCCACCGCTGCTGCTGCTTCGTTTTTTTTATTTTCTTTTACTGCTGTAATGTTAATAAGAACTTTTTTGTTTTAATTTTTTTATATTTTTTTGTTTTCCAAATTTTTTTAATTTTGTTTAAACAGGATGACAATGAAGGGGGAAAAATGACGTGGTGATAATATGTGGAGTAGAACAAAAGGAGGATGGTGGTGATATGATGTGCTAAAAAAATTGCAAAAATCACAAGATGATAAAATGAGAATAAAATTACCTACGATGAATGCCGTCGCCTATGGAGTGCTCACGAGAGCACGGTCTTCTCTCAAATCGCCGGCGAGCGATGAGCTCGAGCAACGCACGTATGTGGCTGCGATGTTGGCCAAAAAGCCAACGGATCTCACCGGAGAGAGGGCCGTCGTCGCTCGACCGCGGTTGCGTCACTGTCACCGATTCAACTCAGGGAACTAGGCTCTCCTCACATAAAGATGGATCAAATGCAAAAATGAGGAGAATGACATGTATATAAAGATGATGGAATGAGAGGTTATTAAAATGGCGGGAGGTTATTTTATTAATGGAGTTGAATGGGAGGTTTAAGAAATGGTGGGGTTGAATGGAGGTTGGTGGTAGAAGAGAGTTTAATGGTGGTTATTGTAGAGAATGTAAACTAATTAAATAAATAAAATGAAATAAAGTAGGCTACTTTAAATACAACAAAATAAAGAAGGAAAAAATAGTGGTGAATTTACAAGTGAATACAAAATACCATGTATAATTTTTTTTGTCTTTTTAATAAGAGATATTTACACCGGAAAAAATACAATAATATAATATAAATAAAATACAACACAAGCATGATTTTTTTTGTATTTTTAGAAATTAAGAAAGGTAAAATAAAAAATGAACAAAGAATGAATATATACGTAATATACAATGTACATCTAGGTCCCAAAACTCAACTTTTGCAAATGAGCTCCGATTTTAATGAAACCACTTCTGTTGGATAGATAATTTTCTAACTTGAACTTTAAAAGTGAGTTTGGTGAATTTGGAGTTCAGACGGAGCGGGAATTTGGCTTGGAAGTTGGACTTTACAGCTTTTTCTCTTTAGGATCTAGGAGCATTTATTTGAGGTGAAATTTGTTTTGTATTTTTGTATTTTTATATACATTTTTATAAACAAGTTAGAGAAAGAATTAGGCAAAAAAGAGTTGAAATGAAATTATTAAAAATACATGAAGTTTTGGGCTATTTACATGTATAAAACTCCTGTGATTTTGCGGCCTTTTATGTGTAATTTATTTTGTACAATCTAATATACAATAATTAGTGAGTTTTATTTACAAGAGATATTTTGTTAGTTTATTGATTTTATGGACATTTATTTGGGATTTTACTCATGGATTTTGCTAAGATCAAGATATTAAGATGATGAATCGTGGATTCATCACCCCCCTATACTTAAACTTTGCTAGTCCTCGAGCAAATAAAGAATGAATAAGTTGGGTTAACCCCTGACTGTGCATGTGAATACAAGACTTGATCCGTTCAAGAACTCTCGGTTTTAGAGATCCTAAAATTCTAAGCTGAACCAAACTCTAGTCAAAAGGTACCCAATTTCCCTAATCATCAGACTCTCTTTGTATACGTATATATAAGGGATATGACTTTAAGTGTGGACTGCAGTTATAAGAGTAGAGTCGCAACATCACCTAAGGTTCCAGTCTAAGGAACTCTCCTAAGAACCCGATCCTCAACACTAGGGAATAAACCATTTCTTGCATCCAATTCACCGTCTCTTTAGTTGTCAGACTTGAAAGTGTAGATGGCAGGCCAGTTGATGGAGGGTATAGGATTGTGTCATTTCTTCTCTCCCTTTCATTGGAACAAGGATCCTCTCAAGTGCCTTATTACGCAACGCATATTTTTGATGTTGATCAGTGCGTCCGTCAAGAGAAGTTCGAGCCGTCTGCACTTGTTTTCCTGGGAGTACACTGGGGTGTGCCTTTTTTGAGTACCTATCGTACCTTCTACACCCAGACTTGTAGCATTTACGATGCAGATCCCTTTTTTGGTGCAAGCCCGACTCCTGGTCCTAATAGCGATGGTCCAAGTGGACACTTTGAAATGGTTGGGAGCGCTCGCCTTTGGTGGAAGCTCTTTTGATAATTGGCTTTGTGGAATGAGAGCTTTTCTTTGACATTTCATTGCTTTGTAGTATTTATGGCTAGCTCCACTGCTTTTACCAAGAGTTGGCGCACACTGATCAACATTTTTTTTATTTTATCACACCCTGGCACATTGGTAAATATCAAGAGATAGTACAAGAACCATGTTCTCATACTGGCTAAATGTGCTGACACTCAAGTTTCATTAAGCTTTCATTGATTTTATCCCATCCTCGAGCATCATCAAATCAAGTCCAAACTCCAATCCCTCATCCCAGTTCCTCAAGTGAAATTTCAACTCATCTCATCATAACTGCAGTCGTGTATGTGAGGTGTTGATCATATTCTTAAGGTAGAGACAAAGCATGCAATATAGCACACAAATCTTTCAAACTAGGGAAATGTGAATAATTAAGTCAAGGACCCTAATGACTAAGGCTGGTTAACTCAAAATCTCAAGACCTCATAAACCAAGTGTTCTTGAACATAACTAGTCTTGTGTGAAAGCGAATTGTGTCAGGGATTAAACCAACTGAGGGTGAAGAATCCACGATTCATCATCTTAATATCTTGATCTTAGCAAAATCCATGAGTAAAGTCCCAAATAAATGTCCATAAAATCAATAAACTAATAAAATATCTCTTGTAAATAAAACTCACTAATTACTGTATATTAGATTGTACAAAATAAATTACACATAAAAAGCCGCAAAATCACAGAAGTTTTATACATGTAAATAGCCCAAAATTTCATGTATTTTTAATAATTTCATTTCAAATCCTTTTTGCCTAATTCTTTCTCTAATTTGTTTATAAAAATGTATATAAAAATACAAAAATACAAAACAAATTTTACCTCAAATAAATGCTCCTAGATCCTAAAGAGAAAAATCCGTAAAGTCCAACTTCCAAGCCAAATTCCCGATCCGTCTGAACTCCAAATTCACCAAACTCACTTTTAAAGTTCAAGTTAGAAAATTATCTATCCAACGGAAGTGTTTCATTAAAATCGGAGCTCATTTGCAAAAGTTGGGTTTTGGGACCTAGATGTACATTGTATATTATGTATATATTCATTCTTTGTTCATTTTTTATTTTACCTTTCTTAATTTCTAAAAATACAAAAAAATCATGCTTGTGTTGTATTTTATTTATATTATTTTATTGTATTTTTTTCGTTGTAAATATCTCTTATTAAAAAGACAAAACAATTGTACATGGTGTTTTGTATTCACTTGTAAATTCACCACTGTTTTTTCCTTCTTTATTTTGTTGTATTTAAAGTAGCCTACTTTATTTCATTTTATTTATTTAATTATTTTACATTCTCTACAATAACCACCATTCAACTCTCTTCTACCACCAACCTCCATTCAACCCCACCATTTCTTAAACCTCCCATTCAACTCCATTAATAAAATAACCTCCCGCCATTTTAATAACCTCTCATTCCATCATCTTTATATACATGTCATTCCCCTCATTTTTGCCTTTGATCCATCTTTATATGAGGAGAGCCTAGTTCTCTGAGTTGAATCGATGACAGCGACACAACCGCGGTCGAGCGACGACGGCCCTCTCTCCGGTGAGATCCGTTGGCTTTTTGGCCAACATCGCAGCCACATACGTGCGTTGCTTGAGCTCATCGCTCGCCGGCGATTTGAGCGAAGACCGTGCTCTCCTGAGCACTCCATAGGCGATGACATTCATCCTAGGTAATTTTATTCTCATTTTATCATCTTGTGATTTTTGCAATTTTTTTAGCACATCATATCACCACCATACTCCTTTTGTTCTACTCCACATATTATCACCACATCATTTTTTCCCCTTCATTGTCATTTTTATTTGCATTCCCTGTTTAAACAAAATTAAAAAAATTTGGAAAACAAAAATATATAAAAAAATTAAAACAAAAAAGTTCTTATTAACATTACAGCAGTAAAAGAAAATAAAAAAACGAAGCAGTAGCAGCGGTGGGAGCACCCACCGCCGCCGCCCCCTCTCCTCCAAGCGGCTGGCCGCCGCCCCAGCCGGCCGCGACCCCCTCACGCTGCCGCGTCGTGGGCCGCCTCCGCCCCAGCGGCGTGCTGTTCCCAGCGCCCCCTCCTCCTCTGTTTTGGCGTGGGCCACCCCGCGTTACTCCGCCACCCGCGGAGCCGACCCCAGCCGCAGAAGCTCCTCCGCCGTCCAAGCACATCGCGCGGCAACCTCCGCCGGCCCCGCGCCTCACCGCCCCCTCCTCGCGGCCGCGTGCGGCCGCACCGCTGACGCCGTTGTCCCTCCCCCTTTGGGTTCTTCTCCCTGTGCCTGAAATAAATTGTAATTAAATACAGTATATCCTTTTTGCGAAATTTTAAATCTCCTGGATTCTACATGAAAATATCTTTCTGAGATACTTCGCACTCTGATTAATTTGATAATGTGGATTTATTGGAAATTATTTACTCACTGTCACTCTGATTTCACAAAAAAAATCATAAAAAATTCACAACTTGTCTAAAAATTCCAAAAAAATTATTGTTTCTTCCTTGCATCATGTTTATTCTCCAGTACAATTTTCATAATTTTTGCTTACTGTTTGTATGATAAATTGTGAAAAAACCCATAAAAAGTGTGTATTTTTATTTATTGCATTTTAACCCCTAAAATACAAAAAAATATTTTGTGTTCTTCACTGAATTAAGATCCGAGGAAAAATATAATTTGGCTAAATTGGACTATTTTGACATTAAAATTAATTTGACCTGGTTGTATGATTTCTTAGTGTCTTGATTCACTTGCATTTGCATTCTTGTTGCATAAAAACATATAAAAAAATACCGCATTGGATATCTGGACCTAAGTTTTCAAATTAAACCCAAGTTGTTCCTTTGCCTCCTGTGTTCGACCCCGGACTTGCCCGGGATATAAATTAAGCCGAGACACTCTTCACGGAGATCTTCTCTCGGTTCTGACCGAATCGCTAAGTACACGTGTTACAACGTGACCGAATTATTCATCTGACGGGTCGCTAAATACGATAATTAATTCGTGTTCGTTGTAATACGTGTACCTAGCGATTTGGTCAGAACCGAGAGAAGGATCTCCGTGAAGAGTGTCTCGGCTTAATTTATATCCCGGGCAAGTCCGGGGTCAAATACAGGGAGGCAAAAGAACAACTTGGTTTTAATTTGAAAACTTAGGTCTAGATTTCCAAGCGGTGTATATTTTTTTAATTTTTTTAATGCAAACAAATGCCAATGCAAGTGAATTGTGACACTAAGAAAGCATATAACAAGGCCAAATTAATTTAAGTAGAAAATAAGTCCAATTTACCAAAATTATATTTTTCCTACAATCCTAATCCAGAGATGAATGCAAGGTATTTTTTTAGAATTTTATGGGTTAAAATGCAACAACTAAAAATACACACTTTTTATGGTTTTTTTCGCAATTTTTCACACAAACAGTAAGCAAAAATTATGAAAAATTTACTGGAATGAAAACATGATGAAATGAGACTACAATATTTTTTTTGGAATTTTTTTGACAAAGTATGAATTTTTTATGGATTTTTTTAGTAAAAACAGAGTGACAATGAGTAAATAATTTCTAATAAATCCGCAATGTTAAATTAATCAGAATACAAATTATCCCAAAAAGATATTTTCATGTAGAATCCAGGAGGTTTGAAATTTCGCAAAAAGGATATACGTAGATTTAATTAAAAATCAAATACTAAATTCACTGTATAATTTATTTCAGGCACAAGATAACTCCATTTTGGGTGAAATTTAGATAGTAAATTAAACACTCTTCAAGGCATCACATATAATATTTGTGGAATTTTTAGAGCAACTGTGTGTGAGATATAACTTTAAGTGCTCAAAATGGGTAAAATATGCAAAGTTTCAGTTAACCATTTTTAATTAATTATCCATGACTCACAAAAATATAAAGAAATTTTCAAAATGTAGACAATTAGTTGCTCATCAAAATGGCATTTTTCATTGAACAAAATGATACATAAAGAAGGTCCAAATTAAGATGCAAACACAGGGGTCTTTGTGCAAATTTCGAAAGCAAAATAAACAAACATTTATATATAGGGACCTATTTGAAATTACAAAAGAAGGACAGAAAATATTGCAATTTTTATAATAAAATAAAGAAAAATGGAAAAGGACCTTTCTTGTTCCTGAAGCACGAAGGGGGATGAACCCAAAGAGGAGATGCGGTCGGCGGCGGAGGTTGGCAAGGGCGGCGTCGCCCGTGCGCGCAACCGCGGTGGCGTGCGTTGGCAGCCGCGCGCGAGGAGGCGGAGGCGTGGGAAGGGCGGCCACCTGCGTGTGGCTGCGGGCTGAAGTCGGAGGACCGCGGGAGGAGGAGGGCTGAGCGACAACGGGAAGGGGGCGCCTCCGTAGGCCGTGGCAGGCGGTGGCGCCCGCGGGTGGTGCGGGTGCTGGCGGCGGTGACGGCTGGAGGGGGCGGCGTCGCCCGCTGGCAGAGATTGTGGGTTGTAGGCGGCGGCTGCTGCTGGAGGAGGGGAGCGGCTGTCGCCTGCAATTTTTTTGATTTTTTAATATTTTTTTATGTTTTTGCTGCTGTATTTTTTTTGTTTTAGATTTTTTTTTAATTTTTTTAGTTTTCTTAAACAGGAAATAAATGTGGTTATAAACAAAAGGGGAAGAGGATGAGTTGGTGGTAAAAAAAATGGTGGAATGAAACAACAAAGAAACAAAATATTAGATAAGATAAAATAATAAGAGAATGATGAGGAATACTTATCTGAATCTTCGCCGGATTGGCGGAGCAGCTACGCTGAACTCCTGTCGTCACCTCGATCCGATTAGCGAAATCAAAATCGGAGAAGCTACGCGAGCTCGATGTGGAACTCGTGACGCGGAGCGGAGCTCCGCGGATCTCGCCTAAAGGAGGTCGTCGCTTGAGGAAGACGCTTCACCGCTGTCACCAACACCACGTTCCAAGCTCTCTCCTTTTTCTATTAAAATGACGGATGCGAAAAAATGGGGATGAATGGAAGAATAAAAAGAGAAGAAGAATGGGAGTTAGAGAGATGGTGGAAAGGTGGAGTTTGAATGGGAGGTTAAGAGAAATGGTGGAGTGGAATGGAGGTTGGATGAAGACTTGGTGGTTAATGGAGAAAGGGAAGTTATTGTAGAGAATGCGAATTAAATAAAATAAAAGTAGGCTACTAAAAAGGGAGGATAAAATAAGGAGAGAAAACGAGTGGGGTGTTTACAAAATAAGACAAACACTATGTACAAATATTTTTTTGCTTTTCTAATTTTATTTTTTTATATTTTTAGTAAAAGATATTTACAAAAAAATATAATAAAATAGTAGAATTAAAATACAACACAAAATTAATTTATTTGGATTTTTAATAATTAGGAAAGATAAAATAAAAAAATGAAGAAAGAATGAATATACATAATATACAATGTACATCTAGGTCCCAAAACCCAACTTTTGCAAACGAGCTCCGATTTTAATGAAACCACTTCCGTTGGATAGATAATTTTCTAACTTGAACTTTAAAAGTGAGTTTGGTGAATTCATACGGAGCGGGAATTTGGCTTGGAAGTTGGACTTTACATCTTTTTCTCTTTGGGATCTAGGAGCATTTATTTGAGGTAAAATTTTGTTTTGTATTTTTGTATTTTTATATACATTTTTATGAACACGATAGAGAAAGAATTAGCTAAAAAGGAGTTGAATTGAAATTATTAAAAATACATTAAGTTTTGAGCTATTTACATGTATAAAACTCCTTTGATTTTGCGGCTTTTTATTGTTAATTTATTTTGTACAATCTTATATACAATAATTAGTGTGTTTTATTTACAAGAGTTATTTTGTTAATTTATTGATTTTATGGACATTTATCAGGGATTTTACTCAGGGATTTTACTAAGATCAAGATATTGCGATGATGAATCGCGGATTCATCACTCACCCCTAGACAATGAGTCCAATTAATCCGTTTTATTTAGGTCAAGTATTTTTAGCAGTCCCTTTTTTAAATTTTTGTGTTATCACTTTTTTTGAGTAGATTCAATACAAGCGCCTAACGTTTTGGTATTTTCTTTGATTCCTATTGATCCAAAACAGAGGGAGAAGGTCAGAAAAGCAATGCAAGGCGGCACCAAGATGGAAATCTCACCTTTGTGCCTAGATGATGAATGCAAAGATAGAAGACTTACAGTGCCTCCCAACTCTCTCCATGAGGGATGTAAAATAGGAATTTATAAACCTACTCTATATGCCGATATGTACACGGAAATCATCCTAAGCAGGCAATTGCTACACGTGAAGAACCAAATGCTAAGTACTCAGAATGAAGCCTATGTCCGGTCTCTTATGCCGATCGGTGTCCGCCACAATGGATCCTGCCAGCGCTGTATACGGCCTTTAGCGGCACGCGGCTTTGAGACTGAGTACTTTCGCAATTAAATAATTCTAAGTCCAAACAAGAAGACTATAGGAGCATGCAATGGTTATTACATGTTTGGCCTTAGACTACACGATCAAGCAATCCTAAAAACTAAGGGCTCATTCCACAAAAGAAAGAAAACCAAAATCGAAACAAAGTAAAAAAAGGCGATGAAAATGCGGCAAAAACTGCGGTGAGCCCTCAAGTGAACAACACTTGGAAATTGGGCCCGAATGTCCACAGTCTAGGGTACCTGTATTATTACAAATTAATAAAATGTCTCTCTCTCACAAAAACAATAAAAACCTAACTATCTTCTCTCACTCTCTCAAGTCCTCCTGCTCTCTCCTGTCGGCTAAGATAGAATAGCTGGCTCCACCTCCCAAGGCTGCTCAAGATCTTCTAGGCGATCCTCCTCGGTCAGTGGTCCCTCGCAAGAAAATAAGAAAGGGATGTCAGACAGTTCAAAATAAATTATACAATAAAAACAGATAATAAAAAATGGCTAAGCAGATAAAAGATACAAGTCTACTCTACAAGCCGATGCTCCCCGACAATGGTGCTATTTGAAAAACAGGATGACGAGAGCCGCTAAATAATGGTCTGACAGATCAGACTCACTGTCGCTAAGGTGACTACTCAAGCCTTCACGTTGATCAAAAATTAACCCACACAATCAATCTGGCAATCAAGATCAAGGATTAAAATTTATTATACCCTACTAAGAATGTATAATGGCAAGCAAGTAGGGGTCGAACATAGGAAGCACGGAGTAAAGTAAGCAGACAAAAAGTCAAGTCCTGTGTCTAGTGAACTACTTAGCCAATTTGGACTTTTTTTGTGGGTTTTTATAATTTTTATTTGTTTATTTAATTTAATTTTATATTTTTATATTTTGATTTTAATTTTCTGATTTTCTATTTTCTTTTTATATTATATATTTTTTTCTTTTTCTATAAATAAAATACATATATAAAGAAAGAAAGAGAAGGATAAAGTATTCATAAAAATAGATAAAAATAAGGAAAATTCAGGAAATAAAATATTTTTACGTTTTTTTATAATTTTCTAATGTTTTTGTGATTTTTCTAGATTTTTCCTAATTTTTTGTTATTTTTAAAGCCAAAAATATTAAAAACAGTGAATAAAATAAAAGGCTGAAATTAAAATGGACAAATAAAATATCAAACAGTAACAAAAAATCTCTAAATTAATTTTAAAATAAAGATAATAGAACAGAGAAAATTCAGAGATAAAAATGGTATTTTTAGGATTTTTGTAGAATTTTTAATATTTTTATGAAGATTTTTGGGCTTTTCTAATTTTTAGGAGTTTTCTTTTATATTTTTTACTGATTTTTTGATTGAGGTTAAAACATAATAAATAGGCAAAATATATATTTTTTGGGAATTTTATGAGGTGGTTTTTATATTTTTTTATGGATTTTATGTTGCAAACAATGCTGGAAATGAGTGTTTTTAAATTTTTATAAATATTAAAATGCAATAAAAAATGAAAAATAAAAATATGACGTGAATCTACAATGCAACAAGAATGTGTGGTAATTTTTGGTGATTTTTTGAAGTTATATAGATGCATGCAATAAATAAATATAGCAAAGAGAAAGTACACAGCTAGTAAGGGCATTTCTGTAAATAGGCAAAAGTTCAGGGGCCCACGCACAATTTTCCAGAAATCATAAAAGATAATAAAAATATTCTGGAACCAAATACCAATAACCAAAACCTTGGGTCAATCCTGCAAAATCCCCACGATGCACGTGTGTGAGCACACGCGCCTGACAGGGACATATATGTAATTCGCAAAAATCTCAAGGTCTTAAATGCAAACTTGCTAGAGATTCATAACTACAAATAAAAGTTACAAGACTAAAAATAAATAAGCAAAACCCCTGGGGTAGACCTGTAAAAGTACCAGGTCACGTGCGCAAAAGCACGTGACCTGGCTGGGATCAAAATGTAATAATATAAACGTCCAGATTGCCCTATGCAAATTCTACAAAAATTTAAAACTGCCGAGGAAAGTTTTATGACTAAAATTTAAATACAAAAAGGGCCAGGTGAAATATGCAAAAATACCCATGTGGGGGTTGATCCGACGGTGGGTGATATTTCACTTAACGCCACGTGTCACACCGAGGATGCACGATACCCCTTCGCGGTGAACGGTCGAGATTAGAAGATGAGGGTGTGATCGGACGGCTCGAGCGCGCCAGATCCGACGGTTGCTGAACAATCTGGACGACGGCCTCGATCGAACGGCAAGAAGGCGATGACGAAGAGCGAGGAGGAGCTCCGGCGAGCGAAGCTTGCCCTATCTGAATCTCAGGCTTTCGGCGGTCTGGAGACGCAGAAAATGGCCGTTGTGCTCCTTGAGACCTCCCCAAAGCTGCTGGGGGCTCCAAAAATCCTCGGCGAGGGCCGAGGTCTTCACGAGAAGGCGGTGGAGCGGTGCTCCTCCGAGGGACTCCGACGAAGATCAAAATGAGCCCCCAGATGCATTGGTAGGCTGCAAACCTGCAAGAAAAGCGTGAAGAAGTCGGGGGCAAAATGCCCTGACTCCGTGAGGGTGTGATGGCTGTGTAGGGGGATGTTGGGTGGATTTGGTGTCGGCCGGCGAAACTCAGTGCTGGCCAAGGCGAAATCGGAGGGGATCGATGATGATACGGTGATGGATAATGGAGGAGTGAAGCACGAGGAGTTTTCAAACTACTTTTAAGGACTAAGTTAGAAGTGGAACAAAGGGAAAAGGGCCTCACCAAGGCACGCAGGGAAAGCTCTCCGGCGAGACCTTCGACGAGGGGAGTCACTCGATTCGACGCCGCCATGTCCCTCACCAATGTGTGCAAATGCTACCTGCTGTCACCAGGAAGGTTGTCGATGACTTAGGTGTAGGCTAGAGTAGAGGAAGAGTGATCAAGCGTGGAAGAGAGGAAGGGGGGTTCTATTTGAAGAGTTGACAACCCGGGCTCTAAGATCGATGATGGCAGCATGGTGCAGCGATCCACAACCCAAGGAGAGCTGAGGGTGTGAATCACCTTAAGTCAAGGAAGAAAAGTTGTGAAGAGACCAAGACGAGATGGTGCTTGGCGTGGCCTCCAAAAAATCGCGAAATGGGTCAAAAACCAAGGTTCTGACAAGGCTATGGGAGGAGGTCAGACAGTTGACCGGAGGTCAACTGTCAGACCAAATCCCCTAGAAAATAATTCGAAAATCATTTAAAAATAGTAATTGAATTTATTAATTTTAGGTTATTAAATAAAAATATTTATTATTTTATAAATTATTTTATGGTAATTTTTATTTATTTTTTTGAGATTAATAATTACAAGTTACCATTCATACCCTTTATAGGTGTCTATATCTATATATTTTAATATTTTATTTTTATTATCAGAATTTAATTTATATTTTTTGTTTATGATTTTTATAAATATATAAAATATTTTTATACACTTAATTATATTTTATTTTATTTTTCTGAAATGTTTTATACACTTAATAAAATAAAAGTAGTAATTATGTAGGTATATATACATGTATTATACCTATGTATATTATATACAAGTATTTTTATTTTGTGTTTCCTTTGTGTTTTTATTCTGATTTTAATATACATATTTATTATAAATAATATTTACAAAATTTTAAAAAATATAAAATTATAAAAATAATGAATAAATAATAAAACGAATATTTTAATCTGTACAAGTATACAATAGCGGTCCAAAACTCAACTTTCAAACCGTAGCTCCACCAAATGCGAAAGCACCTTCATTAAATAGCATATTTTAAATTATATACAATTAAAGTGATTTTGATGCATTTCGAGTTTTTATTTGGGAGATACAGGTCTGGGAAGTTGGGATTCTGGAATTTTATTCAGACCATAACTTTTTATCTGCGTATTATTTTTGAGTGAAATCAATTTTGTATTTTTCTTTATTAATTATCTACAACTTTCATGTAAAAGTTTTTTATTTGAGGTATAAAAAGTGGAACAAAAAATAGGTCCCAAAATGAATAAAGAATGAATGAAATAAAAGGTATTTTTGTTGTATTTTGGCCCGTATCTCCCCCTACTTTATTCCTTGTCGACCTAGTCATCGAGATGCCTAGGTCTCGGGGTTTCAGGTCATAAATATTTACAATATTTTATTCCTTTTCTTTTTTTTTCTTTATTCTATAATTTTGGCTTTAAAATCGTATTTTATACACTATTTACACAAATATGCATGAATGCTAAAATGCATGAATTAACGCTATTTACATGTCTTTACTAGGGTTTTTAGGGCCAAAATGATAGAATAAAGATGATGAAACATAGATTCATCAGAGACTTAGCTACACTGATTGGGCTCCCAGGGATACGTGACTACACTGGCCACGATCCATTCTCTCCCCCCTCTTCTTGAGCCGATTTAGAAGGTAATACCCTGCTCCTCGATGAAAGAGCTGCTAGACTAGGGAATTATAATTAGCTTTGTTGAGGGAGCCTGTTGCCTTGTCATTTCTGAGGTGGGGAGCTACATCTCACTTACACCGTACAAGGAAAGATACATGGTCATCAGAGTTTGTGTATGTAGACTTGTTCTGATATGGATTATTGAGGAGCCTTGACCATATATTGGTGGAACTTAGAGGCTGTTGAGTATTAAACTTAAGTCTAAATAAGGTTCCGACAAACTAATAATCCAAAGGTCTGACTGGGCTCCATACTACAATTTAATGAAGACAAGTTTAATAATCAACCTTGATTCTCCTTCTTTTTCTTTTCTTCCTTTTTCACTTCTTTTTCTAATAAGTGTTTGCTAAGGGACTACCAAAGGTAAAGTATAGGGGGGTGATGAATCCCTGATTCTCACTCTTTATTCTTTTATTTTAGCTATTTATCTTGGCAAAACATCATGTAAATAGGTGCAACTACAAATAAGTTAGCATTATGCATGCATATGTTAATATTGCATAACTAGCATGTATTTGTGCAAAAATAAAAGAATACAAGAAAAAAAGGAAGGAGGTATTTAGAATGAATACAGAGTAACCCAAACCCCAAGAGAAGGTCAAGCCTTGACCTGATTGCCAAATAAAATAAATAGAGAGAGATAGGGTTTGCTTTGTGATGTACATATTGCCTATGTATATAAATTATTATTTTAACAAAATAAAATTAAAATATTCTTTTTACCTCCTTGTATATAACCCTAGAAATAAAATAAAGATAAAATAAAAATCAGGAAAATCAAATAAAAATAAAAATAAAATAAAATCCTTCTTACTTGTACAAAATACATGTATATATATCAAGTCCCCTAATTATTTTATACCTATAAATAAATCATAAAAATAAAATAAAAATTATTTTGTACTCCTAAAATTATGTGGAAAATAAATAAAATACAAAATTGGGGTACTTGTGTAAACGTAATAAAAAATTGTACATAATACATAGGTATATTATACTTGTATATAATACTATATAGTGTACATACACTTTTCTTTTTCATAAAAGAATTGAAAATCACAGAAAAAATCGTTTAAAAAATAAAAAACATTTTTTATATACTTTATATTTTAAATTTATTTACTATTTTTTTTATCGATCTATAAATATTTTGTAAATTCTAATTTACTGATTGGTCCAGCTCGTTTCGTTGTCCCAGGTCAATGCCCTCTTTCAGGGCTGACCTGACTCGATTCCTTCCGCTGGAGCGTTTTCTCCCATTTTTTTCTCGGTTGGGTCAAGACTCCTTTCGATCAGCTCTTTCTCTCGATCCTTCTCCGAGGATCCATCACCTTCGCAGATCCCTAAGAAGGTACGGATCTTCCTAGGGTTGCACGCTCTTGCTCGATCCTTCCAGCCTCCTGAGAAGCCTATAAATCATTTCTTCTGCCTCCCCTATAGCTCAGCTCGTGCCTCAATCCTTCATCCACCCCTAGACACCTCTGGTTGAGTGACATCTGTCAGAGAGTGTCTTCGGAATGGTGTTTGTTGGTGTGAATCTCACAACTCAGCTATGTGGTCGGATCTCTGCCGCATCTAGCCTCCCGGCCTTCCGCAGCTCGGTTGAGGCCATCACCTCGACGCTCGCCTCTGCCTGAAGCTTAGGAGCTTCTCTTACCCTTCAGGTATCTATCCTATCCCCCACATTTCCCTTTTTGATTCCATCCATTCCATTTAGCACCATCGCACATCCACCTGCTCCGATCAGCCGGTTGGAGCCTCGTTACCCACCTCCATCCGTTCAGATCGACCCCTCATTCCATCGCTCATCTTTCACCACAACCTGATCATCCTTAGAATCGACTACCAGATAGAGATTAAGGCCACAACTCCTTCCCTCCACTGCCGTTGGGAATCGACCTCCATGTCCCTTCGCTTCTCTTACCCTTATCAAGCAATAACCCGACCGAGCAAAGCCCCCGAGTCACTCTACCATTTGTAGGTTTCTTCGCATGCAAGGGACCCATCTCGGGCTTCCAGTTGCTCAGGCGGAGCACCTCCAAGTGGCCGACCATCGCCATGACCATCCACCTGTCATATCTCCCATCGGACCCCTCAGGCCGACCGTCGTGCCTTCACGAAGCTGGTGGACCTCCTCGCGCTTCAATTAGACCGACGGATCACCCCCAGTTCGATTGATGTCTGTTCAGGAGGTGTTTTTCTAGATCCTCTTCTAGCCGTCGGATGAACCTCCTCTGCTCCAGATAGCATCCCAGCCACCAGCCATTGCATCTTTTTAGCCCTAAGATCTGACGCCCTCCAGCGCATCTGACCACACGTAGCGGACATTCTCTGGGCCGTCAGATCTGAGGCTGTTGGTGATCAGGACTGTATGCCTGCTCCACCTCTGGATATTGCCACGTGTCCTCACGTGGCCCCACACGTGCCCTGCAAGGTGTATATTGCTCTTTTACCCCCCACATTTTTATATTTTATTATATAGTTCTGTAAATAAAATGATAATTTAAAGATTTTGCAGTTTGGACCTTATAGTTTCAGTATTTGAATTTTAGTCCCTCCAACCTGAGAGACGTGCATGTTCACGTGACTTTGTGGGTTATTTGCCTGTTTTATCCTGAACTTCCGGATGTTATGTTTTTAGTAGAACTTTTCTAGTAATTGCAAGTATACCCCTGTGCGTGAGTTTTTGAGCATGTGCATGAATACATTGGATAAATTGCAAGATTAGCTCTGAGCTTTTTTTATAGATGTTATCTTTTGACTTAGAATCTTTCGTATAATTACATTTAGGTCCCTACTTGCTATGTGCCTTGATATTAATCAAATAGTTATCAAATTAACTCCAAAATATACATAAAACTTACAGCTCCTGCTAACACATAATAATTATGGTAATTTTTGTGATTTAATTTGGTGTTGTTTGATATTTTCTAAAAATCAAGAACTCTAAAAACATGTTCTGTCTATTTATAAAATACCAAAAAATATAAAAATTGTCTCAAAAATTCCAAAAAAATTCATGTGTACTCCTTTTTGTGTGCTTTGTATTTAATACCTGTTTTGTTGCATTATCCCTTATAAAAACCCTAAAAATCACAAAACTCTTAAAAAACTCATAAAAATCATTAAAAATTCGAAAAAATAAAAAAATAAAAAAATAATAATTTTAGTTTCTGTTGTTAGCTAATTTTATTTACTTTATCATAAAAATCACATCTAGGACATTAGGGATATTTAGTATTTTGAATTTACCTTTTAGTCCAGGATGTACATTATTTTCCCTGTTTGCCTTTGTTTGATTTTTATAAAATCATATATTAGAAAAATCCTATAAAATTACTAAAAACATCTGAATATTTGAAAAATATAAAAATATTTTTATTTTTGATTTTGAGCATTTTTGACCTTAATGAAAATTTGTGGAAGCTTGCTTGTGTCCTATTTTTCTTATTTGTTTTGTTTTCCTATTTTGAAAATATAAAAAGAAAATTTGCAAAATTAAAATTCATAAAAATTGCTTTTATTTCTCTGATTACAACTACTTCGTAGGTTTTACTCGTGCTCCTTGTGGTTCGACCCTGGTCGTTGTTCCAGGTTAAATAAATAGTGGAGACCGCTTACATTGGTTTTATGCTTTGATTGTCTGATTTTGTGTGGTCTTGATTTTTCTTGTTGACTTAGATTTGTGATTTTGAGTCGCAACGACATTTCATTATCTGATTCCTTGACCCGAGTCATGAGTCTTGTCATCAACCATTTGCAAAGGAGGTCAGCCGGATGTACTAGTTAGGGATATGCGGGTTTTGGGTTGTTGAGCCGACTAAGAGAAAGTGATGAAGACCAAAGAAGTGTTAGAATGAGAATATATGAAGGGATCTTAGTTTTTAGATCTAAGCTTGAGAATAATCCAAGATAGATCTGAATGGAGGCAAATAATCCACGTAGCCGACTCTACTTAATGTGGGAAAAGGCTTTAATGTTGTTATTTGAGATAATGATGTCAACTACTTTGTCTTGTAGTGATTTTTTTTTCGTTTTTTTAAATGAAGGAGAGGATTGAAGAGCCCCTTGACCTCTTCTAAAGCAGACCTGAAAAATAAAAAATATTATCAGAAACTCTAATATGAACTTGGAGCCGTATTTATTGGAAAATTAACTATTTATTATTATTTTTGTCCTTTTTCAACTTATTTTGCAAAGAAAATGTTATGTGATTTTTAGATGATTTTAAATGCAATGCATATGAAAATTATAAAATGAAAATTATGCATAAAACTAAGAAAAATGTATGGATTAAACACACTCTATTTTGCTCAAAAAGGTATAAAACATGATCAATCACAGATTCATCATAGTGCACACATTTATCTGAGATAAATCAATTGCAATAATTAGAATCCACTAATTAATCAATCACGCACACATATGAGGCACATCAACAGACTCGGCTCCGTGAACAGTAACGAGTTGCCTATCACACCTTGACTCTGAATCTGATGCTTAAATCATACCCTTGCGTCACCAAAGGCATGACATGTGCTTTGTATAAGCTCCCATTATAAATAGGATCTTATCAATTGAATTTGTTGCTGCCATTGGCTCTGAGTGGTAAGTCTTCCTCTCATCCATTTGGAAGTAGGGTCGTGTCGGATTTTTACGGATATATACAGGTCTAAAAGGGTTCATCATGACTCTACAATTTGAAGGAAACGAAGGCCGGATCTGGCCCATATAAAAAATCAGGTCTAGGGTCGGTCTGATTTGATGCTCCATTCGAAGGAAAATTAATAAGCCGAAGAAGAGTGGTTAGATCGTCAATTTTAAGCCAAATAATTAACAACAAAATAGATAATGCATCAATCTCACCATACTCTCGAGGTCATTTATTTGACAAACTCATGTATGCTCTAATAATCGGCTTCAGCATATTTCTTTACATCATTAGCAAAAAGAAAGTTGGTCAAGTTTCATGTATATATCTGAAGAAGAAAATGCTAGAGCTACTCAATGCCGCCATAAGGTGCTCGAGGGAAAGCCAAGATCAGTCGAGGCTTCCATAAGAATTTAGTTCTCGCATTACCGTCAAGAGGTTGTGAACATGGGTATGGATCGTCCGCTGTAGCTGTACTACTACTCGATCACGATTGAGCGGTGCACACGAATGGAATTTAGCTCAAAGCGCTGGGAGATGTTTTTCTTGAAACTTTTTTTTTCAGTTTTTATGGATTTTATAAAATTTTTCATATTACCTTATATTAATAAGCTGATTATGATGTATCTGTCACTAGTCTTACTATTTTCCTGTTTCAAAATATATTTCAAAATATTATAGCTAAACTTCAATATTTTTTTAAAGATGTGTTTGAATAAATGACTTTTACTGTTAACACGCATCATTAGGCTTTTGAGATTTATATAAACCACTAAAACTTTATGGTATTGTGCATTTTTGTTAACATTAATATGACATAACTGCTCATCTACCATACATAATTGGAGATAACTTGAAAATTGTTGGATATCTAAATGGATAAGGGTGTTATTATATACATATTGATAGATGAACACGTTACTATATCATTAATTAGGGTTACATGTAAAATGAAATATATAACTGTAAAAATTATTTAGATACTAATTTATATATAAACCCTAAACCATATGTATTTGATGGTTTAAAAACAAACTAAAAATATTGAATAACTACACGTACGAATGTGGAATTTTTTAAAAATAATTATTAAAAAATTCGAAATTAATTAAATAAGCATGAATGAAAAAATAAAAAAATGTGTATTGATCGGCACCTGAGGTGCCGATTTGGACAGAGGCCCCAAATCGACACCTCAGATGACGATTTGGACTTGGGCAATTCACATAATACATCCATTTCACATTTTACTTCATATTCGATACTATAAATAAGGGA
Source organism: Ottelia alismoides (assembly GCA_037367405.1). NCBI lineage: Eukaryota > Viridiplantae > Streptophyta > Magnoliopsida > Alismatales > Hydrocharitaceae > Ottelia > Ottelia alismoides. The sequence goes on along the minus strand of JAZKJV010008722.1, from coordinate 228,326 downwards.
AATATTATTATTTTCTCTATTAAATATGAATGAGGACCTTTGAGGAAATTTTTTTAAATAATTATTAAAAAAAATTAAAATAAATTAAGTAGGCTTTCAGTATTTTCCTTCATCGCAAGCTTTTCGATCTATCACTAGGAGCTTCATGCTCTCATCTTTGGAGGTGGAAAGATGGGTTACCGTTCCTTCTGCACCTCCTCCTCATCTCGCTTCTCTCTGATAACGTTATTCTAAAATATGATGTATATCTCTATTTTTAAATTTATTCGATACTATTGATATATACTAAGAATATTTTTAGTTGACATATCAGGAATATTATAGTAAATATAAAGAAATGAGAGTGTGCTCAACATTCTTTACCCATTGACATACGCTAGCTCAACAATGTACAACTTGACATCAATTAACTTAAAAAATTGCAAGTATTTTATTAAAATAATAAAAGAACAAATATGTGTTTACAAATAATAAGAAAAAAATTTACAATAGTTTCCATATCTTTAGAAATCCCTTCAGACCTCCTCCTCCACCTCCTGCACCTCCTCCTTTGTCGTTTCCTTTCCCCCCATCTCCCCATTTTTCTGCGACTCTCCTCATGTGCCGTCTTCTTCTTCTTCTTCTTCTACTTAGTGATTTGTTCCGAATGTGTTGGAATGTGCCCTGGAGGATGCGGCCTAGCTGACGACTTCCGTAGAGGTTTGATTATTTGAGTTTCCTGATTTCTTGAAGTATGTACACTTGTTGACTAGCGAGGCATCTCTAATGGAGGAGGCTCAGTGATCCTTACTCCGGGAGAGGGTCTTCGAGGCAGCTCCAGACGTTGTGTGGTATTATCGTGGGTATACCAAACAACTGTCTATCAAAATCAGTTGTCTCCATTTACCGAACACTATCAAATATTTGTGATTGCAAATCTCCTGAACTATATTGAGTAGACGGTGTGAGCTGAGAGGGTCCAGAGTCAAATTGACTCGAAGGACCAACAAGCGATGGTCCTACAAGATTGAGACATTTATATTGTTGTAAGTATCATAAAAGGTAAATATAATGTATTGAAATGAGTTCTTCTATTCAAAAAGATATTTATACCTGAACTTCTAAATCCGGCTTCACCGATTTGAGACCCTGCAATGCCATACTCTATATAGCTCATACATGAAAGATATTAATTACATTATATGTCACATAAAATAAACTATACGTAAGAGAAGGATACAATGTAATAAATTAACTATAATAACATGCAAATACGAATCCTAGTTGAATTAGCGGGAATTCCTGCCCGCTATATCCCTGACTCGAAGGACCAGCAAATGATGATCCTGCAAATTGTGATTGACTGAAAGCTTCTCCATATCATGCAAGAATGAGATATTCATCTTTTAGAAAATGTTACAGAAGATACACATTAGTTATTGCATTTAGTCATTTTAATAAGTTGTTATAACCTGAAGCTCCAAATCCGGTTTGATCATATGAGATCCTGAAGTGTTATATTCTATATAACTCATACCCGAACATTATTAATTTTATCAGATATCACATAAATAGAAGTACTACTAAGAGAAGAATATTAAGTTTAACAACCTGAAGAAGCGAGTCCTTGTTGAATTGATGGGTACCCTTGTCCGCCATATCCCGCAAACGTCATTCCTGAGGTTCCAAATATTGACTCCTCCATTGTTTGACCTTGCGAAAATACATGCTCACAGTGTCCTGCTATATTTTTTGAGGAGTTGTGTTTATATGTCAAAAAATCGATACACTAATATAAGTTTACTATACATAAAGAATTAACTAAAATCTGAAGTCCCAAACATCGGTGGTGGTTGCGATCCCTTCCCACCATATTCCGTATAATTCTTACCTGTACGACTTTCAATATATAATTTTAAAAATTCACTCGTCCAAAAGAGAAACAAAATAGTTTCCATTTATAACAAAGAAATCACAAAACTTGATGCTCCTGAAGTATGATGCTCCTGTGATGGCATGTACTGCTGTCATATTGTTGGAATGGATACATCAACGAGAATCTGTTGATTGTCTCATTGAACATGTTAATTGTAGTTTCAACCGTTGTCCTCATGCTGGAAGGTAAGTCTGTTGATCGTCCAAGTCCATCCATACTGTTCCTTCCTTGTATAATTGTATCCACCTATTCCATTTACGAATATAATAAGAATAATTTAATAGAATATAAAAAAGAATAAGTAGATTTTTTAAACATACCAAACATCTTTCTATTGGTCCGTGTGGTCGGTAAGCTACTGTAGGAGGAGGAATCTGTGTCTGGATCCATCTTCTTGTTATATTCCAATACCATTGCATGTAAATATCGGTATTGGAATCCGCGTGCTCATGAATAACTATGGCTTCTTTGTCATCCCAACGATCTACGTATTGCCGATGTATAGTAGACCAATTTAGGATGTCAGCACTTCGGGTCTTGTTACGTCAAGATACAACATTTATCCTCTCAATGGAAGCAGGAATATGCTGTCGCATTCCAAATTGACGCACTCGAAAGCATTTCTATCTTGTATGTAAATTTCTCGCATCATACTATTGAACTTGTTCTGACATGGTACTTGTCCAGCATTGTAGAATCTATTTTGAACTGTACGATTTTTTATGTCCAGCTCTTTGTATGTTTGCACGCATATGCCTGGGACAATGACGATGAGTGAATCCCTCTTCCGGTGGAAATAAACCACACACAACATCCTTTAGACCAGGAAACCGATCACTGATAAAGCATATGTCCCGACGATCAATAATTTATTTTAATAAATTCAAAAACCATCCCCATACCGAAATATTCTCGTTCTTTTCAGCTATGGAAAATGCGAGTGGAAATAAGCCATTATTTGCACCTATTGTCGTGGCCACATACATGTGACCGACGTATCTGCCATATAAATGTGTTCCCTCGATACTTAAAACAGATCGACAAAATCTGAATACTCTACGACACGGTCCAAATGCTACAAACACTCTCTGAAAATGTATAGTACTCTCGTTTTGACCTTCCAGTGTCTTGAACCACGTATATGTTCCGGGGTTATGCTGTTCTAAAGCACGAATGAATCTCCAAATATCACGATATGACTCAACCTCATTTCCATGAACAATATCTATTGCACGCCGGCCTAGCATTTCAAGCTGTCATGTAGTTGATTTCAGTCCTTAACTCGTCTTTTATTTTATATACATTATTGCTCCCGGGGTTATACTAACTTTTGCTTTAAAGGAAGATAATGCGGACTGCGCTACAAAAACAGAAGTGCATTGACGATGTTTCACTAAAAGGACACGATTTCTGCATGTATGCTTCCCCCTATATCCTGAAACGTACCAGTCTCCTCGAGATTTCCTCTCTGATGCATGCAAACGCCATCCACAATCTTCATAAATATAAACACCAGTCAAAATCTGTTTGTTTGATACCTTGGGTTTATATTGCACATGATTTTCCGTACTTCATTTCTGTAAGTCGTATTGTAGATCCATTTTCGACTTATAACTCCTACCTAACCAATAACTTAATCCAGAATCATCGGTGGGTTCCGAATGTCTCCCTACAAAGGCTACATCTTCTGCTTCTGCAATTTCATGATCGAACACGTGGGGTAATTCCTCCATCGGTTCTTCTTCAGCATCATTATTATTAGCAGAATATGAGTTCCCCTTTTCCTCGTTACCTAAGGCTAGAACTAATGAACCATATCCAAAATCATGACAACTATTACCACCTATATTTTCTTCTAATGTTTGAGAATCATTTTCTGACTCCTCATTTTCTTCTTCGGATATTTCTGCATCTTCAACATATACTTGTGAGGACCCATCGATATCCTCAGAACATGGTCTCATTTGTTGGCCTGATTAATTTACATCTTTGTCAGTTTAAATAAAGAAAATATAACATCATTCCTTAATTTAAATGTGATTAATTTTAACTCGATGACGACGACATATTTTCCATAGCAAAAGAAGTAGCTTCTACGAAAAGGTGAATAAATCTCATATCGATGATTAAACTCAACATTGCTAATGTGGATTCATCATCGTGAATCGGTACTGCAAAGAATGTTGATCCTCATACAACCACTTACACGTTAATGTAAGTATATACTGGTTGAGTGGGAGATTAGTGGCTTCAGATACTCGAGCCAGTAAACCAATGTATGTTAATTGACATGGTAATATAACCATCCGTTTCTTTCCCCCAATATATTCTATGTGGTCATCAGAGACATGAACCAATCCGCCCCAATATAATAGGACATGAGCAGTGTTGGAAGCCATCTATACGAATAAAATACATGATTTGATAGTTTATTTAAATATAACAATCATTTATATTTCACTCGGATGTCATCTCTACTAATTGATTATTTAAATGATATACTAATCACTCAGAGATGGAATCTAAAAGTCCGGTCTTGGGGACTCATCAGTGCTCACCACAGTGAGTCCTGCCAGCGTTGTATAGAGACCCTCCCGATGCTCGATTCCAAATCTAAATGAGAAGTAATTTTAACATGACTATGGGTACTTCTAAATCTAAATGGATGCAATGATAATAAGGTGTTTAGCCTTAATGTAATTGACATTAAAATAATTTTATATTACATTAACATTCTTTTTTTTTCAACTTCTGTAGGGCACCTCATACAAAGTTTATAACACAAATGATTTCAATTGAAATATAAAAAAGAATTAATTTAAATATATATTTAAATTAAGTATCAATTTTGCACATCTAATTATTGATTACAATCATGAAAAATTTAATACAAGTAAATTTACTTGATAGACGCATGTCTCTAAATAGAATTGTTATCGGAAAAGAAAAGAATATAATCGGATATCCGCAATATTATATCACCTTCATTGATAAAAACCTGCAGAAAAACACGAAAAAATATCTACAAAAAATCTTATTCTTACTTGAATAAGATTAACAGATTGGGAGACGAAATCGCGCTTCAGAATACAGGATTGAGAGAAATGAGAGAAGAGGAGTAAGGGAGGAAGATGAAGAATGAAGATGGGATGAATATGTGAGGAATGGGGAGAATGAGGGGGGGGGAGAGGGTTTATATAAGAAATTTGGGAGAGGGGACCGTTGGGAATTTTCCAACGGCCACCTCCCAAATCGGCACCTCAGGTGCCGATTTAGAGGAGGCGCCCCAAATCAACACCTCAGGTGCCGATCAATACACATTTTTTAAAAAATTTTCATTCATGGCTATTTAATTAATTTCGAGTTTTTTTTATAATTATTTAAAAAAGTCCTACGAATGTCTATATCATTTAAATTTCGTGCGAAATAGAGAATCCCACAACTTTCATCCAACAATCATTTTTTAACGATCATAGAATTGCTGAAATTGATCCCGTCTGGATGGATGCTATAGGAGTCTTTGTTTTGTACGAAAACCTGAACGACATAATATATGAATATAATGATGAAAAAAATCCACGAAAGTATTTTTCATAAAAAAATAAAAAATAAAAAATAGGGAAAAGGGACAAAGGAGTCAAGTTAACTCCCCCAAGGGCATACCCATTTTACTCTATATATAATGTTAATAACCATGTTTAGTTTTAACATGATTTCATTTTTATATTATTATTTTCTTTTAATTTTATTTATTTTAAGATATAAATTTTCCATTATCCATGTTATGAACAATGTCCGTGGTGCCTACGATTGGAGGATGTCCCATTGGTGGCAGACTTCAGAGCTTAACAGATGCCGATCTCCGTAGTGCCTACGATCGAATCAAGGTGTGTAATTGACCTTGTGTTTTTTTAATGTTATTATTATACTTTGTAAGGATGTAATTTTTGTATAGAACTTTGTCGATATTGAGGGGATTGATACTGATGTAAGAGTAAAATAAGCAATTAATCGACATTCAGCCAAGCCATGTTAGGGATCGTTGATAAATCCACGATCCATCGCCTTTATTCTTTTATTTTAGCCCTTTTCCTTAGTCAAATACCTGTAGATACCTATTAATTCCATAAAATTACCATTTTGCATGCATTTGTTAAAATTGTTTTTTTTAACACTTTTTGTAAATAAAATAAAAGAATAAGAAGAAAAGAAAAAAAGAAAAGGATGTGTTTATGCAATAAATACAAACTAACCCGAACCCCGAGAGAAGGTCAAGACTTGACCTGATCGACCAGGAATAAAGTAGGGGGAGAAGGGTCTTCTGTCTGAAAATCCAAAAATATTTGTACATATTTTTTATGTATATTTGTATAAAACTTACCGTATTTTATTTTTCATAATTTAATCTCAAATTAATTATTTTTGTAAATAAAAGTTGTAAATAAAAATATGTTGTAAATAATAAAAATATTTGTAAATTAAAATATTGTATATATTGCAAATAATACACCCATAAAAAGTCGCAAAGCGATAATTGAAATATCAATTCCGGCTCCATACGAGCTCAAATCAAACCAAACTCACTTCCATTATACTATAAATTAAATTATCTTTCAAATGCTGTGGTTTTTATTTTTTGGAGTTACGATTAAAAAGTCGGTTTTTTTTGGGTGTTTTGTGCAGTTTTTCCATATATTTATTGTACATATTTGTTTTATATTTATTTTTATATATAATGTATATGATTGTAAATATTGTTTTCATTAAAAATAAAAAATTAAAAAATTAAAATTAAAAAAAATATTTATAAAAAATAATTTCCTTATTTGTACCTATGTATATTGTATTATATGTGTATAATATATGTATACAACTAACTTCCTTTTATAAAAACAACCAAAAAAATTAATTATCTAACATTAATTAATTTATTTATTTTAATTTCGAAATTCATATTTAATTATTTGATTTTATTTAATTTATTTGATTTTATAACATACCATGTATATTAGATTTGATTTCATGCCTTTAATGGCCACCCATTAAGGTGGCTAAATGATTCTAATTAATTACTTAATTTATTTATTAACTTAATTCCGAAATTCGTAATTAATTAATTAAATAATTAATTTTATTAATGTTCATCAATAAAAACTTTCTACATTTGTACATACCTTCATTATTTGTAGAGTAGATATTTTCCATTTTTGATTTTTCTTCTCTTTTTATTGGGCTCCTCCTCCCTCATTCACACTTGATCGATCTTTGGCGGAGAGGAGCTCGATCTCCGAGCATCGTCTTATTGCAGAAGGGTGTTTAGCCTCCGAGCCGTCTGGTGACAGTGTGTCGATCCTTGTTGAGGCCATCATGGCATGTCCGAACCCTGAGGTGAGATCCATTTTATTTCTTGTCATTTCTCGAAAGTAATTGTAGGTTTAGTTTTTAATCTTATTTTATTAGTCTTTAGACCATTGAAAATCACAAATTCCATCACTTTATTCCGCGTCCGAAATCGATTTTTATTTCATCTTCTCGATCCCTCCATTTTCCATTCTACCTCGCACAACCTATCACCTCCGACCATGCACGGTGGTCGGAGACACGGATCCGTTCTTTCATCTCGCCGAGATCCGCTCATTCACACATCCATTTTTGTGTATAAATAAAAAAATTAAAAAAATAGTTTTTCCTGTTTATCACAAAAGTATTTTTGCAGGAAGAATTAAAAAAACCTTTCTTCTATAATCTCTGTTTTTGCAAGAAAACTAATAAAAAATTATTATGTGTCTCCAATCTTTGTTTTGCAGGAAAAATAAAAAAAATTGTTTTTACCTTTTTCCATCTCTAAAATTGTGTTTTGCAGGTAAAATAAAAAATAAAAAAATATCTTTGTTTCTCACTTCTGTTTTGCAGGATCATAAAGAAAAAAAACTAAACAAAAAAAGTCTCTCTTTATATTTCTGTTCACATTTTGAAAAAAAATTATCATTTCTGCTGTTCATACATAAACAGAAAATAAAAAATATTAAAAAAAAACAAAAAAAATCTCAGCAGCGGTAGGGTCGCGACCCCCTACCGCCCCGCGGCCTGCCACTAACGCTGCGCCCCCCCGCGGTCCGCGCCACCTCCGCCAACCACTCGTGATCCCGCAGGTCACGATTCCCCGTGCGCGCTACCTCCAACAGTTGCGGCCACCCGGTGCCGCTCCGCCACCTGCAGCTGCGCACAACCCCCGCCGCCGACCAGCCCCCTGCCATTGGCCCCGCGCCGCGGGCAGATCCGCTCCAGCCCGCAGCATCTCCGCCCCACGACGGCCGGCCCTTCGCCTCCTACGATCTCCCTAGCGCCTAGGCGCCCGAACGCCGGCACCCATCAACCGCCGTCCACCGCGCAGCAGGCACCCTTCAACCCTCGCACCCCTCCCGCGCGAGACCCGCACCTCCTCCACGCCGCATGACGGCGCCTCCTCGCTGCACCATCGCCGTGGAGCCCCTTCGTCTTCTCAGCCTCCATCGGCGCCGTCGCAACACACCGCCTGGGCGACCACGCCGCGGTGCGGTGCTGCCCTCCACTTCTTCCAAGGCACGGTCCCCAGACTGCACCCTCCATCGATTGGGGTGGCAACGGCCTGCCCTTGGTCCCTACCCTCTGGTGTTTGAAAACGAAGAAGAACGTGAGAGAGAAACCCTAGGGCATATTAAAATATTCAGGAACATTTTATCAAGGTCCCTGGAGGTATTTAAAATTACATAGAAGCCTTTTTCACAGCAAGTCACATGCTAAGCATGTGTATTACTGGGTAATTTGCATTGTTATTGTGTACATTAATTTTCTATTATTATTTCTTAAAACAACTTTCCATATTTGCAATCTAATCCCCGTGATCCAGACTATTATTTTCTTGTGCTTATCTGATTGAAATAATTACCGCTTTGTTCAAGAAATTCTCAGAAAATTATCCCATGCTCCTGTTTGTGTATTCTATCTTGTATAAAAAATTCATCTCAATTTGAGTTTATTTAAAATATTTAAAAAAATGTATTTTTGCTTGCCTACATTTTGAAAATTCATAAAAATTTGAAAAATTGCCTAAAAATCCAAAAATATTACTGTAGATGCATCTTGGTGTATTTTAATTTCTCACTAATTTTTGTGCATTTTCCTTTTATAAAAACCAAAAAAATTGTGAAAAATGAAAAATCTTTAAAAATTGTAGAAAATTGTATAAAAAATCCAAAAATAGTAATTTTAGTTTCTGATTGTAGATATTGTCTTATAGTTTATACTAAAAATAATCTCCAGGAGTTTTGAGCTTTTAAAAGATTTTTAACTTGAAAAAATACTCCTACTTGTCCACTGTTTTCCTTATTTTGCATTGTTTCATGTTTAGAAAATTAGAAAAACATCAGAAAAATTTGAAAAAATTACCAAAAATATTTTAACATATATAAAACACAAAAACATTTTCTTTTTAATTTTCTGTGCATTTTTGGTTATTTTGAAAATACCAAAAAGAGTGTGTGCATGTGTTTCTATTCATTTGTGCTTGTTTTAAAAATTAAAAAAAATAAAAAGTAAAAAAAACCACTAAAAATTAGCTTGGAAATTTGACTACTTAGTTTTTTAAATCGTGCTCCTTGTGTTTGACCCTGGTCGCTATACCACGTAAAAAGAATAACGAAAGTCGCTTACATTATTTTCATTGATTTATCTTATTTTAGGTGGTTCATTTATTTTTTTCTCGTTGACCGATTCGCGCGGTTGAGAACAACGACTCTGACATATTATTTATCCTCTCTTAACCGCGTAGGATTTCTGGCTCATCAGAATGGTGCACTGTTTCATTTTTAGAAAATTAGAAAAACATCAGAAAAATTTGAAAAAATTACCAAAAATATTTTAAATATATAAAACACAAAAACATTTTCTTTTTAATTATCTGTGCATTTTTGATTATTTTGAAAATACCAAAAAGAGTGTGTGCGTGTGTTTCTATTCATTTGTGCTTGTTTTAAAAATTTAAAAAAATAAAAAGTCAAAAAAACCACTAAAAATTAGCTTGGAAATTTGACTACTTAGTTTTTTAAATCGTGCTCCTTGTGTTCGACCCTGGTCGCTATACCAGGTAAAAAGAATAGCGAAAGCCACTTACATTATTTTCATTGATTTATCTTATTTTAAGTGGATCATTTATTTTTTTCTCGTTGACCGATTCGCGTGGTTGAGAACGACTTTGACATATTATTTATCCTCTCTAACCGTGTACGATTTCCGGCTCATCAGAATGGCGCCGTTGCCGGGGAGCACGGCTTTGTAGTCATTTTTCTATTTTGTCTCTCTATACCATAATTATTTTATGACCTTCTCTCTTTGATTTTTGTGCGAGGTACTACTTGGACGACGTGGAGTTTACTTATTGAGGATCCGCATAGGAAGAAGAGCAGGGAATTGAAGAAGAATTTTATTTTTTGAGAGAGCAAAAATTTTTGTAATAATTTAGACTCTTGAACTTAGGACTTGGACACTTTATTCGGGGTCTGTTTCGCCGAGCACCGGTGTGCTCGGGAAACCTCACCGCTGTTTTTCGTCGGTTTTGTTTTCTCGTATTTTTATTTTATTTTTGATTCACGTAGAATTTCTCCCCCAGACTTAGGATTTTTGTCTTGATTGTGACGTAATTGATTAAGGTCCCAGCCTAATTATTTGCCTGCACCTATAGATCGATAACTGGACTTAATTAATTAAATCACAAAGAAAAAGCTAATTTAAGTTACCTGAGAGGTCATGTGCCGCTAGAGGCCGTATACAATGCTGGCAGGATCCGTTGTGGCAGACACCGATCGGCATCAGAGACTGGACTCCGACCTCTCTTGTTGACTTATTAGCTATTGTGCTTCACGTGTAGAAATCTGTCGCCTAAGGCCGTTTTCTTCGTGCATCATATAGGTAGTTTAAATTTTTGTATTTAAATTTCTGCCCGGATCATATTTCATATAGAGTGCTGGAGTAAGGTACGTATTTTCTATCTCTGCATGCATCATCGTTTTTGACCGTGCATTGGCATTTTCGACTTCCTCCCCCTGTTTCTTGGACTCAAATCAATCAAAGAGGAAATCAGAAAATTTGTTAGTCGTTGTTTATTTCTTTAAAAAAAATTAAAAAGTGAAAGCAATAAAATCTGGGATTGCTAATGTAAACTTGACCCTAAAACACACCTCATTTAAAAATATTTGTTTTGGGGAGAGTCACCCCCTCATTGTTTGGTTTGCTTGAGCGAGAGAGTGACCCAAACATTAGGATAGAGCCACGCCTAAACTTATGTTAGACTACTGGTCTTATAGTTAGTCGTTCTCCAGTGAGGATCTCTCCGGTAACCGGCAAAGCGGACCGTGACGTCCTTAACAAAGCGAGTTGATCGGGTAGCCGGTAAACGGTCCGCAACTTGTACTGGCTGGGAAAGATCGAGCTTTGGGATTGGGCCAGTCTCTTGGGAGCATCGGGTTCCTAACAACATGCTTAATCGCTCTGCAAGATTGTTTTATCACCTAACTTAAAATTGACAAGATTAACGACCAATCCTTTACGGTCATCAGCTCATGTTGAGTAGGTGAAATTAGGGTTTGACTTCTAATCTTGTTTTCTTACCAGATCTCATCCGCACTCATCTCCACATCACGATGATGGGAAGGAGATCCCTTAGGTTGCCTCTGGCAGCACCACTATCGAGCACTCCTCCCCATTCATCTAGGGTGGTTTCGGAGAGCCCAAACCCGCTCTCCGAACCTGAGTTCACTACCACCCTGTCCCCCCTCGACCACCCTTCTTCCACCAGTCCTGAGATACCTGTGCAGAGAACAACACAGTTACATGTTAACTTGATGGCTCCTAAGCCTGGATCTTTTACCTTTGCAGAGACCCACAACATGGCCAGCAGTGATGGACGAACCGATGGACAACCACAGAGTTCCACTTATGTTCTAGATCAAGACACCATCAAAAACACCTTGTTAGCCTCCTTAGAGACGATGCAACGCCATATTCGGGATCAAGGAGCATTCATGGTAGAGGTTCGTCAGGAATTAGCACAGATGCGAGCCGACAGAGGAGAGAATAACCAAGCAGGCGGTGGAGAGATTTCGGAGTTTGGAGGAGGATCAGACGGAAACCCGGAGGACCAGCCGGAGCAAGCAAGACAACCACGACCGATGAGGCATTTGCACAACCCTGCTGCAACTCTGACCCATTGATGGATTCAGCTCCCTGAGATTCTGGGTGATTTCAAGCTTCCCCCTCAGACTATTCAGCTTTTGCCCATGTTCCATGGGCTAGCCATCGAGGAGCCGCATCTGCACCTGCAGGAGTTTGAGATGATCTGCAGTACTGTCCACGACAGATACGTGGATGAGGACACTATCAAAATGATAGCATTCCCTTTCTCCCTGGCCGATAGAGCAGCCAATTGGCTAAAGCATCTGGGGAGATTTGTTACCACTTGGGAGCAGCTCCGGACCGAGTACTTAAACAAGTACTATCCACTCGGCTGGACCAACACAACACGAGCTCTGATCAACAACTTCTCTATGATCCCCAATGAACAGTTTAATGAGGCGTGGGATCGATTCCGTGAGCTCATTGACCGGTGTCCACACCATGACATATCCAAGCCCAATCTTGTCCAAAGCTTCTTTTGTGGTTTGACACCGGAGCTGCAAGGGCTTGTCAATGCTTCTTGTGGGGGTTCCTACTTCGCCAAGGATGAAGATCAGGTATGGGCCACTTGTGAAGAGATGACTAAAAACTACACAGTAATGTCCCAGACCAGGCTCTACGCTCAAGGGAAGCCCCAACCCCATGTAGTGTCCTATCATAGGATCTCACAGGTTGATGCGGGTCCACCCATTTGTTTGTTAGCAGCAGTACAAGCAGAATCTTCAGCCGCTGACATGGGTATTATCAGTGAGAAGTTGGACCGCATTGAGATAATAGAGAAGAAGCAGTGCCAAGGCATGAGCAGATAGATCAATTGGCACAGACTCTTAGTGACTTGAAGACCCACATCTTGTGTCTCCAGGAGGCACAAGCGGCTTCTCAGCCTCGTTCCAGGTCACGAGCCGATTCCACCAGCAACAGCTCTTCCCACCACTCTGCCCAGTACCACCAGGTTCACCACGTTCAGGCAAAGCCGGTTCAGCAGTTGCAGCAGCACTATTCTCAACCACCACCATCTCAGGACACTCAGATGGTGGTGTATCATCCGGATCAGCCACTGGCAGTTCTTCTCCCTTTCTTGTACGAGCAGGAGCCGTTGATGGAAGTCAACGGGATTTGGTATGACCGGCAGCATCCCGGGATACGCCGAGATCATCTTGGATTCAGATGGTCCAACGGATGTACCTCGTCCCAGCAGCAGCCTCCAGCTCAGGGTGGACAGAGCAGCCAGCAGCAGCAGCAGCCCCATTACTCCCAGCCACAGCAGCACTTCCAGCAAGGTCCTCGTCCTTACTATCAGGGACAATAGTGGAGGCAGCAGCAGCAGCCTCAATAGTATTCTCAGCCTCCTCATTTCCAGCGAGGAAACCCATCTGGTTCTCATGCATCTGTTTACGAGAACCCGACCCTTGACGACCTCGCCTGCTTACTCACTGACCAGCAGGTGTCCTTCTAGCGAGAGATGGATGAGTTCCGGCAGGAAATGAGGGAGATAATCAAGGGAAAAAGCCGCCATACCCGCTCAGATTGAACCTAACCCAAACAATCTGAAGAGGAAGTCTGAGCAGGTACAGTTTACAGAGGCTGCCACTCCTACTGATATTTCAAATGATATTTCTTCCATATTTGATACTGATTTTGTAAAACTTAGGAGTGATAGAAGGCCAGCCGGCGGCACCTCGTCTGAACGACATCCCATTGACAATTCCAGAGCGTCAGACGAGGAGGATAGCGGTGCTGATGCCACTGATGATGTTGATGACGGTGGTGTTGACGCCACCAAGGATGATGATCCAGTCGGCGGTACTGAAGCCATCATTTCTCCAGATGCAGTTGGTGGTACTGATGCCACTATTAGAGGTGATGCTGAGCCAGAGCGTGGTGCTGATGCCGCAAAGACAGATGCCGTGGGTGGTGCTGATGCCACCATTTCTAGTCCAGTTGTGTTTCCTCCTGTCTATGTATCTCAGGACATTATCAAAAATAATAAAAAAATGAATAAAGGAAAGGTTTCTTCATCTACTCAGAGTCCATATGTGTTGCATGATCACTCTTGTATGGGCTCCAGTCCTTCCCAGCAATAGGAACCTCTTACTGACTCTCTATCTGAGGAGAGTCCAACTATTCCCTTCCCTCAAGCACTCTGCTTAGGGCAAGGGAAGAAAATAAAAAATCCAAAAAAATCACAACAGTTAGAGTTCAGCCAGCAGATGATTGACAGATTCCATCTCCAGCTGACTCTACAAGAGGCAGTAGAGCACATCTCTCTCTTTCAGAAGCACTTGAGAGAGAAGACCACTGTACATAGGAATAAGAGGAATGCGGAAATCCATGTGCTTACACGTGCCACATGCTTCGCTATACAGAACAAATTGCCAGCCAAGAAACCTGATGCATGAGCTCCATATGTCAGATGCCACATTCATGAGCAACAATTTGATCGTACTCTATTGGACAGTGGTTCTTTGATTAACCTTCTTCCAGCTGCCTTACTCGATCGATTCGAATTTGGTCCTCTTAGACAGAGCAGGACGATCCTTCAGTTTGCTGATAGATCTGTAAAGAGGCCAAAGGGGTTACTCAAGGATGTTGTCATCACAATTCAGGGCCTGAAATTCCCCGTGGACTTTGTTGTACTGGACATGGAGATCCCTGAACGTGTGATCGATGCTCCCATCATTTTAGGAAGACCATTCTTGGCCACAGCTAAGGCGGTGACCGACCATGATAGTGGGAAGGTATACTTTCGCATCGAGGGTGAAAGTGTACAAATAGAGACGATCAAGGAGACCGGATCTAGAGATTCAGAGTGCTCAGATCAGATGACCGATTCAGAGCAGATGACAGATGCAGAGCTAGACATCCACCAGGAGTGCGACTTTGTGATTACAGACGACGAAGCAGTTTGGGCAGATCCCACATCACAAGCTCTTGCCACATCTTCAGACAGTGAAGATTCATAGATCATGGCAGATGAGAGTTCGGAGAGCACACTCATGGCATAGGATACAGTAGAGGCTGATTACCATGATCAGGATAGTGAAGACGATTTTATCTCATGCACTTCAGATTCAGATTCCTCAAACACAGACACCGATTTTGATTAGCTGGAGTTCGATGAATATTTATCGTGTCTAGTGCCTGCAGAGCCGACAGCTAGGATGGAGAGTGAGCCAGGACAGTTGACAGATATACCAGCAGAGCCATCTTCATCAGATTTACCATTGTTGCGAGAGTTCTCACACACAGATCTGGTAGCATTCATTCAGACATTCCAGAAGCCAGATTTACCAGCTTCCACTTGCCCAGAATTGAAGACCTTACCGCAGAGCATGAAGTATAGATTCCTTACGGGTGAGCCAGATATGTTCCCAGTCATTATCTCAGCAGATTTGACTGAAGACCAAGAATCTCGTCTGATGGAGATTCTTGAAAGAAACCGCGAGGCAATAGGATGGAGTATGGATGATCTCCATAGGATAAGTCCGACCCTGTGCTCCCATCACATTTATCTCGAAGAAGATGCCAAGCCCTCGTGTGAGTTCCAACGAAGGCTGAACCCGAATTTTCGAGAAGTGGTTATGAAGGAAATATCTAAGTGGTAGAGCACCGATTTTATCTACCCCATCTATGACTCTAAGTGGGTTAGTCCATTGCATGTGGTACCCAAAAAGACGGTTATCACCACAGTTGTGAATGAGTCTAGAGAGGAGATAGCCACCCGAGTACCCACTTCTTGGAGGGTCTGTGTGGACTACAGATGATTGAATCAGGCCACCAAGAGGGACCACTTTACGCTACCATTCATAGATCAGATCATTGAGAGATTAGCTAGGAAGAGTTACTACTGCTTTGTGGATGGGTATTCGGGATACAATCAAGTGGCCATAGCGCCTGAAGACCAAGAGAAAACGACGTTCACCTGTCCGTTTGGGACGTATGCTTTTCGACGGATGCCCTTTGGATTATGTAATGCCCCGGCTACATTCCAAAGGTGTATGCTCTCTATTTTCTCAGACATGGTTGGTGAATTTTTAGAGGTATTCATGGATGACTTCTCGGTCTATGGTGACAGTTTTGATGCATGTCTTGATTACCTAGACCGAGTACTTCAGCGCTGCATTGAGGTCAACTTAGTCTTGTCTTGGGAGAAGAGTCACTTCATGGTGACTCGGGGGACGGTCCTTGACCACATCATCTCCAACAGGGGCATGGAGGTCGACCCGGCCAAGGTGGATATCATAAAGAAGCTCAATCCACCGTCCAATATATGACAATTGCAGTCTTTTCTGGGGCATGTCAGTTTTTATCGACGGTTCATACAGGACTTCAGCAAAATTGCCCGATCGCTCACTGATCTATTGACGAAAGACACTGAGTTCCTTGTAGATGATAAGTGTCTTGCATCATTTGAGACTCTCAAGAATCTAGTTATCATGGCTCCTGTCCTTCAGCCACCTGATTGGTCTCTCCCATTCAAGATCATGACGGATGCTTCTGATTTTTCCATAGGAGCTATGCTAGGACAGAGGAGAGATGGAGCGCCTTTTGCCATTCACTATGCTAACCGAACGATGGATGCCGCTCAACGGAATTACACAGTCACAGAAAAGGAGATGCTAGCTGTAGTCTTTGCCTTGGATAAGTTTCGATCTTATATTCTTGGATCTAAAGTGACTATCTATACTGACCACACTGCCATCCGATACTTAATGGCAAAGAAGGATGCCAAAGCCAGATTGACTAGATAGATCCTTCTACTCTAGGAGTTTGATATAAAGATTAAGGATAAACCTGGAATCAAAAATGTTGTGGCGGATCACCTCTCTCGTTTAGAGAACCTTGAGGATTCGGATCAGATTACACCTATTACAGAGACATTTCCAGATGAGGCGATCCTTGCAATCATCTCACTTCCATGGTATGCCGATATTGTGAATTATCTTGTCACAAAGAAAGTTCCACAAGATTGGCCCAGACATCGACTTGAGACCTTTCTTGCAAAGGCAAAGTCGTACCATTAGGAGAATTCCACTCTTTATCATGAAGGAGGGGATATCATCTGGAGACGGTGTATTCCTCAAGAAGAGCAACATAGTATCATCACCTATTGCCACAACTTGAGGCATGAGGACATCATTCTGGGAGACGGACAACACATAAGGTGCTTCAATCCGGCCTTTCGTGGCCTACCCTCTTCAAGGATTCAGATGAATTCGTAAAGAGGTGTACTGACTGTCAGAAAATGGGCACTTGTGGACAAAGAGATATGATGCCGATGCTGCCCATTCATTTCTGTGAGGTTTTTGACGCATGGGGCATCGATTTCATGGGCCCATTTCCTAAGAGTCAGGGATTTGAGTATATCTTGCTTGCTGTAGATTATGTGAGTCGTTGGGTTGAGGCCATCCCCGCCTGAACCGCAGATGCTAATATCATTTGCAAATTCTTGAGGAAAAATATCATTTCACGGTTCGGGGTACCTAGAGTGTTGATATCGGACGGGGGGACTCATTTTATCAATGACAAGGTAAGGGCCCTTGCTAACGAGTTTAGCATAGATCATAGAGTTGCCACTCCTTATCATCCACAGACGAATGGTCTTGCTGAGGTTTCTAACAGGGAGATTAAGACTATATTGCAGAAGGTAGTCCGCCCAGACCGAAAGGATTGGTCACAGCTTTTGGACTCGGTCTTGTGGGCATATCGGACATCTTTCAAGACTCCATTGGGTACATCTCCATTCCGACTCGTTTATGGCAAGCCATGCCACTTACTAGTTGAGATGAAGCATAAGTCACTATGCGCTGTTACTGAGATATTTTTGGATCCAGAGAGTGTAGGAGATCAGAGAAAGGCAGAATTGGCAGCCCTGGAGGAACTTAGAGATACAACCTTTTCGAGTAGCCTACATTATAAGGAACGAGTGAAGATATGGCATGATTCTCACATCATACATAAGCAATTTGAACCGAATCAGAAAGTATGGTTATTCGATGCCAGGCTAAAGCTATTTCTAGGGAAGTTGCAGAGCAAGTGGAAGGGACCATACTTGGTCCGGAAGGTGCATGACAATGGCAGCATTGATAAATCTGAGATGTCATCAGAATCCACCTTCCGAGTTAACGGTCAGCGCCTGAAGCCATATCTAGATCATGATCCACTGATCGTCGATGTTGCCCCAATTCATTTTGCATGAGATGTGGTTTTTGACTCACATCATTTACATCTCATGCCCGATTTTCACTTTCTCTCACAGCTGTATAGATCCAGATGTCCATATCACACATTCTTTTGTCTAACACCCCATTTCTATCTTATGATTATGCTATACTTAGGGTGTACTTTACCCTAAGTATAGGGGGGTGTCAGACTTGTGATTATTCTTTTGATTCTTTTTACCTCTGTTTTGCTGCCTATACTTAGGGATATTTTACCTTAAGTGTAGGGGAGGTAGACTCTGTACATTCTACTCCTCGGTTTTCCCTTTGTGTACAGTCTTCTATACTTAGGATTACTTGATCCTAAGTATAGGGGGATCACCGACTTCTATTGATTTCATTCTTTTATTCGTCGTTGTAGTATACTATTCTTTTCATTTTTCTATACGCAGCACGAGTTATGTCTTTCTTTCCATCTCTTTGATCACTATGAGGACATAGTTCGAGCTAAGTATAGGGGATGTCGTATATATTGTATATATACTTTAGCCATAACTCGTACTTGCATATTTTTTTTATATATGGCTAAAATACTGTGTAAATACTCCAAAAAACTAACTAACTAATAAAAAGATGCAGATATTTCCTCAAAATTCTTTTTGTATATACTGATTAATAAATCAGGTTAAAATATTTTAAAAATATTTTAAAAGTAGTATGAAAATCTATTTGAAAAATCTTTTGAAAACTATTTGAAAAATGTTTGAAAAATATTTTCAACCTTTGTAAAAATATTGTGGTTTGTAAAATTTTTTCTCTTTGTGTGAAATAAAGTTATTTTGTAAAAACTATTTGCAAATGTTTGGAAAAATAGTTGAAAAATTATTTTAAAAATCTATATATACTGTTTGAAAAATGTTTGCAAAATAGTTTTCAAATGTGTGTAAATGTTTGTAAAATTGTGTGAAAAATTATTTTGGACTATAGTTTTCAAAATTATTTGTAAATTATTTTCAAATAAATTTAAGGAATATATGCATCACAAAAATTAAAAAAATGAATAAAATAAAAATTAAAAAAAACCAACTCTGTATATACTTGTATAAATTACTCAAGTTGTAAATCCTTTCATCTTATTCTTGTGAACTAATCAACTCACTCTTGTGTAAATATGTATATTTTCCCTTATTAAAAAAAATTCTTGTATATACGTGTATATATTACTAACTATTTGCATTAAAAAAACTTTTTGCATGTGCATCATCATTTTTCAAAAATCAATAAAAATTTCAAAATTTTGAAAATGGTTTCACAAAAAGATTTTTGTTTTCTTTTCTTTTCATGTACATATTTTCTTGCATTTGCATGAGCATTTTTCAGGATGATTTTAACATTTAGACTAAGTCTGGAATAAATTTGAAGAATGGAGCTTAGTTGGACCTTAATGCACTTAATTTCAGAGGAACCTTATAAGATTTGGAATTAAGACTTTTCAGGTCCTAGTGACTTAATTCTTTGAGTCCATAAGACTATGTTCACATGTCATCTTGATAAGTCTAAGTAGAATACTTAACAACATACACATGATTCTTTCAGACCGTGGCTTACCTTGGACACTGCACTTTACACGTAGCTCTTCATGGATGAGGTAGTGAGGGGGCAGAATCTTTTTGCTTGGGGTAGCATACGAGGGTAGTACATCTAGGCGGAACCTCTCGTCCTCCTCTAGGGAGGGAAATGCATCTCAACCTAGTCCGGTGATGTTGAGGTCTAAAGACATGATGCTGTGGGGTTGCAATAATGCTTCAAAAGAGGGATAGTCTACTAGCTCAAGAAGAAAAACTCCTTATGTACATGCTGCACCTTGTATATATTTTCAAAAAAAAAAGAAAAGAAAAAAAAAAGCAAAATCTCCAAAAGTGGACAGGCCTGATAGAAAAATAAAATGCCTGCCGGAGTGTATATACAAGTGAAAAAAAGAATAAGAGCTTCAAAGTCATACATTTGTGAGCTTGCAGCGGGTGACATGGCTACATTTGTCATGCATCCAAGGATAGGTAGCTACACTGGTTACCATCCATTCTCTTTTCCATTCCCTCTTCTTGAGCTGGTTGTACTTGAACTTAGAAGGGAATATCTCACTCCTCGAGGAAAGAGTTGCCAGATAGGGGGATTAGAGTTACCTTGTTGAGAGAGGCTGTTTCTTTGTTACTTTTGAGATGAAGAGCTATATTTCACTTACACGTACAAGTAAGATTTCATAGTCATAAGAATTTGTGTATATAGACTTGTTCTGATTTGACTGTTGAGGAGACTTGAATAGGAGTCTTGTGGAACTTAGAGGCTGTTAGGTTTTAACTCCATTTTCCATTAAGGTTCCGACACACTAATAATCCAAACATCCGATAGAACTCCATACTACATTTTTATGAAGATAAGTTTAAAAGTCAACATTGTTCTAACTTCTTTCCTTTTTCTTTTCTTTATTTTTGTTTTCACTTATTTTCCAAATAAGTGTTTGCTAAGGGACTAGCAAAGGTAAAGTATAGGGGAATGATGAATCCACGATTCATCGCCTTTATTCTTTTATTTTAGCCTCTTTTCCTTAGTCAAATACCTGTAAATACCCATTAATTCCATAAAATTGCCATTTTGCATGCATTTGTTAAAATTGTATTTTTAATACTTTTTGTAAATAAATAAAAGAATAAAGAAGAAAAGGAAAAAGAAAAGGATGTGTTTATGCAATAAATACAGACTGACCCAAACCCCGAGAGAAGGTCAAGACTTGACCTGATCGACCAGGAATAAAGTAGGGGGAGATAGGGTCTTCTGTCTGAAAATCCAAAAATATTTTGTACATATTTTTCATGTATATTTGCACAAAACTTACCGTATTTTATTTTTCATAATTTGATCTCAAATTAATTATTTTTGTAAATAAAAGTTGTAAATAAAAATGTGTTGTAAATAATAAAAATATTTGTAAATTAATCGTTGATACCAATTAAAGAAAGAATGGAAAGTGAAAGGAGATACAGCTAGGCCACAAAATGTCCCTATTGAACTTTGGAATGCCATGGTTGAAATATGGACAGATGCAGATCATCAAGTAAGTTTGTAATTGAGAGTCTATTACATTTTTTACTAGATGATAATTTTACATTTATAGTTACGGTCAATATATTTTTTTGAAATGTTTCAGTAAAAAAATAGGAATGGTGTCAGAAGAACAAGTACACACGTATACATATTTTTAAAAATCTTTCTACGACAGGATCAAAGTCATACGCAGTCATTCGGCAAGAGTTAGTGAATAATTTTCTTTATTGTTAGCTCTTGTAAGATATGTTAATTGTTGTAATTACAATAATTTTCTTGTCCACCTAAGTCTCGTGATGAACTCGATGGTCAACCTTGTGGAGACATATGCTTATTCATGAAGACAAAGTTTAGCGTTGACTTAACAGGGAAGGCACCGTTAGATGAAATTGTAGGACAACACGGACATTGGTCAACACCTGAAACTAAACAAACATATGTAAGTTGTCTAGATGAATAATATACATTAAATTATCCATATAAATTATTTTTTAACTCTTGCATTATTTTATAGATTACAATGGTAGAAATGCGTGCAAAGACCGATGCAGAAGGACGGTCCACTACTGATGCCGAAATAGCTAATATTGTACTTCATAATGAAAGACATTCTGATTGTCTTATTGGTAGGGGGCAAGGACATGTGCCTAAAGGAAGAGGACGTCGTAGGTATGCATCTATTTCAGAGGATGTACTGGAGCAGAGGTTGGTAGAAGAAAGACGAAAAATAGAGAGCCGAATATGAAAAGAATGTGGCATCCCTTCAACAGGAAGTCTTGGATTTAAGACAGAGATACACATGATTAATAATAAGACGTCGATAGAACTTCATGATAAAATAGCGGCAGGAATAGTATCATACTTCAAGAACTACCCGTTAACAGATGGGATGCCATCGCAACTCTCTCCCCTTACATTCTTAGGTAATTATTTCTAATAGCTTGCTCATTGTAATGTATATTTTTTAACGAAGCCTAATCTACTTCTTCTTTATTAGATGCTTCTCAAGGACGGTCAAGAGACAATAGATCTGGTGGTGTTGATCCTGATGCAGAGACAGAAGAAGATTCTTACAAATTCTGATTTGCTTTATATATCTTCAATGTTCTTTTGATCTGTTTAGGTGAATGTACTTAAAAAACTTTGGAGTTTCTTATCATTACATTGATACTCAATTTCATTCTGATATCTTAATGCATGACTATGTTATGAATTTGGTCGTTTTGCATCTACAGTTGTAATTATTTTCTCGCGTTACCTTTTACCTATCTAGTAGAAAACGGTAACATTTGATGATTTATGCAATGTCATATTTTGCATACTACTAAGGCCGTTTTTTTAAAAACTTGTAAATCTTGATTGATCGTGTTCCCTTACATAGATAATGACACCTAAACAAATTGGACAACTATTGAGAACACCCATATACGCTATAATGTATGTTACATAATGTCTTCTTTTATAATTCATTTGTGGATGGTATTAAAAAACGACAATACAACATGATTTGGACCACCAATTGTAGATACCAAAAAAGATCCTACGTAGACGTTTAATAACATCTGTATAGTTATTTAATTTGTAGACGTTCTTACATATCGCCTGCAAAGGTTATTATTTTGTAGATGTTGTAAAATGTCTACCCAAATGTGGATATGTAGACGTTCTTAGAAAACATCTTTTAAAATCTATCTAGACAAGGCAGATCAGACGTTTAGTGCTGATGTTTTTTAACGTAGGAACAACACTCTTCCGACGTTTGAAATAACATAAGAATACGTTTCAAAACATCAAAGGCAAATTCTGAGCTAGTGTTTCCAATATCGGTACAACCCGGCAAAGCAAGGGTATGCCCTATTAAGTTATAGATTTGTTTGAGGAATCTAACTAAAGATAGAAACACGCTTTATAGAAACGAGCAGGAAATGTAAATGGAGAACTTTTAAGAACCTTTATTTCAGTAAAGAATAGAGGAAAATATCCAGCGACATTGGTCCAAGTTTGAACCAGAATACCCAACTTATCCCATTCAGGCACTCTCAACCAAATCTACGTGAATGGGACTCCTCACTAAGTACTCTCCTGAAACCCATCTTAGATTTCCTTCCACGAAGTTGGGAGTATTTCCCCTCCCGTCGTCACCGGCACGCTCAAACACAACAGTGAAGCTCCTGTCCTGCTTGGCATCGCTGAACTCCAGTATGGCAGGCGTCACCGTGATCTTGACGCCGGCCATCTTGTCGACCACCGCCGTGTAGCTTATCTTTCCCACCAGGCTCACATTGCTAACCGTCCTATTCACCGCTACCGAGCCTCGAGGCGGTAGGAAAATGGATATCGACGGGTAATTCAGATCCCATTGCGAGATCTTCCCTGCAAGAGCGCAGTCGACATTGTGGCGGGCGACAATACTCACCTGCTCGTTGGTGTAGCCGAGGCCGCAAAGGAATGGAATGTACGTGTCTGGATTGGTGTCGTAGACGAGACCGGGATTCGCTGCACGCGTGGGGTTGACATGACCAGCTCCCATATCATAGAAGCTGGCAGGCTGGAACAACTGATCCATTAGCGGTTTCTTCTCGTGGTCGGTCTCATCGGCAGTGGTCATGATTGCCGACTTGATAGCCGCAGGAGACCAATTCGGATGGGCCGCCTTTAACAGTGCAACGACGCCAGCGAGATGCGGGGTCGCCATGGACGTCCCACTTTTAATGTTGAACAAGAGGGGCTCTTGCAATTCCTTGAAGAGATTTGGAGGCCAAGCAGCCAGAACGTTCAGCCCTGGACCCAAGATATCCGGCTTCAGTATATGATGGTTCTGAGGGCTGGGGCCTCTGGACGAGAAGCCCGACACAAGAGGAGCAGGGGAGACTCCCAACACTGTCCCGTTGAAGAAAAAATACGCTGTGGGAGCGCTTCTGGAAGAATTGATGTAGTTGAGAATGGTACTTCCTGCGGTGAAGGTTGTACGCACTGTGTGAAAGTCGGGATCGAATCTTTCAACGACGGTAGCGCCGTATTTCTTGTGGGCGAAAAGAATCGCCCCGGCGGCACCAGCCGCCTTGAGCCTGGCAAGTAGATCTGGGTCACTTTCTTCACACACGGCGAATTTTCCTCGTACATCGGTCAAATCCTTAATGTCCCTATAGTCTTCTCCCGGAACAAGTTGCACAGGTGTTGGCGGGAAGTCCCTGGTTTGGAGGAGATACTCCCCAAGCACTTCTTGACCGTTGGGAAGCTTAATGGTCACTCTTACAGATCGGTCATGGGAGCCCGCACCAACCGTAAGCATCCACGGCGCCTCGTTGGAGACACTGGACTGATAAGGACCATCGTTTCCCCCTGCAAGGCTGACCAGGATTCCCTTCTCGACGGCGGCCAACGCTCCAATGGCCAAGGGATCCTTGTCGAAGGGAATTGATTCGCCACCGAGGGACATTGAGAGGACATCCACACCGTCCTTCACGGCAGCGTCCATCGCTGCGACGAGATCAGTTATCGAGCATCCGTGGGAACTGCATACTTTGTAGATGGCAAGGTGGGCACGAGGAGCGATTCCTGAAGCGGTACCGTTGGCGTTGCCCAGGACGTTCGCACCTGCGACAGAGGAACCCCCTGCAGTGCTTGCGGTGTGGGTGCCGTGTCCGTCCTCGTCAACTGGCGTACCGCCTGTTTCCTTGAATGACATTGCTCCAATGACCTTGTTGTTACACATATCCTTGGGGCAGTTACCTCTCCACTTGGGTGGCGGTGGGGGCATGCCGCTATCGTTGAAGGAAGGGTGACCCGGTGTGAAGCCGGTGTCGATCACTCCGATGATGACGCCTTGGCCTTGGTTTCCTCCAGCTTTGCTCCACAGGCCACTCCCAGCGAGGAGACCCAAGAAGTCGGGAGTATGCGTTGTACGGAGAGGGATGGTACGGTCAGGATACGCATGCAGAAACCCTTCCTTGGTTGCGACGTGATTCTGGAGCTCCTCGGGAGTAAGGCGAGCAGCGAATCCGCTGAACACATGCTCGTAAGCGTGGACCAGCCGAGGTCCAACGAAGGTAGAATCCGCAAACGTACTCTGCGGGAGGAAGGAATTGTAGTAATCCTTGAGAGCGTTGGCGTCGTATGCTGCGTTTGCACTCCCGAGGCGACGCACAGCAACAATGTATCTCTGGACGTCGCCGGAGAGCGCTGACGATATCGTAGAGAAGGACACCAAGAGAAGAATGGCAAGGAGAGGAGAGCGGAGTGGATTTGCCATGTGTGGATGGTTGAGATTAAGAGGAACGGATGGGATGCCGCTTTATAGAAGAGAAGGAGCAGCAGCTGTTGTTTCTTAGTTAGGTAATTAAATAAATCCATAGACTGGAAAAAATGAGACGCCACTCTATAGCAGAGAAGGTGCAGCTGTTATTTCTTGATAAGGTATGGAAATAAAACCATAGACTGGATAATGGGGATGATCTTTGAACTTTGAACGCAATGGATTTTTATCGGCACTCCCATTTTGCGTTTTCATGGTGAAATTGTTTTCTTTTGTTATTATAAAGTACATTCGATTATACTCTATATGACCGTTTATTTTCATATTTATATATTGTTTAGAAAATATTAGAAAAAAACATTTAGTCGATTTTGATCCTGAATCACAAACGTTCGATATTTTTTGGGCAAGTAAATGCTTCAAGTTTTCGGTAAACTGCATATAATGTATTACCTTCCTAGATTTGTTTGCATTTATTTATTGCCTTTAAAATTGGTCAATAGTCCATTATCTTACTGTGGAAGCATCGATAATGTAAAACATAATGAATTAGGAAATGGCATGGACAGATAGAAGCCGGTGACCATGACAATGCGTATTAATTGTGACGACTGTTTGTAAGCTGTTCTAATCTTTGATAAACCGAGTTATGATTTAGAAAACACAGTTCAACGTTTGAACCAGTTCTAAGTCAGGTGATTTAAAATTTTAGAAATCATGTCCTGTAACGCCACTTGTAAAATGTAATAACACGGTTTGACCACTCTGCTAATCTTTTAAAAAAAAAATACTGCAACAGAAAAGTAGAGCATCATCGTATTGTAACAAATCATTATCCAATGCTCCTAAACACACGCTTCATTTCTGCTACAATTCTTCTTTCTTCGTATTTTCTTAAAAAATGCAATGTTTACACAACCGACCCTGCAAGCTTTGCAGATTGCT
Organism: Ottelia alismoides; assembly: GCA_037367405.1. Taxonomy (NCBI): domain Eukaryota; kingdom Viridiplantae; phylum Streptophyta; class Magnoliopsida; order Alismatales; family Hydrocharitaceae; genus Ottelia; species Ottelia alismoides. The sequence goes on along the minus strand of JAZKJV010008722.1, from coordinate 201,739 downwards.
GGCTCATTCATGTGAGCGTGGATCGTCTGCTGGCCAGCAGAGTCCGCTGCAGTGTCCGGAGCCGCTCGATCAAGATCGAGCGGTTCGCATGAATTCGCATCTTTTTGTGGGCCTGATCGTGCGAATTCATGCGAACCGCTCGATCTTGATCGAGCGGCTCGGACACTGCAGCAGACTCGGCTGTGCAGCAGACAATCCGCTCCCCATTCATGTATACTTCATACTTAATCCACGACTTTTATAACCATGATAACTTTCACACGATAACCCCAGTGGTCAACTCACATCCATTTCACTGTTAAAATGAACCGAAGTATGTTAAAAATGTCAAGTTTACTACTTTTATTTATCAAATTTACAAATATGTAACCTCCTTACTCTAAACAACAAAATTAGGACTTCTTCCCCATCCCCATCCCCATCCCCTCCCTGCAGCACAATAGCATCCTCTATGGCGTAAAAATCCTAGTATTCTTTGCTTCTTAAACAATGGAGTGCGGTAACTCACTATATACCGATGTCTTTTTTCGTTCAATGATAGGGATAGGAGAAAATCCACTCACCTTCTTCGTCAGTCTGAGATCTATGAATGTCCTCGTGCTTGTTCTTTTGCTATATATCTGGAGCACTTAACTAGAGATCTAAATAATGGTGGAAAGAAACAATCACACAGGTGGTTCCTTCGATCTGGAGGATATGCTATTTCTTCGTTATGTAAGAGGTCACCATGCTTATACACACCAAAATACTACTAATTATAACTATGCAACTTGACTACGATATCCGGAAGATGGAAGTCAAGATTGCAATTCCCAACGCATACCTCAATGAGGATATTCATATGAAGTAACTCCAGAACTTCATAGTTGAGAAGGCAAGGTGTTCAAGATGAGGAACTCCATTTATGTTTTTAAACAAGCTTCTTATAATTGAAATATCAGATTTGATGAATTTATAACATTTATGATTCAAACATAATCTTTATGAACTATGTGAAGCTTAGTGGGAGTGCTATTGTGTTCATCGTACTAAATGTAGACAAAAATCATTTGAAATAATTTAAGGATGATAACAAGTGTGTAGTATTCTGGTTGTATTATATCGTCGAGATAAAAGATCTCGAGGATGCCTCTTAGATCTTATTTCTGAAATTGTTCAAAAGTAAAGAGAAAAGGGCATCGGGGGACATATTCCACTTAGAAAATTCGAAAGAAAGGTTTCTTTCCCTTATGATTTGGTATTGACCTATCTAAAGGGATAACACATCAATGTGTTGAGGATGTGAATGCTAAAGTGTTGCATTCCCTTTGTACATCAGCTATAAGAAGCATGATGTATACCAGACATGTACAAAAGCTAGATGCATGCCATGCAATTGGAGTGGTACACTGTTACCAATCCTATCATGGAGATAAAATACTTAATTGCAGTAATAATAATATCTTCAAAGACACATGACTTTAGAGATAGTGATCTCAAAGTCTTATCTTCAAGGATTTAAAAGTTATGATCAGATGTTGATCTCAGAGTCTTACCTACAGACACCTTACAAGACTTAAGACTATGTCTTAGTCTACGGGGATAGAGATTTCTAGGCATAATGGTATTTTGATAAGGATAATAAAAATTCCTAATCGGTTATAATAATTTTTGAGTTCTAGTGCCAAAGGCAAAACCTAATAACATTCAAGGCACTGTAACTACTTTAACAAGATTGAGTATTGATTGCAACATTCACATGGGATGCGAACATTGTTACTGAGGGATATGTACGTTTGTAAAAGGACTTAGCATATTCTCTTGGGAAGAATGTCTAGTCAGCATACCATGTTATTTTCTATATGGCTTATGATTGGCACATGAGTGTGGTTTAAAATTTAGCCCATTAATCGCTCTTTAAGTTAATGGTAGATTGCTGGACATGTAAACATACGATAAGCCATTATATAATAAAAGTTATTGCACATCATTCTTTAATCTGAAATGAAAAATAACATATTTGTATAACAGATTCCTTAGTACGGTTGGTGTTATGTATCATGGTTATATTAACATCATATAACTACTGATCCAAAGGTTAGATCATAAAGGCTGGTGCATGGTTGAATATCTAAAAAGTTAGATTGAGGACTCAATTACATCGTTAAGTGATCATCAAGAAGGGATCTCCAGCATAAGAAGGAAATGACAATCCCTACTCCAAAGGTTGACATCCGAGAAACCTCTTAATGCATGTCCTCTGCATATGAATAGAGATTCGTAGGTGTTGGATGAGATAAGTCAAAGAGTTGACTTTACAAGATCGTGATAACTTAGACCTATGTCATATGCTATCATGTATAGGCATGCATCCTCTGACTGGAGACATATGTGTTTCTATATGTCTAACTATATACATTAAGCAAACCATTAGGTTGATTACCTAATCAGGATCTGTGCACATGCGAGCTGGTGTGCATACATGGCATATGGGTAATACTATTTATCAAAGGGATCATACAAATTCACTAATGAGCTGGAAAACATGATCTCACTCAGATATATTGGGATAAACCAAATTCCAATGTTAGTCATCTTTTTTGGAAACAATATGAGTTTTGAAGGTATGATATATGCTTTGATTTTTGGGTATATGATCGATACCAACTCCCAATGATCGAATGAGAAACTTAATGATAAAATCCTAAAGGATACAGTTAATAAGATCAAAACATCGGGTTTAATCATAGTCTTTCAATATGCATGATTTATGGGTATTAGGAATACTCGAGGGTGATGTGATCTTCATCGATTTTATAACAATGACACTTCCATTCTGATAGATCAATGAAACATGTTTGGATTTTAGTGATTCCACTCAATAGAGTAGTTATCCAATCCTTGTCCAAATGTTGGACATTGATCTTGATGTGATTTAGATGTAATAAGAAGATTGAATATTTTCTTTGACGTGATCACACATATCTGAGAGGTCTTCTAGATCAGTATGTAATATTATGTCACTATCCAATTCACTATACATGGAATATACAATCTCCATGTTCTTATCTCTAAGTATCTGTGGAGAAGGCACATTGTTCTTGAAAAAGTTCAAGAATAGTTCTATTACTGAAAATATCTAAGTATTGAAAAATTGATTATTAAATTAGATTCAATTATCATTAATAATGTGGATGCGATTTTAATTATTTATACATGGGTAGAGAGGTATCTAAAATAATTAAATTAGATTTGATTATCATAATAAGATTAATGTGGATAAACTATACACGATAATCGTGGATATTACCGACGCGATCCACAATAACATAAAAGAGTTTTAATTGTGAATAAGATTCACAATATATAAGTTAATGTGAATTGTAATCACATTAAACAATTAAATGTAAATGTGATTTGTATTTAATATTGGATGGTTTTCTATGATCCATAAATATCAATGGTCTATTTGCAATTGTCACAAATAATTTATAAATTATTTGTTGACAATTTATTGATAATTATTTATATGAATAAAGATTGAATGTAATGATATTGCATTAAAAGAGTTTGGAGAGAGAAAATCTCTCTCTAAATCTTAAGATGGACGCCCCCCTCCAAATGAGGAAAGAGGCTATGCCCTTTCCTCATTCTTGTCAGGAGACTCTGTCCTTTCATATTTATTCATGAGAATGATTTATTATTGAGACTAAATTTTGGATATTGAATTACTAATTAGTTAATAATTCTAAATTCTATTTTATTTGGAGCGCAAGTAAAAATTTTTAATCTCAACCATTGATTATTATTTAGGATTGCATCCAAGACATTTAATTTTGTATAAAAGAATGACTAATATAGTCTTATTTACACAAAAATTGAAGAAATTGTTGCAACAACTTTCTCTCTCTCTCTCAACTTTTTTGCAGTTATACGCCAAGGTCATGTTGAGAGCGAAGTTGTCATTACGTTGCCCTTATGTTGTCAGATTGATTGCTCGTGGTTCTTCATCTTCTTCAGTGTCTCGTACATGTGAAGGAGACAACAAATTTCATGAGGAGTGATGACCGCCCGAACGACTAAGGTAAAGGTACAGAAATAAAGGTCGTCGCGACCTCAATCACTCGGGCTGAGTCAATCAAGAAGAATCAACCACTCAAATCAGATAAAAAACAAGCAAGCACAAAATAGAGCGATCTAGCTATAGGATTAACCTGGTATAGCTCCCAGGGTCGAACACAAGGAGCACGGATTGGCTAAATAGCCTACGATGTAGTCAGAAATCCAAGAGAAAAAGGGAAAGCATTTTTAATTGATTTTTAATTATTTTTAAATTTTTTTGGAATTTTTTTTTAAATGAGAAGAAAATTAAGGGAAAGTATAAACAAACACACTTGCACAAATTATTAAGCACACCAAAAATGATGTAAAAATTAAGGAAAAAATGTTTTTAAGTTTTTTAGGTTTTTAAGTGTTTTTGGTAAATTTTTGATGATTTTCTAATGGATAAATTATTTTCTAAAAATCAAACAATGATGAAAATAAAAGGTACTGTCCAGCAAGGCTTAAGACCCAAAAATAAAATATTTTTGGATCTCAAAAAGCCCTGAAGGTAATTTTCCTATAATCTAGAAAGAATAAGGAAAATTTAGGCACCCTAATTATTGTTTTTGGATTTTTATTTATTTATTATAATTTTTATGAGTTTTTAGGGGTTTTTCAATTTTTAGGGTTTTTAAGTGATGAAAGATCACAGAAAATGGGCTGGAAAATCAAACAGCAAGCAAACTACAATACCTAATTTTTTTAGAATTTTTGGTGGAGTTTTTATATTTTTTTGGTATTTTTAAAGTTAGACAGTGACTAAAAAGAGTGTTTTTGAATTTTTAAAAATACTAAATGAAAATAAAAATGTCCTCAAAAATCTCAGAAATTAATCATCAAAAAAAAAAAAAAATCTCAGAAATTACTACACCATGGCAGGAGCCATGTGTCGAAATTTCATTAGATTTGGAGGTGGGTTGATATTTATTCAAAAATGAAGAAGAGGGCACTATGCACAAGGACCAATGTGCAAATACCCGAAGATCTGGGGTCTCTGGTGCAAAATGCCCAGCAAGTCACGCGCGTGGCGCGTGGCTGGGGTACACAGGGACCAATTTGTAATAAAAACCAAGTCTCAGGGGCTTTTGATAACTCGTATCAAAAGCCCAGGGACATGGATGCAAAAACACCACTAAAATCCGCACATGCGCATAAACAAGGCTCACAGGGGTATAATTGCAATTACACAAAAAGATTCTTCCACTTCATAACATCTCAGATCTACAGGACTAAATATGTAAAAAGCCCAGATACACACGTGACGACGCACGTGGTCACATACACGCAGGGGCATACATGCAATTAAAACTAAGCACAAGGTCCATACTGCAATTTACCCTACGTAAATAAAGTTTTAAAAATATTTACAGGACTGGAAATGAAATGACAAACTAAGAGGGGGCCCTAAGATATTTACCCCTTTATTCGCCGACGGCTAGATGCGCGCCACGTGGGTGATCTGACGGCTGGGAACGGATGGCGCTTTACTCCTTCGGCTCTTGGGCTCGATCGATGGTCCGAGGGAGGCCACGTGGAAGATCAAGCGGTGCTGGGCTCCTGCGCCTCTCTCCTCGGCTGCAACGGTCCAGATGAGATCCTCAGATTGATCGACGGCTGCTGCTCCTCTACAGATCGACGGCTGGGATTAGAACTGGAGCGGAGGCCTCATCGGACGGCTCTGGAGGATGGTGAAAGAACTCGACGCCGGCGAACTTCGCCGGCCTCGTGCGTGAACTCCGGTCCTCCTCAGCTGCTGCTAGTGATTGGAGAAGATCCGCTGGACTGTCCCGCAGCTGATGGTGGTGGCCGATGACCCAGCCGAGCACTGGAGGGGATCCGGCGAGGCTGGCGGCGCGAAGCTCAGGTCTTGAATGTAAGGGGGGCTCAGATGCCTCCCTTTGAACCTGCAAAGCAACCAGAACGCTTCGCGGGTCGAGGGCAAAGTGCCTCGACCCAAGGAAGCGAGGTGACGGTGAACGGTGCGGTGGGGCGGAAGAGCTCCGGTGAGGCGGAGGACGGTGGAGCTCGATTCCCAGATCCGGTGCGATCTGGGTTGGGTGAATGGGTGAAGACGATGCGGAGAGGTCTGGCGAAGATAATGGTCGGGTCGGATGGTCGAGATATTACGCGAGATGGCCGGAATCAGGGGAATGCGTCGGAGATACGAATTGGGCGAAATCAAAAATTACGCTAAATGGACGAGCTAATCGACTACCTGGGTGGAGCGGAAGACTGTGCTGGAGTGTGGCTAACTCCTGGTCGTAGCCTCGAAGGGCGTCAAGGCCTGAGGCTCGGTGCTCACGCTGATGGCGGAGCAACGGCGGCGAAGAACGCCGGATCGATGGTCGGGACACCCTCACCTCACTGCAACAGGGGCAAATGCGAGCTGTCACCTCGGGCTTTGCTCTGGAGGTCACGGGAATAAGGATGGCGATCCAAAGATGAGGCGCGGAGGCGGCGGAGGTCGGGATATATATGGAGACAGGGCCGATTAGGGTTGAGTGGAGACAGCGATGAAAGGCGTTGATTTCATGGCGAAAGATCCGGCGAGGGAGATGGATGATCGGCGAAGAATCCGGGCATGGGGTTTGCGTGGGCGACAGCCTGGAGACGCGTGGAAAAATCGGAGAAGGCGGGGCGGCGCGCATCTTCCAGAAAAGGAAGGAGTCCGCGGGGGAGTTGACCGGGGTCAACAATCCCCCCGTGGACCAATCAGAAGCTGCCACGTGTATTTAATTTTTGTTTATTTATTTTAAGGTATAAATAGGCCGAATTAAAGAAAACTCAAAACATGAAATGTTTTTCTTTTATTTTTTCTATTTTTTGGTGATTTTTAATTAATTTTTGGAAATAAAAATAGGGTAGCTATGTATATAGGTATATGTACACTATATGGATTTTTGATTTTTTATTTGTTATTTTTATGTATTTTTATGCTCATTTTGTATTTTATTTATTTACATCATAAAATATGGAATAAAATGGTATTTTTATTTTATTTTAATTATTTATACACAAGGGTGAAATAAATAATTGTATACATTTATATACATGGTATCTATACAATGTATTTTTGTATTTTTAATTTTGTAATTTTTATTTAATTTTATGTATTTACAATATGTAACATAGAATATTTACAAAAAGTTTTAGAAAATAATTTTATTTATTTATAGGGTTAAATAGATAAAGGATGATGGTCTATACACATGGTGAAAGGGCATTTTTGAATTTTTGATTTTTAAATTTTTATTTTGTTTTTAATAAAATATACACACAATATGTACAAGCATATTTTTGGGTGAGGAAAATATAATTTTATGTATTTACAGAAGTATATAAACATGAGCTCCTATCTCCCTCTACTTTGGCTTTTATGCGGTCAGGCCCATGCTGAGCCCTCCCTTGGGTTAGGTTGCTCAATATTTATTCTAAATATTTCCCTCTTTTTCTTTTTGCTCTTTATTCTTTTTATTTTTGCACAAAAACATGCTAATTATAGGTTTTTACACAATGCATGCTTTTGGTAATTATTTGTATTTACACATATCTACATGTATTTGCAAGGGTTTTTGTAGCTAAAATAGAAGAATAAAGAGTGATGAATGGGTATTCATCACCCCCCTATGCTTAACTTTGCTAGTCCCTTAGCAAACACTTATTTGAAAAAGAAGTGAAAAAGAAAGAAAAAGAAAAAGAAAAAGAGGATGTACATGGATCAAGGTTGACTTATTAAATTTTCCTTCATTAAATTGAAATATGGAGCTCGATCAGATCTTTGGATTATTAATGTGTCGGAACCTTATTTGGACTTAAGCTTAAAACTCAACAGCCTCCAAGTTCCACCAATCTATGGGCAAGACTCCTCAATAAACCAGATCAGAACAAGTCTACATACACAAACTCTAATGACCATGAATCTTTCCTTGCGGTGTAGGTGATATGTGGCTCCCCACCTCAGAAGTAACAAAGAAACAACCTCCCTCAACTTGGTAACTCTAATGCCTCAGTCTAGCAACTCTTTCCTCGAGAAGCGGGGTATTCCCTTCTAAGTTCAAGTGCAACCGGCTCAAGAAGAGGAGGTAGAAGTATAGAGTTTTGGAAGCTTAGCCAGTGTAGCTAAGTCTCCCGCTGCAAGCTTCATAAGATGTAACATGGATACCATAAGCTTTTGCTTTATACTCCGGTGGGGTTATTAAATTTTCAATCCGACCCACCACTTTTTTGGAGTTCTTTTTGCACTTTTGCATTTTTTTTTTCAAGGACTTCTGTACAACATATCTACATGGTGCAGCATATATAAGAAATTTCCCCTTGAGCCAGTAGACTATCCCTCTTTTGAAGCTTTATTGCAACCCACAGCTTCTGTCTTTAGCTTTCAACACCACTAGACCAAGTTGAGGTGCACTTCCTTCACTATAAGAAGAAGAGAGGTTCCGCCTAGAAGTACTACCCTCATATGCTATCCCAAGCCAAAGGAAACTGCCTCCTCACCACCTCATCCGTGGAGGGCCATGTGTAAAGTGCAGGTGCAAGTGAAGCCATTGTCTCTGAGAGTCATGCGTGTGTTGTTAAGTGCTCTACTTAGGCTCATCAAGATGACATATGCTCATAGCCTAGTGGACTCAAAGAATTAAGTCCTTATGGACCTGAAAAGCCTTAACCCTGAGTCCTACAAGGTTCCTCTTGAAGTTAAGTGGATTAAGATCTTATTCAAGCTCCATTTCTCAATTTAATTCCAGGCTTAGTTTAAATGTCAACTCTCATCCAGGAAAAACTATATACATATATGTACACAAGATGCTATTTACAAATTTTTTACAATCATGCAAAATTTTTGAAAAAATGTTTTGAAATCATGAATGATGCATGAGGTGCAAGTTTTGCAAAATGATATTTACAATCTTTTACACAAGATTTTTGCAGACTTTTGTTTTTCAAAACATTTTGGAAAAATTTTGTACTATATACATAATTTTGATACTAAATATTTACACAAGCTTTACACAAAAGATTTTTAAAATTATTTTTACAAAAATACTTTATACACTAGCTATGTATGTGCAAGAATAAAAGAGGTTTATGTACATGAAAAAATTTTAAATTTTTGTGATTTTTAGCCATTTTATTTATTAACACACTCACACAAAGTACGAGTTATGGCTAAAGTATATATGAAATATATACACACCCCCCTATACTTAGCTCGAACGATGTCCTCAGAGTGATCAAGAGCGATGAAGAAGACATAACTCGTGCTTAGTAAAAGGGAAGTGAAAAGGAATGTCTAAGTACAGGAACGAATAAATGAATAAAATGAGAGGAACTCGGTGGTTTCCCCCTATACTTAGGATTAACTAATCCTAAGTATAGAAAGCTGTACATGAAGGGAAAGCCGAGTGAAGAATATACAGAATCTGCCCCCCCTATACTTAGGGTAAAATATCCCTAAGTATAGGCAGCAAAAACAAGAGCAGAAAGAATGAAAAGAATACTCACAGGTCCGACATCCCCCCTATACTTAGGGTAAAGTACACCCTAAGTATAGCATAATCATAAGATGAGAGACGGGATGTGGGACTAAAGAATAGAATGATATGGACAACTGGATCTATACAGGCGGAGGGACAGTGAAAATCAGGCGTGAGATGTAAAAGATGTGAGTCAAAAGACCACATCTCACGCAAAATGAATAGCGGCAATAATAACGTCCCGCGGCTCATGATCTAGAAATGGTTTGAGCCGCTGGCCGTTCACTCGGAAGGTACTCTCAGAAGATAACTCAGATATATCAATGCTACCGTTATCGTGTACCTTTCTGACCAAATAGGGTCCTTTCCATTTGCTCTGTAGCTTCCCTGGAAATAATCTAAGCCTCGCATCAAACAGCCATACTTTCTGTCCAATCTCAAAATGCTTGTGGCTGATATGAGAATCATGCCACCCTTTGACTTTCTCCTTATAATGTAGGCTGCTTGAGAAAGCTGCATCTCTAAGCTCTTCCAATGCGGCTAACTCTGCCCTCCTCTGGTCTCCTATACCATCTGGATCCATCAATATGTCTGTAACTGCCCAGAGTGACTTGTGCCTCAGCTCAACTGGTAGGTGACAGGGCTTGCCATACACGAGGCGAAAGGGAGATGTGCCCAAAGGTGTCTTGAAAGACGTCCTATATGCCCATAAGACCGAGTCCAATAGCTGTGACCAATCCTTTCGGTCAGGGCGGACGACTTTCTGCAGAATCGTCTTGATCTCCCTATTCGACACTTCGGCTAGACCATTCGTCTGTGGATGGTATGGTGTAGCAACACGATGGTCTATGCCGAACTCGGTAGCAAGTGCCTTCACCTGGTCGTTGATGAAGTGAGACCCCCCATCAGAAATAAGAACTCGTGGAACCCCGAACCGCGTGATGATGTGCTTCCTCAAAAATCTGCAAACTGTCCTCGCATCAGCGGCTCGGGTGGGGATAGCCTCCACCCAACGACTCACATAATCTACGGCCAACAGAATGTACTCGAATCCCTGACTCTTAGGGAATGGACCCATGAAATCGATGCCCCATGCGTCAAAAACCTCACAGAAGTGAATGGGCTGCATCGGCATCATATCACGCTGTCCACAAGTGCCCATCCTCTGACAGTCAGTACACCTCTTCACGAACTCATCTGAGTCCTTGAAGAGGGTAGGCCACCACAAACCGGACTGGAGCACTTTCTGTGCCGTTCTCCTCCCAGAATGATGTCCTCCTGCCTCAAGCTTGTGGCAGTAAGTGAGGACGCTATGGTGTTCCTCCTGAGGAATACACCGACGCCAGATGCTATCCCCTCCTTCGTGGTAAAGGATGGGATCCTCCCAATGGTAAGACTTGGCCTTCGCAAGGAAGGTCTCAAGCCTCTGCCTGGGCCAATCTTGTGGGACTTTCCCAACAACGAGAAAGTTCACAATATCGGCGTACCATGGGAGTGAGGCGATAGCAAGGATCGCCTCATCTGGGAAGGTATCTCTGATCGGATCAATCTGCTCTGTCTCCTCAGGCTGCTCTAATCGGGATAAATGGTCCGCCACCACATTCTTGACTCCAGGCTTATCCTTGATCTCAATGTCGAACTCCTGGAGTAGAAGGATCCATCTAGTCAGTCTAGCCTTGGCATCCTTCTTTGCCATGAGGTACCTGATGGCGGTGTGATCTGTGTACAAGGTCACTCGGGATCCAATGATATATGATCTGAATTTATCGAGGGCAAACACTACTGCTAGCATCTCCTTCTCTGTGACTGTATAATTCCGCTGGGCGGAATCCAATGTGCGGCTAGCATAGTGTATCGCAAATGGTACTCCATCCCTCCTCTGTCCTAGCACGGCCCCTACGGCAAAATCGGAGGCGTCCGTCATGATCTCGAATGGGAGAGACCAATCTGGTGGCTGAAGGACAGGAGCCTCAATAACACACTGCTGGAGAGTCTCAAAGGACGAAAGACACTTGTCATCGACAAGGAACTCGGTGTCTTTCGTCAAGAGGTCAGTCAACGGTCGGGCAATCTTGCTGAAATCATGAATGAATCTCCTATAAAAACCAACGTGCCCCAGAAATGACCGTAGCTGCTTTAAATTAGACGGCGGGGTGAGTTTTTTAATGACATCAACCTTGGCCGGATCAACCTCCATGCCCCTGTTGGAGATTATGTGGCCAAGTACCGTCCCTTGAGTCACCATGAAGTGACTCTTCTCCCAAGACAGAACCAAGCGGGTAGCAATACATCGCTGGAGCACTCGGTCTAGGCAGTCAAGACAGGAATCGAATCCGTCGCCGTAAACCGAGAAGTCATCCATGAAGACCTCCAAACATTCCCCTACCATGTCCGAAAATATCGACAGCATGCATCTCTGAAAAGTCGCAGGGGCGTTGCATAGCCCAAATGGCATGCGTCGAAAGGCGTATGTACCGAAGGGACAGGTAAAGGTGGTCTTCTCCTGATCCTCAGGAGCGATGGCCACTTGATTGTACCCCGAGTACCCATCCAGGAAGCAGTAATGGCTCTTTCCTGCCAGTCTCTCTATGATCTGATCAATAAAAGGCAGGGGGAAATGGTCCTTCTTGGTGGCCTGGTTGAGTCTCCTGTAGTCAACACAGACCCGCCAAGAGGTGGGTACTCGTGTAGCAATCTCCTCTCCCGACTCACTGATCACAGTCGTGATGCCCGTCTTCTTGGGCACCACATGCAAGGGGCTAACCCACTTGGAGTCGGAAATGGGATAAATAAAATCTGCACTCCACCATTTCGATATTTCCTTCATAACAACCTCTCTTAGGTTGGGGTTCAGTCGCCGCTGGAACTCACGCGACGGCTTTGCCCCTTCCTCGAGATAGATATGGTGGGAGCACAACGAGGGACTAATCCCATGGAGATCTGCTACGCTCCATCCAATTGCCTTGCGGTTCTTTTCAAGAACCCCCATCAGACGAGATTCTTGTTCTCCAGTCAGATCGGCAGAGATGATGACTGGGTACATCTCAGACTCTCCCGCAAGGAATCTATACTTCAGCGAAGTAGGGAGCGGCTTTAGCTCTGGACAGCTGGGGGCTGGCAAATCTGGCTTCTGAAGAAGATGTGTGTATGCGGACAATTCTGCCAAATTTGCCTGGGAAAATGATAAAGAACTCTCACAAACTGGATCTGGAGAAGGCGGGTCCTCTACATTGTCTCTGTTCTGCTCTGCCTCTACCTCCTCCTCATCTATAGGCTCAGGTGGATCCAGATCTGGCATCTGATCATCACAATCTGCCCAATCAGATTCTGAATCCGAGGGATCTGTATCAACTGCGGTGGCATCAGCACCACCGTAGAGCAGGGTGGCCTCAGTACCACCATCACTGAAAATCGTGTCGCGATCAAGGTCCGACTCTGCTGACTCAATAGTATCCTGAACCAGGGCTGTGCTATCCAGACTATCCTCTGCTATCATCTCTGCATCAGCTGTATCTGAGTATGAGAGGATGGTCTGTGCTGCAGGATCTGCCCAAACTGCCTCATCATCTGTGATCACAAAATCACAGTCCTGGTGGATGTCTAGCTCTGTGTCTGTCAGCTGCTCTGAATCTGTACTGCCATGTGAGCGGGATCTATCTCTGGTTCTGTGGTCCTTAACCGTCTCTATTTGTATACTCTCGCCCTGGACGCGAAAGAATACCTTCCCACTGTCATGGTCAGTCACTGCCTTGGCTGTGGCCAAGAACGGGCGACCGAGGATGAGGGGGAATCAGTCAACGAGTCAGGGGTCTCCATGTCCAGCACGACGAAATCCACGGGGAATTGCAAACCCTGAATCGTGACGACAACGTCTCGCAACAACCCCTTTGGCCTCTTGACAGACCGATCAACAAACTGAAGGTATGTCCTGCTCTGTCTAAGAGTGCCCAACTCTAAGTGGTCGAGAAGGGTTGCCGGAAGAAGGTTGATCGACGATCCGCTATCTAAGAGAGTACGGTCGAACCTCTGCTCATTAATCTGACATCTGACATACGGGGCCCCTAAATCTGGCCTCTTAGTCGGCAGATGGTTCTGGATCGCGTAACACGTGGCTTTTGTTAGCACATGAATTTCTGCGGTCTTGTTCCTCTTCTTTCTCCTGATTGTGGTCCTATCTCTTAGGGATCGCTGAAGAAGAGGAATGTGCTGCAAAGCCTCATTGAGGGTTCAGCTGGATGTGAAATCGGTCTATCATGCCCTGGCTGAACTCCTCCTGTTCTCTTTTTTTCGGATCTTTTTCTTTTTTCTTCCCCTTTCCCAACTCAAGGGCTCTAGGAAAGGGGATCACAGGGTCCTTCTCAGATGAAGGACTAGGAATAGGCCTAGACGGTTCGATGACCGGATCCTCACAAACATCATTCACCATAGTGGGATCAGAAGAAACTAAACCTTTTCCTTTATTCAAATTAGAGTTCTGAGATACATTCATGTGAGGAAAGACAACATTTCTATCAGAATAAATGTTGGTGGCGTCAGTACCACCTCTAGCTGGCTCTACAACTAGGACGTCTTGCGGCCTCAGTACCGCGGGCTGGCTCGGCTCTGCTGGTGGCGTCAGTACCACCTCCTCGATGTGGTGAAATGGCGGCCTCAGTACCGCCGGTGGAATCAGCATCTCGGGTGGCCTCAGTACCACCGTCACCATGATGTGCGGCTTCAGTACCGCTCTCCTCTTCCTCATCTGGCGCTCTAGATGATTCCTCATGTTGTCGCTCAGATGAGGCGCCGCCTACTGGTCTACTACCGCTCCTAAGTGTAACAAAATCAGCATCAAATATATTCGATGACATATCATCAAATGAGTTATTAGGAGTGGTAGGCTCAGTGTGAACTACCTGCTCAGATTTCCTCTTCAAGCTATTCGGATTAGGCTCGATCTGTGCAGGGATGGCGGCCTTCCCTCTCATCAGGTCCCGCATCTCCCAGGCGGAACTCGTCATCTCCCGTCTAAATGTAGCCTGCTGCTCTGTGAAGAGGCGGGCTAGATCATCCCATGGCGGGGCTCTCATGGGAACCAGACGGGTTGCCTCTCTGGTAATGAGGCTGCTGGACCTGTGCTGCTGCGGCTGAGAGGGGTAAGAGGAATGATGCTGCTGCTGGTGAGCCTGCTGCTCACGTCTCCAATTCTGTCCCTGCTGCTGGTAGGACGGGGTACGAAGGATGATGGCTGGTGTGGTTGGTATGCTGGGGGCTGCTGGTGATCTCTCTGCTGGGAGTACTGCCCTCCCTGACCGGCTGGCTGTTGTTGGGACTGGTTACCCCCATTCCCCCACCTGAATCCGGGATGGTCTCGTCGGATTCCAGGTTGAGGACGGTCATACCAAATCCCGTTGACATCCATCAACGGCTCAGCATCGAAGGAGTCTGGCGGTAGTGCTGCCAGAGGTTGATCCGGCTGATATACCACCATCTGTAAGTCTGGAGATGGTGGTGACTGGTAAGAGGGCTGCTGCTGCTGGTACGGCTCCGCCTGTACAAGGTGAACTTGTCTAGGCTGCTGCAAGGAGCTGGAGCACTGGGACGAGCTGCGGCTGCCGCCGGAATCGCCTCGCGACAGAAGACGGGGCTGAGGAGCCGTCTGTGCCTCCTGAAGACACAAGAGCTGGGTCTTCATGTCGCTCAGAGTTTGTGCCATTTGCTCCATCTGAGTTATGCCCTGGCACTGCTTCTTCTCTATGATTTCCATGCGGTCCAACTTCTCGCTGATAATCCCCATGTCCGCAGCGGCCGACTCTGCCTGTGCGGCTGCAACTGTGGACGAACTGGATGGACCTGCATCAACCCGTGCTATCCGCTGATACTGCACGGGTCCTGGCGGCTGCTGAGATCTCTGTGTGTACAACCGAGTCTGGGACATCACCATGTAATTTTCTGCCATCTCTTCGTAGATGGCCTAGACTTGGTTGTGGTCCTTGGCAAAGTAGGACCCGCCGCAAGAAGCATTCACCAGACCCTGAAGCTCTGGCGTCATCCCACTAAAGAAGCTTTGAACTAGGTTCGGCTTCGAAATGTCGTGGTGTGGGCATCTATCCAGAAGCTCTCTGAACCTCTCCCATGCCTCGTGAAACTGCTCGTTAGGGGAGCATGGAGAAGTTGTTGATCAGGGCCCTCGCTGCATTCGTTCGCCCGAGTGGATAGTACTTGTTCAAGTACTCGGTGCGGAGTTTCTCCCAGGTGTAGACAAAACTTCCCTAAATGTTTCAGCCAGGCGGCTGCTCTATCTGCCAGTGAAAAAGGGAAGGCCATCATCCGAATCGTACTTGGTCCACATGACGGTCGTGGACAGTGCTGCAGATCATCAAAAACTCCTGAAGATGGAGATGGGGCTCCTCAGTGGCAAGCCCGTGAAATGAGGAAGCAACTGCAGGGTGTTCGGAGGGAACTTGAAATCCCCCACGATAGCAGGTACCACCACCCAATGGTGCATCAGTGTAGATCCGGGGTTGTGTAACTCCCGCATCGTTCTCGGTGGTCCTGCTCCGGCCGCGGCTGCTGCTGCGGCCGCCGCTGCTGCGGCTGCTGCTGCTGCATCAGCGTCAGGAATGTCCTCAGGCTCGCTCGGCTCGTCTCGCTCTTCTCGGAGTCGCTCCAACTCCCTTCTCATCTCGATCATAAAAGCCCCCTGATCGCGTAACTGCTGCTGAACTGTCTCTAATGACGCGATCAGGGTGGAGTTGATCGCCCCTTGGTCAAATACGACATGCTGCTCTCCCTGCTGACCTCCGGGGTAATCTTCTGATCTGGCGGCCATACCGACGTCTGCAAAATCAGATGAGCCAACTCAGGTTCTGTCAAATCAATTCGTCTTTCCTCGGGCTCATGTCTCTCAGTAGCAAAAGAAAGGGGGTCGAGGGGGAACAGGGTGGAATCGTACTCGGGCCCGGAGAGCTGGTCTTGACTCTCACGGGCCAACCTAGATGATGAAGTAGACGCGCCTGAAAGCGGTGCAGCCAGAGGCTGCCTAAGAGATCGTCTACCCATCATCGTGATCTTGGCGAGTTGGGCGGATGGGATCTGGAGAAAATATGATCGCAAAGCAAACCCCCGGTTCACCAACGCAACACAATCTGAAGACCGTGAAAGCTCGGTCAATTTATCTTGTCAATTTTATTTGGTGAACACACAAAATATCAGAGCGCTTACGTGACCTATTAGGATACCCGATGCTACTCCAACCGACTGTCCCGCACGGAAGAGTCGGTAGTCAGCTAGAAATAACACCGGAGGGTTCTACCTAGGGTGCGGGTCACTCTCTCGCGCATCCAAACCATACAATGAGGGGGTTGCTCTCCCCAAGACAAATTTTTAATGTGAGTGTCTTTTAGGGTCAATAATGTTATCCAGTCCCAATTTTTTTTTTTCAAAATAAATACAAGCGGCCTAACGGTTTTTTCCGATTCTCCTGATGATTAAGCCAAAAACAGAGGGAGAAGACGAAAAAGCCGATGCTCGAAGAAATCAATGATGCATGCAGAGAAAGGAAATGCGTACCTGTCTCCAGCACTCTACATGCAAGTGATCCACGCAGAATTTAAAGACAGAAATAAAACTACCTAAATGATGCAGCGGGAAAAACCGAGTCCTAGATGTGCAACTTCTATTGATCGTGAAGAACAATAGTTAGCTAACCGAATCGAGTCCGGAGTCCGATCTTGGGAGTCACTCGGTGCCCGCCACAACGGGTCCTGCCAGCGCTGTATGTGACTCCTTACGGCACGTGGTCTCAAATCCAATTAAACTAACTTTTTCAGTGAATTTTATTAAGGTCCAATTACGTTCTATAGGAACAGATATTCTATTAGGTGTTGGGCCTTAGAAATTTACGTCACAAGCAAGAGAAATTCCTAAATCTAGGGGCTCGAGAAAACCGCGTAAACACCGGAAAAGGCAGCTAGCTATAAAAACCGTAGAAAAAGCCGCGAAAATCCAAATGGGTCCCCCGAGCACACCGGTGCTCGGCGAAACAGACCCGCTAAGTTACAAATGTCCACAGTTCAAAGTCTAAGCTATTACAACAATATTGTTCTCTCTCTCTCTCTAAAAAGAAAATTTCTTCTCCTCTCTCTCTTCCTCCTGCGCGGGTCCTCTATTAGTAAATTCCAAGTCGTCCAAGCAGTACCTCGCACAAGAATCAAAGAGAGAAGGTCAGAAAACAATAATAATATAGAGAAAGACAATATGAAAGAAATGACTACAAAGCCGTGCTCCCCGGCAACGGCGCCATTCTGATGACCGCCCGAACGACTAAGGTAAAGGTACAGAAATAAAGGTCGTCGCGACCTCAATCACTCGGGCTGAGTCAATCAAGAAGAATCAACCACTCAAATCAGATAAAAAACAAGCAAGCACAAAATAGAGCGATCTAGCTATAGGATTAACCTGGTATAGCTCCAGGGTCGAACACAAGGAGCACGGATTGGCTAAATAGCCTACGATGTAGTCAGAAATCCAAGAGAAAAAGGGAAAGCATTTTTAATTGATTTTTAATTATTTTTAAATTTTTTTGGAATTTTTTTTAAATGAGAAGAAAATTAAGGGAAAGTATAAACAAACACACTTGCACAAATTATTAAGCACACCAAAAATGATGTAAAAATTAAGGGAAAAATTGTTTTTAAGTTTTTTAGGTTTTTAAGTGTTTTTGGTAAATTTTGATGATTTTCTAATGGATAAATTATTTTCTAAAAATCAAACAATGATGAAAATAAAAGGTACTGTCCAGCAAGGCTTAAGACCCAAAAATAAAATATTTTTGGATCTCAAAAAGCCCTGAAGGTAATTTTCCTATAATCTAGAAAGAATAAGGAAAATTTAGGCACCCTAATTATTGTTTTTGGATTTTTAATTTATTTATTATAATTTTTATGAGTTTTTAGGGGTTTTTCAATTTTTAGGGTTTTTAAGTGATGAAAGATCACAGAAAATGGCTGGAAAATCAAACAGCAAGCAAACTTACAATACCTAATTTTTTTAGAATTTTTGGTGGAGTTTTTATATTTTTGGTATTTTTAAAGTTAGACAGTGACTAAAAAGAGTGTTTTGAATTTTTAAAAATACTAAATGAAAATAAAAATGTCCTCAAAAATCTCAGAATTTACTACACCATGGCAGGAGGCCATGTGTCGAAATTTCATTAGATTTGGAGGTGGGTTGATATTTATTCAAAAATGAAGAAGAGGGCACTATGCACAAGGACCAATGTGCAAATACCCGAAGATCTGGGGTCTCTGGTGCAAAATGCCCAGCAAGTCACGCGCGTGGCGCGTGGCTGGGGTACACAGGGACCAATTTGTAATAAAAACCAAGTCTCAGGGGCTTTTGATAACTCGTATCAAAAGCCTAGGGACATGGATGCAAAAACACCACTAAAATCTGCACATGCGCATAAACAAGGCTCACAGGGGTATAATTGCAATTACACAAAAAGATTCTTCCACTTCATAACATCTCAGATCTACAGGACTAAATATGTAAAAAGCCCAGATACACACGTGACGACGCACGTGGTCACATACACGCAGGGGCATACATGCAATTAAAACTAAGCACAAGGTCCATACTGCAATTTACCCTACGTAAATAAAGTTTTAAAAATATTTACAGGACTGGAAATGAAATGACAAACTAAGAGGGGGCCCTAAGATATTTACCCCTTTATTTGCCGACGGCTAGATGCGCGCCACGTGGGTGATCTGACGGCTGGGAACGGATGGCGCTTTACTCCTTCGGCTCTTGGGCTCGATCGACGGTCCGAGGGAGGCCACGTGGAAGATCAAGCGGTGCTGGGCTCCTGCGCCTCTCTCCTCGGCTGCAACGGTCCAGATGAGATCCTCAGATTGATCGACGGCTGCTGCTCCTCTACAGATCGACGGCTGGGATTAGAACTGGAGCGGAGGCCTCATCGGACGGCTCTGGAGGATGGTGAAAGAACTCGACGCCGGCGAACTTCGCTCGGCCTCGTGCGTGAACTCCGGTCCTCCTCAGCTGCTGCTAGTGATTGGAGAAGATCCGCTGGACTGTCCCGCAGCTGATGGTGGTGGCCGATGACCCAGCCGAGCACTGGAGGGGCTCCGGCGAGGCTGGCGGCGCGAAGCTCAGGTCTTGAATGTAAGGGGGGCTCAGATGCCTCCCTTTGAACCTGCAAAGCAACCAGAACGCTTCGCGGGTCGAGGGCAAAGTGCCTCGACCCAAGGAAGCGAGGTGACGGTGAACGGTGCGGTGGGGCGGAAGAGCTCCGGTGAGGCGGAGGACGGTGGAGCTCGATTCCCAGATCCGGTGCGATCTGGGTTGGGTGAATGGGTGAAGACGATGCGGAGAGGTTGGCGAAGATAATGGTCGGGTCGGATGGTCGAGATATTACGCGAGATGGCCGGGAATCAGGGAATGCGTCGGAGATACGAATTGGGCGAAATCAAAATTACGCTAAATGGACGAGCTAATCGACTACCTGGGTGGAGCGGAAGACTGTGCTGGAGTGTGGCTAACTCCTGGTCGTAGCCTCGAAGGGCGTCAAGGCCTGAGGCTCGGTGCTCACGCTGATGGTGGAGCAACGGCGGCGAAGAACGCCGGATCGATGGTCGGGACACCCTCACCTCACTGCAACAGGGGCAAATGCGAGCTGTCACCTCGGGCTTTGCTCTGGAGGTCACGGGAATAAGGATGGCGATCCAAAGATGAGGCGCGGAGGCGGCGGAGGTCGGATATATATGGAGACAGGGCCGATTAGGGTTGAGTGGAGACAGCGATGAAAGGCGTTGATTTCATGGTGAAAGATCCGGCGAGGAGATGGATGATCGGCGAAGAATCCGGGCATGGGGTTTGCGTGGGCGACAGCCTGGAGACGCGTGGAAAAATCGGAGAAGGCGGGGCGCGCGCATCTTCCAGAAAAGGAAGGAGTCCGCGGGGGAGTTGACCGGGGTCAACAATCCCCCGTGGACCAATCAGAAGCTGCCACGTGTATTTAATTTTTGTTTATTTATTTTAAGGTAGAAATAGGCCGAATTAAAGAAAACTCAAAACATGAAATGTTTTTCTTTTATTTTTTTCTATTTTTTGGTGATTTTTAATTAATTTTTGGAAATAAAAATAGGGTAGCTATGTATATAGGTATATGTACACTATATGGATTTTTGATTTTTTATTTGTTATTTTTATGTATTTTTTATGCTCATTTTGTATTTTATTTATTTACATCATAAAATATGGAATAAAATGGTATTTTTATTTTATTTTAATTATTTATACACAAGGGTGAAATAAATAATTGTATACATTTATATACATGGTATCTATACAATGTATTTTTGTATTTTTAATTTTGTAATTTTTATTTAATTTTATGTATTTACAATATGTAACATAGAATATTTACAAAAAGTTTTAGAAAATAATTTTATTTATTTATAGGGTTAAATAGATAAAGGATGATGGTCTATACACATGGTGAAAGGGCATTTTTGAATTTTTGATTTTTAAATTTTTATTTTGTTTTTAATAAAATATACACACAATATGTACAAGCATATTTTTGGGTGAGGAAAATATAATTTTATGTATTTACAGAAGTATATAAACATGAGCTCCTATCTCCCTCTACTTTGGCTTTTATGCGGTCAGGCCCATGCTGAGCCCTCCCTTGGGTTAGGTTGCTCAATATTTATTCTAAATATTTCCCTCTTTTTCTTTTTGCTCTTTATTCTTTTTATTTTTGCACAAAAACATGCTAATTATAGGTTTTTACACAATGCATGCTTTTGGTAATTATTTGTATTTACACATATCTACATGTATTTGCAAGGGTTTTTGTAGCTAAAATAGAAGAATAAAGAGTGATGAATGGGTATTCATCAAGGAGAAATCAAGAGATTCCTTGCTCAAATCGTCACTTCAGATTTCGGGAAGCATACATCTCATCCAAGCGTCCACAAGTGCTCTCTACGCCGGATCAAACTTGAGACAAGAGGACTCTTCTCTTAGAGACTCATGGATCACGTTCAAGCTTCATGAGGTAATCCTATTGCTTGTATGATTTTGATGAAATGACATTCGAATGTTCCCATGTTATATGATTTCATCGATTTTTTTAATTCCACTGCTCCATCAACTAGTATCATTAGTCAATCTAGATCAGATATGATTCTATCTTTATGCTTCCACGATGCGCAAGGCACTATCGCCTCACTTCAATATCCTCACATCCATTGCAATAGGTGATATAATGATATCTTCATCAATAATATATTTTGCATTATTTTCTACTTACATATCTTCTTTCTACTGTTGATCCTCCTTGTATTGCTCATTCTGTTGCCATTGAAATAAAGGAGTCTTTAGCTCATTTTCTCCTCTCCTTCTTTCAAAATCCTCCTCTCCTCCACAACAAACCATTTGCCTCTTTCTCCATTTAAGAATGTTTTAGAATTTATTATTTATTTATTTTTTACATAAATAAAATTAAATAGTTAATGTACAACAACAACAACAAAGCCTTTTCCCACAATTAAGTAGGGTCGCCTACATGGATTCTTCACCTCCATTCAGATCTATCTTGGGACAATCCCGAGATTATATCCATAAAACAAAGATCCCTTTGTATGGTCTCTTTCCAACAATTCTTGGGCCATCCTCGCCCTCTCTTAGCCGGCTCAACATCCCAACACGCGCCTAACTGGTGCATCAGTTGATCTTCTTTGCAAATGACCAAACCATCTTAAGCGGTTTTCTCGCATCTTATCCTCGATCGGAGCAACACCAACTTTCTTTTTGATTGCTTCATTCCGAATCCGATCTTTACATGTGTGTCCACACATCCACCTTAGCTTTTCATTTCTGCTACAACCATTCTCTACATATGTCTATGGTTCACATGCCAACATTCAGATCCATAGAGCATAACAGGTCTCACGGCTGCTTTGTAAAACTTTCCTTTAATTTTTAAAGAAATTTTCTTATCACAGAGAACAACAGAGACTCCTCTCCACTTTAGCCACCCTGCATTTATTCTATTAGTAACATCTCCATCAATTTCCCCATCATGTTGCAAAATAGATCCCAGATATCTAAAAGAATCTCTCTTCTGAATGTTATCATCACCAATCTTCACCTCAATTCCTTCACCATTGCTTCCATCAAAGGTGCACTCCATATATTTTGTCTTAAATCTACTTATACGAAGTCCTTTACTCTCCAACTCATATCTCCAGACCTCAAACTTCTCATTTACTCCATCTCTAGTCTCGTCAATCGACACAATATCATCAACATATAACATACACCAAGGTAACTCATCCTGAATGTGACTTGTCAACTCGTTCATAATCAAAGTAAAAAGAAATAGACTCAAAGCTGAATCTTGATGTAAACCAATGTTGATGTCAAAATAGCCAGTCTTCTCAGACGGGGTCCTTACACAAGATAAAGCGCTATCATACATGTCCTTTATGAGGTTAATGTATAGGACACACACTTGTCTCTTAAAACATGCGAAGAACGCTCCAATAACATGTTTTTCTTCTAAACTACATTAACTATTCCTACTAAATAGTTAATGTAGTTTAGAAAAAAACATGTTATTGGAGCGTTCTTCGCATGTCTTCTACAATAGATAATTTAATTATTCTTTTGATAAATCACAATGCATATAGCTATCTTTAGTTATTTTTCTCTCCAAACAATCCTTGACACTCAATACTTCATTTTCCAGGAATTTCTACAGAAAGTTTGATTTGAAAGTAATAATATAAATATAATAGATTAATTCCAATCTTGATAATGTTTTCGATATTTGGAAAAGTTATTTTTACAAAGTATAATCAGAGTACAGTGTGTAGAGATCATATAAATCGTACATAACTATGAAAGTCAATTTGCTAGCTTGATTTTAAGTTATCATCTAATTTTTAACATAATTTATTCTACAATTTTGTCAAGTTAATGAACGAAATGACTTTTTTAATTCATGGTACTACAATAAGTGCATGCACATATGAGATTTTTTTTAGTTTGCACCCCCTTCTCAACAACTTTTTGGTTCCATCCACGAAACTATACATGTTAACTGAAATTATAAATTTTATTTCTCACACATGACTAATTAAACATTGTAATTAGATAAATATATATTTGAATTAGGCATGTTAGTAATTAAAGTATACATGTTGAATTAGACATTGCAATCCAATTAATTAACATTTTTAATTAGGCATGTGTACATACATTTACAAACATACAAACACGTATACATACATGCAAACATACACACATACTTATTCGTGCACACACAAGCACTCACTTGCGTACACAAACTGTTGAGATTTATCCTGTGAAGACTGATTGGTTGAATACAAGTAGAAAGCATTGCTGATGTGGCTGATCTCTATCCTGCCTTCTGATTGGCTGAGAGCTCTTGGGCTAGATTGCTGAGGTGTTTGATCCACCTCCTGCATTCTGATTGGATGAGAGGTGTTGGGTTGGATTGTTGAGATGCTTAATGCACATCTTGCATCCTGATTGGCTGAGAGCTGATGGTGGGTATTGCTGAATGATTGGTATTCTTTTGTTGTAGTATAACAGGAGCCTTGTGGCACCACATATTGTATACCAATATCATTCAAGCAATAGTAAAGAGAGTCTGGTGTGAGCAAGTGGAGTAGGCATATTGCCAAACCACTATAAATCCTTGTCTTGTGCAATTGTGCGTGCTTTCTTCTTCGATTTTTGTTCTAGTCTTGTGGTGCTTTATCAGATCCATCCCCAACAACTGGTATCAGAGCAAGGTTCGGAGATCAACCTCTACACAGATGGCGGAAGAATTGAAGGTCAAGATCGAGAAGTTCAATGGATCGAACTTTGTGTTCTGGAAGATGCAGATTGAAGATGTTTTATATTAGAAGGATCTCTATTTTCCGATCGAAGGGAAGAAGCCCAAAGACATGAAAAATGATGAGTGGAAGGTCCTAGACCGAAAGACTCTAGGAACGGTAAGGCTCAGCCTTGCTCCATCGGTGGCTTCAAATATCGCAAAGGAGACGACGACGAATCTTTTCAAATCTCTTGAAAAGATGCACGAGAAGCCATCTACATCAAATAAGATGTATTTGATAACGAAGCTTTTCAATTTAAAGATGAGTGAGAACTCCGTGATGGCTTCACACATGAATGATCTGAACATTATCATCAACCCACTGGAGTCTGTGAAGATCATGTTTGATGATGAGGTAAAAGCTCTTTTACTTCTTTCTAGTTTACCTGATAGTTGGAATGCTTTAGTTATAGCAGTTAGCAACTCCTCTGGTTCTACAAAGTTGAAGTTATAGGGTGTGGATAGTCTTCTTTTGGAGAAGAGGCACAACGGAAGATGTCTGGGGAAGAACACTCGTCAGGTTCTGCCTTGAATATAGAAGGAAGAAACAAAAAGAGCTACAAGAACCAAAAGCATTCCGGGGAAATATCAGTAAGAGGAAGATCCAAATCTAGAGATTTGAAATCCGTGGTCTACTGGAATTGCAATCAAAAGGGGCATTACAAGACATAATGCAAGGCTCCAAGAAAGTAGAAAGGAGAAAATGACAAAGGTAAGAACACCGTAAATCTTAGTGATGATGATGATAGCGATGCCCTAATATGTGTTGCAGATGCTAGAAGTGAGTCATGGATTGTGGACTCGATTGCTTCATTTCATACCACTCCACAAAGGGATATCCTCCAAAATTATGTGAAAGGTGATTTTGGAAAGGTATATCTAGGAGATGATGAATGCTGCAGCATAATTGGAAAGGGAGATATTGACATATCTCAACCCAATGGTGGCTTCTTGAGATTGAAGAATGTTAGATATGTACCCAGTCTAACAAGGAATCTCATATCTGTTGGACATCTATCAGAAAATGGTGTGATGACATCATTTGATTCAGATTTGTGGAAGATGTCAAAGGGATCACTAATTCTTGCTCGAGGTAAGAAAGAAGGAACCCTTTATATTACGTCAGGCTCATATGACAGGGTAAATGTTGCATCATCTGGGTGTGATGCTAACACTTGGCATAGACGACTTGGTCACATGAGTGAAAAGGGAATGGAGATCATGCAGAAGAAGGGAAAGTTGATAGGATTGCAAACTGTTGATCTAGACTTCTGTGAAGATTGTATCTTGAGAAAGCCGAAGAAATTCAGTTTCACATAGACTGCAAGAGTACGAAAAACTGAAAGACTGGAGCTGGTACATACAGACGTATGGGGTCCATCTCAGGTACCTTCCCTTGGCAGATCTCATTATTTTATTACTTTCATTGATGATGCAACTAGAAAACGGTGGGTTTATTTTATCAAACATAAATCCAATGTATTTGAGACCTTCAAAATGTGGAAGGCCATAGTTGAGACTGAGACAGGTTTAAAGTTGAAATGTCTCAAGTCAGACAATGGGGGAGAATACTGTAGTGAGGAGTTTGAATCATATTGTGTCAAGAACGGTATCAAGAGATTGAAGATGGTCCCAGGAAAGCCCAGACAGAATGGTGTTGTTGAACGCATGAACATGACTCTTCTACAGCGTGCAAGAATCATGGGGTTACATGCAGGTCTACCAAAGCGACATTGGGCTGATGCAGTGAATACAACTGCATACTTAATCAATCGAGGTCCGTTTGCTTCTTTAGATGGGGATCTTCCAGAAGAAACGTGGACAGGAAAGGAGGTAACACTTTCTCATTTACATATCTTTGTATGCATAGCTTATGTTCACATTAAATAGGAAAATAGAGGAAAGCTTTATCCCAAAGGAAGGAAGTGTACCTTTGTCAGCTATGGTACAAATAACTATGGATATAGATCGTGGGATTTGGAGAACAAGAAGACAGTTAGAAGCATTGATGTCACATTCAATGAGTCTTCCTTATACAAGAATGAATTGATAAAAGGAAAGACAACTGAAGAACCGGATTTTGTGGAGTTTGATGAAACTCTTGAACAAAGCACATCACAATCAAGTGATGAGAATGTTCAACCCATCCCACAGAATAATACGCAAACTCCAGTGCTACGGAAATATTCTAGAATCAGCAAACCCACTATAAAGTATTCACCTTCCTTGAATTATTTATTGCTGATTGATAATGGTGGGCCTGAATGCTTTGATGAAGCTATACAAGGTGAGACAAGGAATCAGTGGGAGTTAGTCATGGATGAGGAGATGAACTCTCTCTCAAGAAGCAAAACATGGGATTTAGTCCCACTACAAAAGGGAAAGAAGGATATGCACAACAAGTGGGTGTACAGGATGAAGGAGGAAGCTGATGGTTCCATTAGATATAAGGCTCGGCTAGTGGCGAAGGGCTTTCAATAGAAAGCAGGAGTTGATTTCACATAGATCTTTGCACCTGTTGTAAAGGTCTCAACCATAAGAGCAGTATTGAGCATTATTGCAGCTGAGAACCTACATTTGGAGCAGTTGGATGTTAAGACAACATTTCTCCATGGAGATCTTGAGGAGGACATCTACATGCAACAACCAGAGGGCTATCTAGCTACTGGAAAGGAAGACATGATATACAAGATCAGAAAAAGCCTTTATGGCTTGAAGCAAGTACCAAGACAATGGTACAAAAGGTTTGATGATTTCATGAGAAATACTGGATTCCGCAAATGTCATGCTGATCATTATTACTACTTCAAGAAGTTTGGTATGCCTTACATCATTTTATTGTTGTACGTAGATGACATGCTTGTTGAAGGCTCATGCAAGGAAGAAATGACAAATCTGAAGGCAATGTTGTCTAAGGAGTTTGAAATGAAGGACCTAGGTCCTGCAAAGAAAATCCTTGTAATGCATATTAGAAGAGACATGAAGAACAAGAAGCTAAGATTGTCTCAATCAGATTACATCGAGAAGGTACTAGAGAGATTTAATATGAAAAGTGCAAAATATACTCTAACACCTTTAGGGAGCCCCTTCAAACTTTCAAAGAAGAAAGAACCTGCTATGAAGGAGAAGCATGAGTACATGTCAAAGGTGCCCTACCAATTTGTTGTTGGTAGTTTGATGTACGCAATGGTTTGCACAAGACCAGACATCTCTCATGCAGTGGGAGTTGTGAGCAGATTCATGGCGAATCCTGTCAAGGAACATTGGGAAGCTGTGAAGTGGATTTTACGTTATTTGAGAGGCACCTCTAATGTGGCATTGTGTTATGGGAACACTGACATTTCTATTCAAGGTTTTGTGGACTCATATTTTGCAGGAGATATCGATGGCGGGAAAAGCACAAGAGGGTATGTCTTTACCCTAGGGAGTGGAGCCATTAGCTAGATCTTTAGGCTCCAGAAGATAGTGACCATCTCGACCATGGAAGCAGAATATGTGACGGAAACAGAAGCTTGCAAGGAAATGATATGGTTGAAAGGTCTGATGAAAGACCTGAATAAAGAATGTGAAGATTGTCAATTATCCAGCGATAGTCAAAGTGCAATTCATCTTGCAAAGAATTCCGTCTTTCACTTGAGGACTAAGCATATTGATGTGAAGTACCACTTCATTCAGACGTAGCTAGAAGATGGGCAATTTAAGCTGAAGAAGATCCACACATTAGAAAATCCTGCTGATGTGTTAACAAAGTCTGTAACAGTAGAGAAGCTGAAGACATGTTCAACTTCTATTGGTCTTCAAGAATAGAAGACAAGGGAAAGCTCACACCAGGACTATTGAAGAAGTGATGTGTACCACAAATCAGTCTTCAAGTGGGAGATTGTTGAGATTTATCCTGTGAAGACTGATTGGTTGAATACAAGTAGAAAGCATTGCTGATGTGGTTGATCTCCCTCCTACCTTCTGGTTGGCTGAGAGCTCTTGGGCTTGATTGCTGAGGTGTCTGATCCTCCTTCTGCATTCTGATTGGCTGAGAGGTGTTGGGTTGGATTGTTGAAATGTTTAATCCACATCCTGCATCCTGATTGGCTGAGAGCTGATGGTGGGGATTGCTGAATGCTTGGTATTCTTTTGATGTAGTATAAAAGGAGCCATGTGGCATCACATATTGTATCCCAATATCATTCAAGCTATAGTAAAGAGAGTCTGGTGTGAGAAAGTAGAGTATGCATATTGCCGAACCACTATAAATCCTTGTCTTGTGCGATTGTGCGTGCTTTCTTCTTCGATTGTGGTTCTAGTCTTGTGGTGCTTGATCAGATCCGTCCCCAACACAAACACATGCGTGTGCACGCATTTACACACACACATGCACATATAGACATACAATCAAGCACACGTAGATACACACACACATGCACACACACACACATGCACGCATACATGCATGCACTCACTCACAGACATGAACCACACACTCACATACATACACAAATATCCACACTCACACACACCCACACATGCACACACTCCCCCTCCCCCCACTCACACACACCCACACACACCTACCCCCCCCCCCCCCCACACACACACATATTCGTGCAAACACAAGGACACATATGCATACACAAACACATGTGTGTGCGCGCATTTACACACTCACACACACCCACACACCCACATTCGTCCACGAAACTATACATGTTAACTGAAATTATAAATTTTATTTCTTACACATGACCATTTAAACAATGTAATTAGATAAATAGACATTTGAATTAGGCATGTTAGTAATTAAAGTAAGCATGTTGAATTAGACATTGCAATCCAATTAATTAAAATTTTCAATTAGGCATGTGTACATACATTTACACACATACAAACACGTATACATACACGCAAACATGCACACATACATATTCGTGTACACACAAGCACACACATGCATACACAAACACATGCGTGTGCGTGCATTTACACACACACACATGCACAAATAGATATACACTCATGCACACGTAGACACATACACACATGCACACACAAATATATGCACGCATACATGCATGCACCCACTCACAGACATGCATCACACACACACACGTACACAAACATCCACACTTACACACACCCACACATGCACGCACCTCCCCCCCCTCACACACACATCACACGCACACAACACAAGCACACATACAGACACACAACCCGACACAAACAAACACACATAACATAAAAAAGACACACAACACACACTCACATACACATTGCCATGCCCTAGGCACCGGATACTCGACAAACTATTTCCACAGACGTAAGTTCCATATTCAAAATACACTAAGCATGAGAAAATAATATGGAAACTGAATACATAAAATTTTCTTGTACACGCATGGTTCATCGATGAACAAAATCATAACTCTTTATGGTTTCATCAAATCTATTGTTCCAACCACGAGAAGCTTGTTTTAGCCGATAGATGGATTTTTTGAGTTTGCATACTTTGCCTTCCTCATGTACGAAGTCTTAGGGTTGCTCCATATAGATATTCCTTTTGAGGTATCCATTGAGGAATGCAGTTTTGACGTCCATTTGTTAGATGCTGCAGTCAATATATGCATAGTAAATGATGAATCCATGATTCATCGCCTTTATTCTTTTCTTTTAGCCTCTTTTCCTTAGTCAAATACATGTAAATAACCACTAATTCCATAAAATTACCATTTCGTATGCATTTGTTAATTATGCATTGTTAACACTTTTTGTACATAAATAAAAGAATAAAGAAGAAAAGAAAAAGAAAAGGAGGTATTTATGCAATAAATACAGACTGACCCAAACCCCGAGAGAAGGTCAAGACTTGACCTGATCGACCAGGAATAAAGTAGGGGGAGATAAGGTTGTCTGTCAGAAAAATCAAAAATATCTTGTACATATTTTTTTATCTATATTTGTATAAAACTTATATTAATTTATTTGTACATAATTTGACCTCAAACCACTTACTTTTGTAAATAAAAGTTGTGAATAAAATTGTGTTGTAAATAATAAAAATATTTGTAAAATAAAATAATGTATATATTATAAATAATTACACCCAGAAAAAGCCGTAATGCGATAATTGAAACATCAATTCCGGCTCCATACGAGCTTAAATCGAACCAAACTCACTTCCATAATACTATAAATTAAATTATCTTTCAAATGGCTATGGTTTCGTATTTTTTGGAGTTACGGTTAAAAAGTCGGTTTTCTAGGGTGTATTGTGCAGTTTACCCATATATTTGTGTATATAATTATCAATATTTATTTTTAATTAATGTATATATTATAAATATTGTTTTCAATAAAAATAAAAATTAAAAAAATTAATTAAAAAAATCTTGTATAAAAATTGTTTCCTTATTTGCACCTATGTACATTATATTATATGTATATAATATATGTATACCACTAACTTCCTTAAATAAAAACCATCAAAAAAATTTAATTACCTAACATTAATTAATTAATTTAAATTAATTCCGATTTTTTTAATTATTTGATTTTATTTGATTTATGTGACTTAATAAGCTGCCATATATATTGGATTTGATTGCATACCTTTAATGGCCACCATTAAGGTGGCCAATTAATTTCCAATTAATTTATTAATTTATTTAATTTATTTATTTCGAATTTCGTAATTAATTATTTAATTATTTAATTAATTTAATTATTTTATTAATCCACCTAATAAACACCTTCCTTTTTTGTAAATATTTTCCATTTTTGATTTTTGCCTCTTTGTAATGGGCTCCTCCTCCCTCATTCTCATTTGATCAATCTTTGGCGGAGAGGAGCCGGTTTCCGAGAGGTTTCTTGTTGAAGAGGGTCCTAGCCTCCGATCCAGTCGGTGACAGAGATTTGTGCTTCGTTGAGGCCATCATGGCTTGTCCGAACCCCAAGGTGTGATCCACTTTATTTCCCGTCTTTTCCTAGGTAAATCGTAGGCTTAGATTTTAGTTTAGAAATCGTTAATCTTTAGAACTTAGATCATAAAAAAAATCCATCACACTTTTCCGCCTCGACACCGATTTGCCATCTCATTTTCGTATCCCTTCATTTCTTTTTCTACCTCACATAATCTCTCACCTCCGACCACGCACGGTGATCGGAGATACGGATCTCTATCTTCCACTTCATGACGATCCGATACATTCACACTCTCCCATTTCTGTGTATAAATAAAGAAAAACATAAAATTATTTTTCCTGTTCATCTAACATTTGTTTTTGCAGGGAAAATTAAAAAAAATAACATTTTTACTTTTTCTCTCTCTAACCTCTGTTTTGCAGGAATAAAGGAAAATAAAAAAAACATAGTTGTTCTTCATTCTTCTCTAACATTTGTTTTGCAGGTTAAAAAAATATAAAAAATTTTTCTTTGTTTCTAATATGTTGTTTTGCAGGAAAATATAAAAAAAAAGAACAATAAAAATTTTTATTACTGTTTACATATTTTTGATACAAAAAAAATCTTTTTCTTCTCTAACCATTTCCTGCAGTAAATAAAAATAAAAAAAACAAAAAAATTTTGAATTCCACGCAGGCAGCGGCCATCGGCCCCGCCGCCCGCAACCCCAACACAGCCAGCGGCGTACGCGCCCTCCACAGGCGATGCTAGCGCCGCCCCCACTGAACCGACCCCGCGGCTCCCCGCGGGCCCCCAACGCGGCCATCCTCCTCCTCTTGCGCCCGCGCGCCTTCCTCCGCGCCCCTCCGCCCAGGCGCCATCTCCCACGGGTCTCCCTCCAGCCGACCCCTGCGGTTCCGCACCTCGCAACCGCCGCTCGTCCATAGGCGGCAGCGAGCCCGCATCCGCCACCTGGGCGGCCTCCTCCCGTTGCGCGCGAGGCTCGCTCCCCCCTGCATGCCACCCTCCGCATCCAGATCCGCCGGCGTACAGCCCCCGAGGCCGCCCGTCCGAGCTCCTCCTCCCTCTTCAAGGGGCAGCGGCAGCCTTTCATGCCCTTTGCTTGCTAGTGAAGAAAGAAAAGAGTTGGAAACGAAGAGAGGAAGCCCTAGGGTATTTGAAATAAAAATTGGTCCAATTACAATAATACCTTTTGAAGTTCCCAAAAAGGTGCAAAGAGGCCCCCTCAGTCCAGAACTGCACATGGAGAGGATGCTCCCCATTGGGTAATTTATGAATTTCACCTGAAGAACATTTATTGTTATATTTTAAGCAATAATTTTACGCAAATTACATTTGAGTCCTCTGGACTGCAAACTTTAATTTCGCATGCACTTTTCATTGGAATAAATACTTTTATGCCTCTTAAAATTCCGTAAAAGTTTGTGAATATTTCTGTTGTATCCCTCTTCACTGTATAAATTTTCATAATATTTTATTTCCGTTTAATATATTAAAAAAATCAAAAACTGTTTCTTTTTCCTTGTAAGAGTTTTGAAAATTCATAAAAAATTCACAAAATAGTCTAAAAATTCCATAAAAATTTTTGTACCTGTATTTTAATCTCTTTTATTTTCTGACCAACTTTTGTGCAATTTCCTTTTATAAAACTCAAAAAAGATTGAAAAAATCAAAAACCACTAAAAATCATTTTCTGAAATCTGACTATAGAGTTTTTAAATCGTGCTCCTTGTGTTCGACCCTGGTCGCTATACCAGGTAAAAAGAATAGCGAAAAACCGCTTACACATTTTTCATTGATTTATCTTTTATTGAGTGGTAAAATACAAATTTTTCCGATTGACCGCGCTTGGTGATTTGGGTCACGACGACCTTTGTTTATTTACATACTTAACCCGATTGTCAGGCGTGTCATAAGAATGGCGCCGTTGCCGGGGAGCACGGCTTTGTAGTCATTTTTCCATTTTTGTCTCTCTATATTATAATTGTTTTCTGACATTCTCTCTTGGATTTTTGTTCGAGGTACTGCTTGGACGACTTGGAGTTTACTTTTTGAGGATCCGCACAGGAGGAAGAGCAGAGAATTGAAGAAGAATTTTTTATTTGAGAGAACAATATTTATTTTGTAATAATTTAGGACCTTTGAACACTGTGGACACTTAGACATTATTTGGGGTCTGTTTCGCCAAGTGCCGGTGCACTTGGGGGACCTCACCGTTGTTTTTCGTTGGTTTTGTTTTCTCGTATTTTTTTTCTCTTTCTTTTCTTTTATTTCTGATTCTCGCGGATTTCAGCCCCTAGCTTTAGGAATTTTGCTTGACCGTGACGTAATCAATAGGATCCAAATACCTTAATAACATTGCCTGTACCTATAGCTCGGTAATTGGACCAAGAATAAAAATCTAAAAAAAAATAGTCGATCCACTACCTTCGAGCCTACGCGCCACAGCCCACCCTGCCAAGCGCTGCTCCTGAACTCGATTTGTCGAGAGGAGGAGGGGTGGACCGAGACCGGACTCTTGGATTGGAGGCTGGTGGTCGACTAGACGTTCTGTCGAGTAGAACTGCTTGCTTAGGGCTCGGTTTTCCGCTGGCATCATTTAGGTAGTTTTATTTCTGTATTTAAATTTCTGCGCGGATCATATTGCATGTAGAGTGCTGGAGTAAGGTACCCATTTTCTATCTCTGCATGCATCATCGTTTTTGACCGTGCATTGGCTTTTTCGACTTCCTCCCCCTGTTTTTGGACTCAAATTAATCAAAGAGGAAATCGAAAAGCTCGTTAGGCGTTTATTTTTGAAAAAAATCCAAAAAAATAGAAAATCAAAAATAAAAAAATGGGACTGCTAATTGAACTTGACTCTAAAATCAAACGTAATTGATTCACTTCATTGTATTGAGAGAGCAATCCCCTCATTGTTTGCGCTTTTAATTGCTCGCGTACACACTAAGGAGTAGTGCCCAAATCCCATTCAAGCCTCCTAAGTGTTTGTACAACTTTGTCTTCTCACTAAACTCTAAAATTGAAAAGATAAAAGACCAAATCTCACGGTCTTCACTTTGTGTTGAGTTGGTGAACTGGGGGTTTGCTTTGTGTTTTGTATGTATTTGGTGTGAGTCGGTTACGATCATTCTTCTGTCATTAGCAGTCGCCTTCTGTCTCTAACCCACCCTCCCTCCCTTCTATCTCTCTCTTCGTTCCTGCCTTGTCTTTCTTTCACTCCCTTCTCTTCTACCCCACCCTCCCTCCCTTCATTTCCCTCTCGTCACGATGGGCCACTTTCCATTCCAGCCGAATTTTACGGCTTCTTCATTTCACGCCCATCACTCCCGTCCACTCTCTTGGGAGGTCGCAACCCCATCCGACATCTCATCTTCCCCCTACCCACCCTCCCATTCGGGACATGCTGTGAGTGACACCCGCAGAGACCAGATTGACCAAACACGAGACACGGGTGTTCACCTTGCTGAGATGAGAGTGCATCCCATATGCGATCAAATGGGGCAGTGGCATGTTTTAGATGACTTTAATCCTAAAATAATGGATGAGTACACCGATCAAGAAGCATACTCTGCTTCTACACTGAGCCCCTTCATTTTGGATTTAGAGTTAATTGATATACTGCCTAAATTTTTAGGGGATGTGTACGAGGAACCTTACTTACATATCGAAGAATTTAAGGATATTTGTGGATCACGATCATATTTGGATATCACTTCTGAGGAAATGATGCTGATCACCTTCCCATTTACACTTCAGAGTAGAGCCAAGAGTTGGAACAGACGATTGGGAAGGAAGATTACTACATGGGGAGATTTACGATCATTATTTTTGAAGAAATTTTACCCCCAGTGTAGAGCAGAGATGATGCGGTCGTGTATTCTTGATTTTTCAGTTAACCCCCAAAAGCCGTTGATAGATTCATGGTTGAGGTTACAAGAACTTTTGAGGCGATTTCCGGATCATGGATTTTCGATGACTGACCTTATCCATATCGCCATGAGGGGGAGGACCGCAGAGCAGATTTCACATGTCATTTCCTCGTATGGAGGTTCACACCACCGTCCCGACTTGGATTTAATTAAGACCATCTTGGATTCAATTTCAGACATTCCACATTCACGAGATGATTTATTCGGGACAACACATGAGGGAGAGATGACAACTGTTGAGTGTGTGATACACCATGCCGATCTTGATAGCACACACAAATTCGAGGATATGGATGCTAATACTTCTCATTTGATGGATGTGTTGCCTATTGTTGTGAGTTCCCAGAGCCGGATATTGGTTGAGGACCAATTGGATTTACAGTCAGATTTTGAGCCAATCTCGCTCTATCACGTAGAAGATTCTTCGATTCTAGATCTGCTAGGATCCCAAGAGATAGAGGAGGAACCCACATCTCAGTCATCCTCTGATTCTTTCCAGTATCCATACGTAGTTGATACAGTGTCTTGTCTTCAGGAGATCTTCTCAGATTCGGAGATATACTTGGATTCATCTCAGCAGAGAGAGATTGATGAGGGACCGATTTTGGATTTTACAGAACTTGATAGTCCCGTATTTGAGACTTGTATCCTCCCATTTGATGAGGTTGATATATTTTTAGAGGACCTGACATTTGACAGCATTGATCCCAACTTCCCTGATGATTCGGCATTACTCTCCGAGGGTTATCTGCGGGAGGATGCCATGGACCCTGAGTTCTCGGTTTCACTTTCTGGGAGTGCATCCGATCTGTCGGATCACGAGACCGAGTATTTTGATATTTCTGATAATGAGTTTGATATTTCTCTCCTCGACGACCCTCACGAGGATGACCCGATCTTTGAGGTATTCGATGATTTCACTGATTTGTCTATATTATATGCATCGGATATCAGCCTTTATAATGAGTCTCCTGATCATGACCTTCCATATCTATTTGAGACTGTGATTAACGTGGAGGATTCCCTGATAGATCCTTCCTTCTCCACGTTTGACTTCTTCGGCTCCATCCCTTCACTCCATACAGATCTTGAGCCGACGATTTCTTTTGTGCTACCGGAGCCCGACTTCATCTGCCCATATCTTTACCCGGTAGCAAACACCCGCCTGACTGTTTATCTGGGTGTTATCATTTACTTTGTTGACCTTGTTGTTGTTCTCCCATCGAGACTGCAACGACAGTACGTTATTCGCCTGACAGATGCCGTCCTGAACCTTGATACTGCGTTATCCTAGCATTTGTGCCCAGCTAGGGGTGTAAACTCTAGCGCTTGTTGAGAGGCACCTCAACACTGATCGACTCACATCTGTATAGACCATATGTCCATATCATACATTCTTTTCTGTCTTACACCCCATCTCCATCGCATGATCATTCCATACTTAGGGTGTACTTTACCCTAAGTATAGGGGGGTGTCCGACTTCTGATTATTCGTTTCATTCTTTTTACCTCTGTTTTGCTGCCTATACTTAGAGATATTTTACCCTAAGTATAAGGGAGGTAGACTCTGTATATTCATCTCCTCGGTTTTCTCCTTTGTGTACAGTCTGCTATACTTAGGATTACTTGATCCTAAGTATAGGGGGATCACCGACTTCTATTGTTTATTTTTCTTTTATTCGTCGTTGTAGTATACTATTCTTTTCACTTTTCTATACACGGCACGAGTTATGTCTTTCTTTTCAGCTCTTTGATCACTATGAGGACATAGTTCGAGCTAAGTATAGGGGGGTGTCGTATATATGGTATATATACTTTAGCCATAACTCGTACTTTCATATTATTTTTAATATGGCTAAAACACTGTGTGAATACTAATAAAAAGATTTCTTTAAAAAAAACTTGTAAAAAAATGGAAAAAATAAAATGAATTAAAAAAAACCAAACTCTGTATATACTTGTATAAATTACTCAAGTTGTAAATTCTTGTATCTCATTCTTGTCAAATAACCAACTCACTCTTGTGTAAATATGAATCTTTTCCCTTATATATAAAAAAATCTCTCTTGTATATATTTGTATATATTACTAACTATTTGCAAATAAAAACAAAAAAAAACTTTTTGCATGTGCATCATCTTTTTTCAAAAATCCATAAAAATTTCAAAATTTTGAAAATTGTTTCACAAAAAGATTTTTTCCTTTTCCTTGCATGTACATATTTTCTTGCATTTGCATGAGCATCTTTCAGGATGATTTTGACATTTAGACTAAGTCTGGAATAAATTTGAAGAATGGAGCTTAGTTGGACCTTAATGCACTTAATTTCAAAGGAACCTTATAAGATTTGGAGTTAAGACTTTTCAGGTCCTAGTGACTTAATTCTCAGAGTCCATAAGACTATGTTCACATGTCATCTTGATGAGTCTAAGTAGAACATTTAACAACACACACATGATTCTTTCAGACCGTGGCTTACCTTGGACACTGCACTTTACACGTAGCTCTTCATGGATGAGGTAGTGAGGGAGCAGAATCTTTTGGCTTGGGGTAGCATACGAGGGTAGTACATCTAGGCGGAACCTCTCGTCCTCCTCTAGGGAGGGAAGTGCGTCTCAACCTAGTCTGGTGATGTTAAGGTCTAAAGACAGGAGCTGTGGGGTTGCAATAATGCTTCAAAAGAGGGATAGTCTACTGGCTCAAGAGGAAAAACTCCTTATGTACATGCTGCACCTTGTATATATTTAAAAAAAAAGCAAAATCTCCAAAAGTGGACAGGCTTGATAGAAAAATAAAATGCAAGTGAAAAAAAAAGAGAATAAGAGCTTCAAAGTCATATATTCATGAGCTTGCAGCGGGTGACATGGCTACACTGGTCATGCATCCAAGGATAGGTAACTACACTGGTTACCATCCATTCTCTTCTCCATCCCCTCTTCTTGAGCTGGTTGTACTTGAACTTAGAAGGGAATATCCCCGCTCCTCGAGGAAAGAGTTGCCAGACCGGGTTATTTGAGTTACCTTGTTGAGAGAGGCTGAATGTTTGCTACTTTTGAGATGAGGAGCTATATTTCACTTACACGTACAAGTAAGTTTCATAGTCATAAGAATTTGTGTCTGTAGACTTGTTCTGATCTGACTGTTGAGGAGACCTGAATAGGAGTCTTGTGGAACTTAGAGGCTGTTAGGTTTTAATTCCATATCCCATTAAGGTTCCGACACACTAATAATCCAAAGGTCCGACAGAGCTCCAGACTACATTTTTATGAAGATAAGTTTGAAAGTCAACATTGTTCTAACTTCATTCCTTTTTCTTTTCTTTATTTTTATTTTCACTTACTTTCCAAATAAGTGTTTGCTAAGGGACTAGCAAAGGTAAAGTATAGGGGAATGATGAATCCACGATTCATCGCCTTTATTCTTTTATTTTAGCCTCTTTTCCTTAGTCAAATACCTGTAAATAACCACCAATTCCATAAAATTACCATTTCGCTTGCATTTGTTAATTATGTATTTTTAACACTTTTTTACATAAATAAAAGAATAAAGAAGAAAAGAAAAAGAAAAGGAGGTATTTATGAAATAAATACAGACTGACTCAAACCCCGAGAGAAGGTCAAGACTTGACCTGATTGACCAGGAATAAAGTAGGGGGAGATAAGGTTGTCTGTCAGAAAAATCAAAAATATCTTGCACATATTTATTTATCTATATTTGTAAAAAACTTATATTAATTTATTTGTACATAATTTGACCTCAAACCACTTACTTTTGTAAATAAAAGTTGTGAATAAAATTGTTTTGTAAATAATAAAAATATTTGTAAAATAAAATAATGTATATATTGTAAATAGTTACACCCAGAAAAAGCCGTAATGCGATAATTGAAACATCAATTCCGGCTCCATACGAGCTCAAATCGAACCAAACTCACTTCCATAATATTATAAATTAAATTATCTTTCAAATGGCTATGGTTTCATATTTTTTGGAGTTACGGTTAAAAAGTCGGTTTTCTAGGGTGTATTGTGCAGTTTACCCATATATTTGTGTATATAATTATCAATATTTATTTTTACTTAATGTATATATTATAAATATTGTTTTCAATAAAAATAAAAATTAAAAAAAATTAATTAAAAAAATCTTGTATAAAAATTGTTTCCTTATTTGCACCTATGTACATTATATTATATGTATATAATATATGTATACCACTAACTTCCTTAAATAAAAACCATCAAAAAATGTAATTACCTAACATTAATTAATTAATTTAAATTAATTCCGAATTTTTTATTTAATTATTTGATTTTATTTGATTTATGTGACTTAATAAGCTGCCATATATATTGGATTTGATTGCATACCTTTAATGGCCACCATTAAGGTGGCCAATTAATTTCCAATTAATTTATTAATTTATTTAATTTATTTATTTCGAATTTCGTAATTAATTATTTAATTAATTTATTAATTTAATTATTTTATTAATCCACCCAATAAACACCTTCCTTTTTTGTAAATATTTTCCATTTTTGATTTTTGCCTCTTTTTAATGGGCTCCTCCTCCCTCATTCTCATTTGATCAATCTTTGGCGGAGAGGAGCCCGGTTTCCGAGAGGTTTCTTGTTGAAGAGGGTCCTAGCCTCCGATCCAGTCGGTGACAGAGATTTGTGCTTCGTTGAGGCCATCATGGCTTGTCCGAACCCCAAGGTGAGATCCACTTTATTTCCCGTCTTTTCCTAGGTAAATCGTAGGCTTAGATTTTAGTTTAGAAATCGTTAATCTTTAGAACTTAGATCATAAAAAAAATCCATCACACTTTTCCGCCTCGACACCGATTTGCCATCTCATTTTCGTGTCCCTTCATTTCTTTTTCTACCTCACATAATCTCTCACCTCCGACCACGCACGGTGGTCGGAGATACGGATCTCTATCTTCCACTTCGTGACGATCTGATACATTCACACTCTCCCATTTCTGTGTATAAATAAAGAACAACATAAAATTATTTTTCCTGTTCATCTAACATTTGTTTTTGCAGGGAAAATTAAAAAAAATAACATTTTTACTTTTTCTCTCTAACCTCTGTTTTGCAGGAATAAAGGAAAATAAAAAAAACATAGTTGTTCTTCATTCTTCTCTAACATTTGTTTTGCAGGTTAAAAAATATAAAAAATTTTCTTTGTTTCTAATATGTTGTTTTGCAGGAAAATATAAAAAAAAAGAACAATAAAATTTTTTATTACTGTTTACATATTTCTGATACAAAAAAAAGTTCTTTTTCTTCTCTAACCATTTCTTGCAGCAAATAAAAATAAAAAAAACAAAAAAATTTTGAATCACACGCAGGCAGCGGCCATCGGCCCCGCCGCCCGCAACCCCAACACAGCCAGCGGCGTGCGCGCCCTCCATAGGCAGTGCCAGCGCCGCCCCCACTGAACCGACCCCGCGGCTCCCCGCGGGCCCCCAACGCGGCCATCCTCCTCCTCTTGCGCCCGCGCGCCTCCCTCCGTGCCCCTCCGCCCATGCGCCATCTCCCACGGGTCTCCCTCCAGCCGACCCCCGCGGTTCTGCACCTCGCAACCGCCGCTCGCCCCCAGGCGGCAGCGAGCCCGCATCCGCCACCTGGGCGGCCTCCTCCCGTTGCGCGTGAGGCCCTCTCCCCCCTGCACGCCACCCTCCGCGTCCAGATCCGCCGGCGTACAACACCCGAGGCCGCCCGTCCGAGCTCCTCCTCCCTCTTCAAGGGGCGGCGGCGGCCTTTCATGCCCTTTGCTTGCTAGTGAAGAAAGAAAAGAGTTGGAAACGAAGAGAGGAAGCCCTAGGGTATTTGAAATAAAAATTGGTCCAATTACAATAATACCCTTTGAAGTTCCCAAAAAGGTGCAAAGAGGCCCCCTCAGTCCAGAACTGCACATGGAGAGGATGCTCCCCATTGGGTAATTTGCGAATTTCACCTGAAGAACATTTATTGTTATGTTTTAAGCAATAATTTTACGCAAATTACATTTGAGTCCTCTGGACTGCAAACTTTAATTTCGCATGCACTTTTCATTGGAATAAATACTTTTATGCCTCTTAAAATTCCGCAAAAGTTTGTGAATATTTCTGTTGTATCCCTCTTCATTGTAATATTTTATTTCCGTTTAATATATTAAAAAAAAAATCAAAAACTGTTTCTTTTTCCTTGTTAGAGTTTTGAAAATTCATAAAAAATTCACAAAATAGTTTAAAAATTCCATAAAAATTTTTGTCCTGTAATTTAATCTCTTTTATTTTCTGACCAACTTTTGTGCAATTTCCTTTTATAAAACTCAAAAAAAAATTGAAAAAATCAAAAACCACTAAAAATCATTTTCTGAAATATGACTATAGAGTTTTTAAATCGTGCTCCTTGTGTTCGACCCTGGTCGCTATACCAGGTAAAAAGAATAGCGAAAAACCGCTTACACATTTTTCATTGATTTATCTTTTATTGAGTGGTAAAATACAAATTTTTCCGATTGACCGCGCTTGGTGATTTGGGTCACGACGACCTTTGTTTCTTTACATACTTAACCCGATTGTCAGGCGCGTCATCAATGCCCTGATGGATTTAAGCATAGTCACATGAGAGAATGTCTCATCGTAGTCGATAACTTCTCTCTGTGTGTAGCCCTTACTTACGAGCCACGCCTTGAAGGTCTTTATCTTCCCATCAGGTCTCCTCTTTCTCTTAAAGATCCATTTACATTCAATGGATTTTACCACTCTAGGTGGATCCTCTAGGGTCCATACACCTTCTTGTACATGGAGTGTATTTTAGACTTCAATGCTAGTATCCATCGATCCATGTCATGATATGCGAGTACGTCATCAAATGAAGTTGGATCATCATCCGTTTCATCTGATAAATGGAATTCATACCTTTATGGTGGGATAACTACCATAAAACTCCTTCGAAGAGGTACATGTGTTTCATCTTTATTCACTTATTAGTTTCTGATTCAGTAAGCTCAATAACCTCAGGGGATTCAATAAGTTCTTTTATTTTATTTTTATCTTGACTCTTAAGAAAGTCATTCTCTGAGAATTTTACATCTCTAGAGATGAAAATCTTTTGAGTCTCATGGTCATAATGTTGGTATTTAATACAATCCTTGACATACCCAACAACGAAATAGCATTCTTTATTACGAGATTCTAGCTTACTTACATCAACGTTCTTCATATGGACCAAGCAACCCAAAATCCTAGAGTGTATAACATTAGGCTTGTGATAGAATTGAAAGATCAGGGGTGTTTAACGTTCGATCTTGGTGGAGTCCATGATGTCCAACAAATCGGATTCGACAATCGTTGTATCGACCATTTCTCGGCTCTCGGCACATAATTAATCAATCACCAAACAATAAACCCACGATAATGATTAAACAATGAATGAAATATAGGGTGAAATTCATTATACACCATAAAAAGATGTGTATAACATGTAAGTGTAGGGATCGAACCACTGAGAGCACTGGGGATATGTATAATTATTATTAATTCGTAATAATCAACAATAATTACTTTTTTGTATATTTTTCTGTATTATTTTTTTCGATTTTTTATGGGTTCTTAATTATATTAAAATTTTATGGATTTTAATATTTTTTATTTCTTATGTTTGAATTTTTTATTTTCTTTTTAATTTTACAATTATTTATTTCCGTTTATTTTAAAGTTTAATATATACTTATAAATAGTTATAATAAGAGTAATATATATATTATAAATAATATATAGAATATATAATATATATACATAGATAAAGGAAAAGCCCTTTTTATTTTTTAAGGTTTTAAATATAATATATATAATAATAATAAGTATATAAGTATTATAAGATATATATAATATAGGTTTTTATCATTTTATAAAATAAAATATTTTTGTATTTTTGATTATTTTCCCTATTACCATGATTTTTTATAATTTTCGCTAACTTTTTATATTTTTAATTAAAGAAAAGTGCAAAATGGGGATTATAATCAATATGATGAATGTTTTAGGATATTAAAAAATATATAATAGGCTAAAAATTTCCCAAAACTATTTTTAAGATATAATCTATAATATAAATAAAAACTTATAAAACTAAAGTATTTTTTTTGGAATTTGAAGTGATTTTTACTCAATTTTATAGAGTTTTAGGGTATTGTAATTTTTAAACTTTTCTTTTTATAGTTTTTTAGTGATTTTTGGTCTGAAGGTAGAATATATACTAATATATGTACTGCAACTTTTTTTCGGATTTTTAGAAAGTGATTTTATAATTTCTTTAGATTTTTATATGCTAATAGTCAATAAATATCTCCTATTTATTTTTTTAAAAGAAAAAATACAATAAAATGCCTTGAAGGGGTATATTTGCAATAAAAATAA
The DNA here is from genome assembly GCA_037367405.1 of Ottelia alismoides. Taxonomy (NCBI): domain Eukaryota; kingdom Viridiplantae; phylum Streptophyta; class Magnoliopsida; order Alismatales; family Hydrocharitaceae; genus Ottelia; species Ottelia alismoides. The sequence goes on along the minus strand of JAZKJV010008722.1, from coordinate 158,005 downwards.
AAATCAACGATTCACATGGAATTTATCCCAAAATATTAACACTACATATATAAGTTTACAAACTAAATATAAATATATGCCTCATATGACGCAACACGTGAGAAGCGATGACCAATATGCAAATATAAAGAAATACAATGGGTCCTTTCAAATTTTTACATAAATTTTCACACCGCCTAAAATATTTACATGCGTAATTAGATATTACAAAGGATGCAGATGGGGCTTTGCAATTTACCCACGAAGCGATGCGATCCAGCGACGCCAGATGCGCCATGTCAAACTACTTATGAAGATCGAGCAATTGTAGAGGGCATCGGTTCGCTCCAGATTAGCTCAAATCGCTCATAGGGAAGCTCTATGCATGCAGGAGGTGCTCAAGGGTTCCAGATTCCCTCGAATGGGACCCGACGACCTTCTTCACTAGGAACCACCAGGGACTGGTGTCAGGGCTTCAATTCCCCTCCGGGTGGTTCGAGTGAGACCCAGTCCTATAATTAAAGATCAGGGAGCTTGAGGCAAACAACCTCGACTCAGTGTTGAAGCTGAGGTGAAACAAGGATGAAGGGGATAGTGAGCTCAAGTGTGCGATAGAGATGGAAATCAGATCCTCCGATTTGTATTAAATCAAAGATGGAGAGATGGTATATCCGATGCATGAATGAAGTATCAAGATAATGGACATGGTATGGTATCGAAACAAGGTCGAAGTACATGTGAAACAATGGCTAGAGCGGAAGATTCAACTTACGTTAAAATCAGAATTACACCGAAGATTAATGGAATTAAACTAAACTAATGCTAAATCTAAGCTAAGAATTGAAAATGCGATCTAACTACACTACTCTTAGTATCTCAAACTAGTAGGAAACATGAAGCAGGGGGAGCTTCACCGGAGGTACTCTGGTGATGGGGATTTCACCTCATCTTCTTCTTTTCAACGCCGACAAGGCAGATGAGCTCAATGTTGTCACCTACAAGCTTGAGTCTGGGACTCCTATTGGGGTTATGAAGCAATAGAGGGGATCAAAAGGGCAAAATTGAAGATCTAGGTTTATATATAGATACGATACTTTGGGAAAGGAGGCGAGGTCTTGCGTGCTAGACGAAGGTGGTAGGTGGAAACTAGAGGTAGGATGCGTACAGAGTGGTGGATGTTTCGAGGAGAAAGAAAGTATGGAGGAAAGGGAAGAAATGAGAGAAGATCATGTCTTTCGTGACTCTGATAGAAGTCAGAGGGGCGGAAGGAACTATTGACCCACGATAACAAAAGAAAGGCTTTGGTTCGTCCATGTGGACCAACAAGAAAATTCCATGGTATAAATATCTTATTAAATGGATTAAAAATAATAAATGATTTTATTAATTTTAGATCAAAACATAAAAAATATTTCTGATTTAATATTCTATTTTTTGAATATTTTTATTTATTTTTATAACTATTTATAAGGTGCTAATATTTACATCTAGATATATAGGTATATGTACCTATTGAGGGTATTTTAATTTTATTTTCTATTATGTATATTATTATGTACATGTATTTTATATATTTAAATTATATTTAAATTCATATTTACATATTTTACTATATTTTTCTTATTTTATTTATAAACTTAAATAAAAAGAGGTATATATTCTATAAATATAATATACATATATATATATATATTGTATTACTTTTTAAATTTTAATGTATTTTCAATGATTTTATTTTGTTTTTAATATTTGAATATATTTAAAGTTTTATTTACAGGTATTTAAAAATATAAGAAAGATAAAAATACAAAGAATGAATAAATTGAAGAAAATATACATGTATACAATACAATAGGGACCCAAAAGTCAACTTTTGCATGTGAGTTTCATTTTTAATGAAACCACCTTCGTTAGATAGATATACATTTTATTAATAGTAAATATGAGTTTGGTCAATTTTGAGTTTGTATGGAGGAGATAAAAGTCTATAAATTTTTGTTGCAGCTTTTTCTTTTGAGTGTCCCACGCACACTTGCATTATTTTTCTATGTAATTAAATTTTTATTTTTCTTTGTATTTTTATGTACAAGTTTCATGAATAGCATTTATTTGTTTGAGGTTTATAAAAAATAAAATAGGGTCCAAAAGTTATTTGTTGATGAATAATGATTAGGGTTTAAGTGTATTTTATGTACAATTAATCTATCCTATCTCCCCCTACTTTATTCCTTGTTGCTGAAGTCAATATTTCCTTGGTCTCAAGGACTAGGGTCATTCAGTGTCTTTGAAACTTCATTTATTTTTCATTTTTTTCTTTTATTCTTTTAGTTTGGAATTAAATATACGTCTTTATACAATATTTATGAGTTAAATAATGAGTGTTATTTTGTACAGAATAATACAATATTTATGAGTTAAATAATGAGTGTTATTTTGTACAGAATAATGATATATACGTGCATTGAGCTAGAGAATTGAGGCCAAAATAAAAGAATAAAGGTGATGAAATGGAGATTTATCACCGCCTATACTTGTTTTTGCTAGTCCCTAGAAAACATTTATGACAATATAAAGAAAATAAAAAAACTTGGTTTTATTTTGACTTCTAAACTTATCTTCATAAAATCAAAGTTTGAAACTCAGTCAGACCTTTCTGAATTTAAGTTTGGTTGGAACCTTATTGGGAGTCAGACTTGAAACACAACAACCTTCAAGAACCACAAAACCCTGACTAAGTCTCCTCAAAAGCCATGTAAGAACAAGTCTACATCATACGCAAACCTTTTGACTATGAATTTATCTTGTGTAGTGTAAGTGATATGTAGATCCTCTAAGTTGTAGCAGTAAAGAGATAATCTTCTCCAACATGGTGACCGTAATTCTCCAATCCAACAACTCTTTCCACGAGGAGCGAGGTATTCCCTTCTAAGTTCAAGTACAACCAGCTCATGAAGAGGAGGTGGAAAAGAGAATGAATGGTAGCCGGTGTAGCTACCTATCCTAAGATGCTTGACTAGTGTAGCCAAGTCATCCAGTTATAGGTTCACATGAATCTTAAATGGATTAAAATTAATAAACGATTGTATTAAATTAGGTCAACACATAAAAAATGTTTCTTATTTAATGTACTATTTTATGGATATATTTATTATTTTTATAAGGTGCTAATATTTACATGTAGAGATATAGGTACATTTTCATGTATTTAGGTTATTTTATTTTTATTTTATATTTTAAATCTTATTATTATATACATATATTTTTATATATTTAAAGTATATTTAGATTTATATTTACATATTTTTATTACATTTTTATGATTTTATTTATTCACTTAAATAAATAGAGGTATATATCCTATAAGTATAGTATACCTATATATTTTATTTCATTATTTATTTTAATGTATTTTTGATATTTTTATTTTATATTTATGTTTCTAATGTATTTAAAATAATATTAACAAGAATATAAAAATATGAAAAAGCTAAAAATGTAAGGAATAAATATTTTGATTATTTATATACAAGTACACGGTAAAATAGGGACCCAAAAGCCAACTTTTGCATCGTAGCTCCATTTTAAATGAAACTACCTTCATTAGATAGATAATTTAATTTTATGAACAATAAAAGTGAGTTTGGTGAATTATGAGTTCATATGGTGTAGATACATGTCTGTGAAGTTTTGTTTGCAGCATTTTGACATGTGTGTCCTGAGTGTATTGTGTATAATTTTTATGTGAAATTAATTTTGTATTTTTCTTTGTATTTTAATGTACAAGTTTATATTGAGGGTTTTATTATTTGAGGTGTTAAAAAATAAAATAAATAGGATCCAAATGGCTATTTATTGAAGAATTAAATTAGGGTTTTAAGTATAATTTTTATACAATTATTCTGTCGTATCTTCCCTTACTTTATTCCTTATTGATCAAGTCAATATTGCCTTAGTTTCGAGGTCTAGGATCATTCGGTATCTTTGACACTTTATTTCCGTTTCTTTTCTTTCCTTTATTCTTTTATTTTGAAATTAAACACATGCATTTATATCGTATTTATGTAATGATTATCGAGTGTTATTTTGTACAAATTAATGATGTTTTCATGAATTTAGCTAGGGATTTAAGGCTAAAGTTAAAAAATAAAGGTGATGAAATGGAGATTCATTAGTTACTATAGGAAATCGTTGATAACTTAGTTAGGGTGCTTCTACTTCATGCATGCCTACGAAGGCCCCCCAAACCTAAGATTCTATATATCTTGGACTCATTGAGACCCTCATGGTCAAGAGCATAGAATAATTTCATTACTAATAGTTATGTTGGAAAGCTTTAAAAAAAGATCTTCAAAATTTATAGTAATATGAGGGTAAGATTCCACTTGTAGTACTTACGAGATTGATACTCACGTTCACGAGTACTTGTTTCAATTCAATAGTTACATTGCATGTTACTTTTATCAAGCTACCTGTTGTTTTACCTGTCATTTAATATATATGTACATGACACCTTTGCTCATAACGTATCTTTTTTTGTGTGGTCCAACACGTTCACAGGACCAATCGCAATAGTAGGTTGCATATATGTACTTGCTTATTTTCCTGCAATGGATACATTTGTTAAAATGTATGTGTGTTCTGAATGTGAATATGGTGTTTACAAGATGGATGTTGAGTATCATGTTCCATGGGATGTGAAAATTACACCCAGCGAGGGTAGAGCAAAGATAGTCTGGAAGAAAAAACTACTAGATCTAAGTCAAATGATGGTTGGAGAATTATGGATTTACAGTCTTTTAACGATGCTTTGCTCTCAAAATTTTAAAGGTCATCTTGGTGGAATATAAGAAACCTTGTCTCTCAAAGGTTGTAAGCTCTTGCTCTTTCCAAGGAGGTCCTATCTCTATTCATAGATCAATGAAACACGCTAATCACGAATCTAGGCTGCACACAGTAAGGGAACCTCAAACATCTGACACTATTTAACCAAGATCATTAACTCAGGATCCAAATCGTTAGTTTGGTGTCTCTCTAAAAAAGCCACCTCTGTTAAGACCGGAGTTTAGTGATCTTTGGGGTTGGATTCGAAACAAAAAAGTCGTTGGGAACCTGCGCTTAAGATCATGTGAAGCAAACAACAATTGTTTTAAACAACTAAATACAACACATTGTTGAGACTCTTTACTTTATCTGATAAAACAAAACAGAGACTAGATTATCTTCAAAAGACCAGTCAGAATCAACGACACTAACGTTTGTAACAAACCATCGGTTGATTTAAATAAACCAAAATTTTTTGCCATAGTATTTATAATCTTTTAAACAATGGCGGGGTGATTTCCGCTTTTGATATTAAATTTTGGTCTCCAATGATTGAACCTAGAGTTTATATTTTTTGCTGGCTTTTGAGACAAGAGAAAATCAATACCCAAGATCGCTTTAGGAAAATGAACATCTCTTTGGCATACATATGCCATATTTGCAAAGAAAATGGAGAAGAATACAACCACATATTCGATGATTGCTGCATTACTAGGTTAATGTTTCAAAACTATGATCTCTAAAATAACAATCACAAAAGCTCTTTCCATTGGACATGTGAGCTCACGACGAGTCATCATGTAATAAATGTTATTGCAAATATCATTTCCTGATCTGAAATGAAGAAAAAATAATTTTCATAAAAAGTCCCTTTAGTACAATTAGGGTTATGTACCATGCCATCTTAATGATGAGACAACTGTTGATTCAATAGTTGAATCATAGAGGCTGGTTCTTGGATGATATCTAAATAGTTAGATTAATGACTTATCAAGCAACGTCAAGTGATTATTATAGAGAGGATCTCCACCTGAGAAGGAGATGTCAATCCTTTCTCTAAAGATTGATATCTAACCGACCTCTTGATGTAGGTCCTCTGCATAGGAACAAAGATTCAAAGGTGTAGATAAGTTAGGTCAAAGAGTTGACTTAACAATATCGAGATAACCAAGACCTATGTCATATGCAGATACAGTATAGGCACACATCTTCTGACCGGAGACATATGTGTTACTATATGCATGAGTATGTACATTTGGCAGACCTATAGGTTGATGGCCTAATCAAGGTCTATACACTAGTGCGTTGGTGTACATACAAGGGCATATAAGTAATATTCTCTCTCAAAGGGAACATACAGGTTCATTACTGAATCGGAAGACATGAGCTCACTCATGAGATATTGGGATTAAATTTTGTGTATGGTCGTCTCGCTTTGGAAGCTTGACTGAATTTGTAGGTTTGATATATGCTTTTGGAAAGCATACGATCAATACCTGGGAAGGACATATGCTTTTGTAAAGTATACGATCGATAACAAATCCCAATGATCAAATGAGAAACTTAATGATAAAATCCTTAAGAAAATAGTCTAACTAATATCTAAAACTTTGGGTTTATTTTAGGTTTTATAGTACGCAGGATGTACATGTATTAGGAATACCCGAGGGTGATGTGATCATAAACGATTGTATAACCATAACAGTTCCATTCCAAGGGAGTAATGAAATGGGTCTGGATTTTAGTGACTCCTCTCAATAGAGAAGTAATCCAATCTTGGTACAAATGTTAGGCAATGATCTGAATGTGATTCATATGCAATGAAAAGATTAGATTTACAGCTTTGATTTAATTAAATGTCTGTGGGAGGTCCTCGAGATTGGGATTTGAGATGTGATCTCAATATCCAAGTCACTGTTTGTGGGACATACAATCACCCTGTCCTTATATCCAAGTATCTACGGAGAAAGTGCATTATCCTTGATAGAGTTCAAGGATAATTTCATTGTTGATAATGTGTCTGAGCATTGAAGAAATTTGATAGTTAAATGTGATTTAATTATCATAAATAATATGAATTTTGTTTCATATTATTTATTCATATAAGGAGAGTTATCTAAGATAGTTAAATACAATTTAATTATCAAAGATGTGAATAATGTGAATATGATTCATATTACTTGGGTACATGAGAATAGAGATCCAAGATAATTAAATGTGATTTAATTATCAGTGATATAAATTCTGTGGATAGTACTATCCATATTATTTACATATATTATAAATGTGATTTATAATATATTAGAGAGATATTATTGTAAATGGTATCTTCAAATTAATTGTTGACGTAAATTAGATTCACATTGGAAATTACTTGGAAATACAATTTACATTTTATTTTGAGTTGCAAATATGATTCACAATTATTTAATGAAATGATTGCAATATTCACAAAATTAATTTGTAATTATTTTTTGTGAATTAATTTACAACAAAGTTCTTGTAAATATATATGAAGGATTAGATGAGCCAACACCATCCATTTAACGGATGGTGGACGACCATCCTTGGACTTGTTCTCAAAGGTGGTCATCCCCCCGGTAGGTGACCACCTTTATAATCCTTCTATCCTAATTGATTTTATTTAAATTAAATTATTTTGATTATTCAGTATATTTAATTTAATATAAATGAGTTATTATTGTATTTTTACAATAAAATCAATGTCATTGAACAGAAATACGAATCAATCTCAATCATTGATTTTGTGTTTCACATAAATTGGAATCCATGGGCTCCTAAAATACTATAAAGAAGAGGCAACCTTAGCTCTTCTTAAACACGCAAAATTATATGCTCTCTCACTCTCTCTCTACATGCCAAGCCTCTCTCTCTCTCTCATCCTTATAGTAACTGTCCACCGTAAACCCTAGAGAGGGTCGTCATCGCCGCTATGCCATCGTGTTGCCGCTTCGACTGCTCGTGGATCTCCATCTCCTTTAGTGCATGCCGCTCATGAAGAAGACATCGGATCTCGTGTGACGAGATCAGGTGATTCGCTGCTTGGTTCATCAACATGGATTTCGAGGATCACACCTTTCATCAACACGTTCACAAATATCTTCTTCGTTGGATCAGACTTGAGATATGAGGTCTCTTTGTTTAGAGACTCGACCGCAACCACGTTTCAAGAGGTAACCATAATACCCATTTGTGGTTTAGATGAAACTATCCGAGAAGTGATCTTGGATCATGTGGTTTCATCATTTTAAATTTTTAAAATTCTGCTACCTGGAGCAACTAGTATGAGTAGTCGCTCGCAATCTCATATGATGCGATCTCATAAATTTCGTGATGCATTCCATATCCTTCAAGTAGTATCAGAACCATAGGTCGGAGGTTTAAGATATGATCCATAAGCCTAAGATGACATGGGCATTTTTGGTTGTGCAGATTTTCATCACAATTTATTCACGCAACTCCGTTTTGTGCATTTTTTCACCCTTCTTAAGTGCCATAAAACGTAAGTTTATTACTTGGATTATGTTTCCCATTAAATTAGCATATCGTAGGACTTGAGTTTGCATAAGTTTTCTCAAGTTATGATTGTTTTAGTGGACATGTATGTAATTTTATGGGAATAGTATTATAGAATATAATCAAGAGATAATCACAGTTCTACAATGCCTAGAAATACGTGTCTATCACTTGAATTCTGTTGCAAATCAAATTGATGAACCAAGAAAATTTAGTTTGCATGATTTCAAGTTTATTTACTCAAGATTTGTTAGTTTTAGTAAACATGTGTCACTGCTAGAAACTTAACAAATTTGAAAAAGAATCTTGTGATTGTCATTCGATTAATTCATGGAAATTAATGGTTATCTTATTCTCCTGGAATAACTATTTGTTAAATATTTATGAAATATGTAATTAATATAATTATTTTTGAATTATCATAACCAACGTCATAAGATAATTGATCTTGATCGATTTGATTTTAATGAACTTTCCAACAAAAAATGATACTTGAATATGATTAGGGATTTGTTTAGCTAATCTCCTTATAATATTAATCAAAATTATTCTGATAAATATTATATGTTATAACTTTGATTGAAATACTGAATATTATCTCAAAATGCAATATGATCAAATCACATTATCCTGATCTAAGGCAGATATGGTGTCTAGTCAGGGATCATTGCGGTAGTAGGTTACTCCGTGAGCGATTTTCTCACATCATGTGCGTACTGGACATGACAACGGGTAAGAAAAGGATAACTCTTGAAATGATCATGAGGTATTTTTCTAATTATTAAAATTTGAATAATACGTATTTTTATATCATACCATCCTTCAAGTAACAATCAAGATTGTTTGTTGGTTGATTGAATTGGATTGATAATTGATTTAATATGATTAAATGAATTATATTCAATTGAAACACTCTATTTTGAGTAGATTAGTATTTCCCATGGAAGAATTAATCATATGAATATGATTAATAATGACTAATTAAATTTTAAATGTGATATGGAGGATCATATAAGTGACATCAATGGTCTTCCATCATGGTGAAGGGTTCCGTCGCCAGGGATTGTATGTAGGAGACACATGTCCGAAGTGACAGCCCCTGCATACAATCGCATCTGGATCGGGCTCTTTGCTTCTTGAAAGAGTAAGGCCATATATGTAGTGATCCCAATATCAGTTTCTCGCATTACAGGGGCAATATCGGATTACGCATAGTGAGTTCTAATCTTGTTGACGCTTGATTCAATTAACAACTAGTCAACATCGTCTTAAGGGGGGTGGGTTTGGATGTTAAAGATCGAATTGGGAAATGCAAGTTGGACTTGCAAAATGGAATGTGTTCCTTCTTCTTTCTATCTGAGTTATATATTCTTATATTATTGGGATTGACAAAGATAAGAAAGGAGATCCCAAATCTTTCTTAGGATATAGTGGAAAGGAGATCCCAGATTTTTCCTGGGATATAATGGTAAGTATATATCTTACTTTGAAAGTGAATAAAGGAATGGACTTTTAGAGTGGAAAGGCAAGACAACTCTGATATAAAAAATCTTAAATCAAAGTAAAATATGTATTTATGCAAATTATCTTATTTTAGATAACCTTCATTGAACCCACTCAAAAATATACTCAATAATAACCAGTAAAATACTATGGATTGGATTCATGATCAAGATATTGTACTTGTAGTTGGATACATAATGTATGTGGTTGCAATGTGCAAGTTTCTTAATAATAATGAGGAATAACAATTAAATAGACAACATGACAACGACCCTGAGTTTGTATGTCTATGTATTCTTGATCTCTCATCGAATGAGCTTTGGAAGTATCATGTCGATAATTATTGTAATTGTCAAATAATCCTTATAAAATCTAAGAATATGTTTTGGGATTCATATGTGCACTCAACATATAATCATGAATGGCATTGTGCACTGCATTATGTAGAATGGTAGCTCTATAAGAGATGATGTATTCAAAATATTTGAGTACCTGATTGAACTAAAAATCTTTAAGAGTTAAGATAGATGTAGATATGATAAGTGTCATCATTCTACTATCTATACTCTAGTCATTCATGAAGATTCACAAAATTCATATTGTATGAATTGAATGAAGCATGTATAAATGTTGAAATACACTTATGTTCAAATCTTTTGAGTTCAACATAAGACATCCTTTGTCTTAAGCAATTGTTGTTTATAGATGAAGGAAGCACAGTGGAAGCATGGGTCTGAACCAAGTAAGAAGGAAAGTCAAAAGATTGACTGTACTTATATGGCTTCAATATGACATCCAAAGAGTTGGATGAATAACAATACTTCACTAAGTCGATGTACTGATAGTATGACTATCTAGACTATCGAGGATCCTTGGAGAAGGACTCAGATAGTGCATCAAGATAATCTACATCTATATATAATCACTGAAATTGACTTACTTATTCGATAAGATCAAAGTCTAATAATTGTATCTCATTTTTCTAATAACACTTGCAATTGGTTGCATATGTTTTAGAAGATTAGAAAAATTTGATCTTAAGGTTTAATAGTCATCCACATGGATATTGATGTAATTATTGCAAAAATCTTCATTGGATAGATAAACTTCATATTTGTAGTGGGAGAGACCTTAGTCTTAGATAATGTCTTTATAGCCTAGATATTAGAATGCACTCATTGTTTATTTCTAAATGTTTGAAATAAACATGAATTCTAGAATAGACCTATCATAAAGAGTTATGATATATATATTTCAGATAGTAATCTAACATCCAATAAACTCTACTAAAATAGAATATTAAGAAATAGTTCATTAATATTTCTAAATATTGAAAATTAAACCTTAAAAGATCAGTAGGAGGATGAAGATCATTAGACAATGACCCCGCATCGAGTCTTGGATATATTTCTATTGATATGATCAATAGACTAGTAAGAGATTAGACTTAAGATTGTCTAAAGGTTTAAAACTTACATACTTATGAATATAGATTCAAAGACAAATGTCCAATACACCCTTCTCTGAGAATGGTGTAAGATGCTAATGTATTCAAGATCTCATATATATTTATGTATGTGGATCATATGTGTCATAATAAATATTAATGATATGTGATATCAGTTGATGATTATTTGTGATATGAGATTTCTTCCCTTCACCATTTGAAACCTTTAAAATGTTCAAAGATTTCACAATTTTGATTTAGAATCAATGTTTGAAGGAGATGAAATGAATTTGATATAACTAAGGAAGCAAGTACCTATTAGATGAATTCATGGAATACCTAATGGAGAAATGAATATCATTCCCGTCTCACTCCTCCTAATACACCTAAATTCAATAGACATGTAGGGAGATGCAATTGGATCATGTGTGACATGATTTAATCAATGATGAATATTAGCATAATTACCTCTTAGTTTACATGTATATATGTAACAGAGACTAAAATATATATCCTTAATAAGATTCCATGCAAATCTAAACCTTAAAACCCTCATAAGCTATGGTTTAGAACCTAGCCTAGTGTTGGACACTTGAGGATTTTGGGGTTGCTTGGTTCATGACCTTGTCTTGGATGCAGGTTAGCTGGAATGTAGCACCATAGAGTTCTACTTCATAAGGAATATAAAGGATGGTATCAGATACCCACTTTATGACCTTGATATTGTTAAAAGATTTCATATCTAAGGATATGATTATTAGAGGATGACTTTCTTGAGAATCAAGATGAACATGAAGTTAAGGTTCACATTGAATCTTGAGAAGATAATGAGGGTCCTGAAATCAGAAACTAAAAGGACAATTAAAGATGAACCACTCATACCTCATTAAATTAGTTTGATGGTGGTAGGACCACCTAAAGGTTAGGGATTCTATGTGTCAGTTAAGTCTGACAAAGATTTTGACTTCATGTGATGAAGCTTTTGAGGATCATGACATGGAAAGATGGATGTTAGCAACAAAGTCTAAATTAGACTTCATATACAAGTGTTGTATATGGACCCTCGAGGATCCACCTATATGGGTAAGACCTATTAGGTGTAAATGGATCTTCAAGAGAAAGAGGGAACTTGATGAGAAGGTAGAGACCTTCGAAGCAGGACTCGTATCCACAAGATACACACAAAGAGAAGACATCACTTGCGACGAGACTTTATCTTCTGTGACCATGCTTAAAGACACCAGAATATTGCTAACTATGGCTACAGAACTTGACTATGACATCTTCAAGATGGAAGTCAGGATTGCATTCTTCTATGAATACCTCAATAAGGATATTCATATGAAGTAGCCCTAGGACTTCATGCTTGAGGAAAGCAATGTGTGCAAGCTGACGAACTCCATCAATGGAATCAAATAAGCTTCTAGTAGTCGGAACATCAGACTTAATGAGATTATAAAGGTTATGACTTCATACAAAATTTTGATGAACCATGTGAAGCATAGTGGGAGTGACATTGTGTTCATCATGTTAAATATACATAGTATCATAATCATTTGGAATGATATAACATGATAATAAGTGTTTTATAATCTGGCCATTCCATACCTTACCATATGATCTCAAGGATATCTCTTAGATCCTAGTTCTGAAGATGTTCGAAGCAAAGAAAAGAGAGCATTGGTACCATCACATTAGTGGTACATCATGGGCATGTTCCATTTAGGAAAATCCCAAGTAATTCTTCCTTCCCTTATGAAATGGTATTAACCTATCTGAAGGGATAACACCTCAAGGAGTTGAAGAAGTGAATGCTAAAAATGCTTGCCCTTGTGCATTAGTTACTAGAAGCCTGATGTGTGCTAGAAGTGTACAAAGTCAGATGTCTGCCATGTAGTGGCAGTAATAAACTGTTACTAATCTTACTATGAAAATAAAAAACTTATTTGCAGTAATAAAAACACCTTCAAAGAGGACAAGACTTTGAGATAGTGATCTCAAAGTCTTACCTTCAAGAACTTAAGACTTTATAGATAGTGATCTAAAATGTCTTACCTGCAGATGCCTTATAAGATTTAAGACTGGGTCTTAGTCTTAGGAGATAGAGATCTCCAGGAATAAGGGCATTCTAATAAGGATAATATAAACTACATACCGGTTATAATGAGTATTGAGTTACAATATCAAAGACACTATAATTGTTTTAATAATATTGAGTACCGGTTGCATAGAATGCAACATTCGCATTGGATGCGAGCACTGTTAGTAGGAGATATGCAAGTAACGTAAAAGGACTTGACGTAGTTTCTCAGGAACAGAGTGACTAGTTAGCTTACCTATCTATTTTTCGAAATAGCTTATGATGAGCATATGAGTATGGGTTTAAAGATTAGCTCATTAATGGCTCTTTGGGCTACTGGGAGATTATTGAACATACGAGCCTACGATGAGCCATTATGCAATAAATGTTATTGCAAATATCATTCCATGATCTGAAATTAAAAATAATTAGTCTGCATAATAGAGAAAAACCACGAATCTACCCTTTTAATTATGTCAGAATAAATGCATTGTTGTTCGATAAATTCGGATCAATCAAAAACCACTTAATTAATATATCAATTAATAGCAAGCGCTAATTTTTTTACTTGAGAAAGCTCAAGGTCGAACTCGGAGAGGCAACTTTTTCCTTTGATTTTAAAGTCGATCTAGATGCTAGGTTTCCATAAAAGCATTTTTTGATATTTTTAAAATGCAGTTAAAAATGCGATGCAATTTCAGGCTAAGTTGAGGGACTAAAATGTCAATTACGTTCAAATAATGTCTAAAAATTCTCAAACTTTTTCAGAATGTGAAAAATGATGAAATTAAGCTACTGCATTGTTTGGAATTTTTTGACTCAATATGAATAAATTACAAATTAAATGTGAATGCAGGGTGATTTACGTAAAATTAATTTTAATAAATACAAAATTAGATTATTTTAAGAAACTAAAATTGTCCTAGATACTTCTATTTGAGTGGAATCTAGGAAAAATACTAGATCTCAAAAATAATTAATGTATGACTTTTTTAAAATTAATTAAACGATAATTTATTAATTTATTGCGATCTTGATATACGTGCAAATAAGATGAATTTTGGGCACAAAGTAAAACTACTCAAACTCTACTTACTGTAATTTTTTTCACAATTTTTAGAGCGAGGATGAATTTACTATTGAATTAATGGCAAGCAGTGGGAAAAATGTACATTTTCCACAAAAATAATTATAAAAAATAAGACTTAGCTCTCAAAAATCAAACAACATTCACAATGATGAAGCACTAAGTGTTCTACAATATGCAATTTTCAAAATGATAATATGATAATAAATGCCAGTTTAAATTAATGTCCAAATACATGGGCCTAAATGCAATTACAAAACAAAATTGATTAAAGAAACACACACAGGGTCTATGATGAAATTACTTATATGACAGAGAGTGTGTATGCAAAATGCCCAGTGGGAGGCATGCATAGCACGTTCCTCTAGAGCATGGCCGTAATGTAATTATCCTTGAATCTCGTGGTTGTTCTGAAATTTGTGCCTCTTGCTCATGCAAGTCTCGTGGTTGTATGATATTCTACTTGGACCAATCAAGATGACATGTGAACATAGACTTGCCGACTCAAAGAATTAAGTCACTTGACCTGAAAAATCTTAATTCCAGTTCCTGTAAGGTTCCTTTGAAATTAGGTAGATTAAGGTCAAATCAAATCCATCCTCGGCATCTATTCATAACATGGTTCAGAACCCACTAACTTTTTACTTTGCTTATGTTAGATATACAGATGAGACACATATGACATACCATAGAGATGAATGACATGCAAGACCTTTTTTTTAAATGCAGGGATGACATGCAAAATAAGAAGCCTTTATTTTCATTTTTTAATCTTCTGGTATACAACAATTTTTACAAGAATATTATTTACAAGTATTTTTACATAATTATACAATAAACATACTATACAACTATATGTATTTTACAAAAAGTTTTTTTTTACCAAATTTACCCATCCTGTAATTATTGCATGATACATACAAAAATACGCAAAAGTACGAGCTATGGGTAAAGTATATATGTAATATATACATGCCCCCACCCCTCCTATACTTAGCATGTGCTATGTACTCAGAGCACAAGAAGTGAGAAAAAAGACACAGCTCGTGCTAAGCATAGGAGAGCTAAAATATCAAAAATGTATAGAAGTCGTCCCGCCCCCTATACTTAGGCTCTGGCACCCTAAGTGTAGAAGAAGGATAAAAACGAGACGGGCGAGGTTAAGAGGGGAATGAATGCATATATATACATGATGGGAATCGATCCCTGTTATACTTAGGCTCTGGTCAGCCTAAGTATAGGACAAGAGTGAGTGTGAGAACCGATGAGATTTGGAGAATGAATAAAGAATATACATATAGACCGTGATCTGAATCTTTATGATGTTGTTGATAGTGCGAGATCAATGTTTCAAGGCCTCATGTGTGGCTTTATGTGTGTCTTCTAAGTTTGCCTCACACATGAAAACAATCTCCTTGATACATACTAACTGTTCATTAGGTTTGACAAAGTGTTTTAGCAGTTATCCATTAACTCTGGATGTATGTGATCCATATGTAAGATATGAGATTTCTACAAATCCACTGTCATGCACATAACGGACTATAAACGGGCTCGTTCACTTGGATTTGAGCTTCCCTTGGAAAACCTTCAACCTCGCATTGAACAACCATACCTTCTGTCCAGGAATGACGGTCTTTCTTCTGATAAATCTATCGTGCCAACGCTTTACCTTGTCCTTGTACACCAAATTGTTGTCATATGCTCGGTTTCTAATCTCCACAAGTTCATTCAAATCCATCTCTCTCTGGTTCTGCCTTAGGTGTGTGTTCCAATTGACCTTCTTGATTGCCCATTCAGATTTATGCACTAACTCTATGGGCAAATGGCACGGCTTCCCAAATACCATTCTGAATGGGGAGGTTACTAATGGTGTCTTGTAAGTTGTTCTATAGGTCCAAAGGACTTGGTCTAAGATCTGAGACCAGTCCTTCCTGTATGGGCGGACAAGCTTCTGCAATATTGTACTAACCTCCCTATTTGACATCTCTGCCATGCCATTGGTCTGTGAGTGATAAGGACTAGCGATACAGTGCTCGATGTCGTAATCCTTCATAAGTTTCTTTACGTCTCTGTTCACAAAATGGCTACCCCCATTGGATATAAAAACTTTGGGGATCCCAAACCTAGAAATGATATGATTTCTGATAAATTCATAGACAATCCTGCTGCCTGCGGTTCGAGTCAAGATAGCATCCACCCACCTTGACAGGTAATCTACCGCAAGAAGAATATACTCGAAACCATGGCTAACTAGGAATGGGCCCATGAAGTTGATGCCCCAGGCATCAAAGACATCACAAATACGACATACTGCATTGGTATCTCATCCTTGGAACCAACGGTTCCTCCCATTCGCCAGCATACTAGGCACGACTTCACAAAGGTGAGATCATCACGAAATAGAGTCGGTGATAACTGAGGAAAACTTAGGAGGCACCCGCTCCAGCAAACTACGAATCTCGATTTTTATGATAAACCTAAGGTCTAAATGCTAAACTAATTGCATAAATAAAATGAGGGAATAAAATTCTTCCAAGAAATGTAAAGATGTGCAGCTCAAACGTGGCCGGAGCCAAGGAGCAGGACGATCGCCGGAGCGAACCGCCTTGGGTGCACCTCCCTCCTCCACGAGCATCCTGGAGCTCAAGGGATCCTCTCATGTCACGAGAGTGATTCTCTTTGGCCGAGACCTGGAGCTTTAGGGCTCAGAGGATGACCAAAATTGGGAGGAGGATGGAGGTGAATTATTTATAAACATTGGAATGCACCCTTATAGATGGGCCAATATCAAGAAATCAAGCATATTTACAAGGGATCTATGGAGGTGGCATGTATGTACAATGATCTAGGGACATTTTTCATTAAGGGATCAGGGACAGTTGATAGAGGGATCAAGCGGGAATTAAGGGAGAAGATGGTAGATTAGACAGTCACATCACTTCAGGAAGGTCTTATTTGTATACATGTATGACACCCTTATTTGACTGGCTGAATGGAAAGATTAGGAGATATGTACAATAGATTTAACAGATGGGCGTGGATCATGGTAGTTCCGGATCATTTCGTCTGAAGGAAGCAAAGGTGATAGATGGATGGGTTGAGCAATAAAAACGACGCAAAATCGGGGAGTAGACGGGTCCGCGTCAAATCAGACCTGGGGGGACTGTTGACTGGGTGGTCAACAATCCCTGGAAGGGGATTGGTCTACGTAGACCGCTACGAGACAAAATAGGGTACTTATTATAAAATAATTAATTTAAAATAATAAAAGATTTTATATTTTTTGATTATAAAATAAAAAAAGGTTTATTATTTAATGTAGTATTTTATTATGATTTTTATTTATTTATTTGATGTTATTTATTATTAGTTAATTTCTAATAGTGTATTTATATGTATATTCATCTATGTTTTGTACATTTTTATTTTTATTTTGTATATTTTATTTTATTATTTTATTATTTCATTTTATATATTTATAACTTGATTTTATGAGTGTAAATATATTTTAATTTTTTTATGATGTCATTTATACACCTAAATAAATCGATATGTCTATTAAGTTGGTATATTTGTAGGTAATTTACCTATGTTTTATATAGATCTTTTTATTTTAATGTGTTTTAATGAGTTTTATTTTTGTTTTGTATTTTTAATAAAATATGAATAGTATTTACAATATTACAAAAATATAAAGAATAAAGAATAAAAGAATATGATTCCCTTTTATTTATATACATGTATAACATATGTATTTTTCATATATGTTTACATAGACTTGTTTTATTTTTCATTTTGTTTTTGGTTTTATTCTAGTTTTAATATATACATATGTTATAAATAATATTTACAAAAATATAAATTTATAAAAATAATATAGAATGAGTAAATTGAATATTTTAATCGGTATAATGTGTAAGGGTCAAAAACCCAACTTTCACACAGTAACTTAAAAAATATAAAACTACCACCATTAAATAGCTTGTGAAAAGTTATATACAGTTAGAGTGATTTTGATATGTTTTGAGTTTTTATTTGAAAGATATGAGTCTAGGAAGTTGGGTTTTGGCTTTTTATTTTGTGTATAAAATGGACAGTGTATTATTTTTTTACAAACTCAATTTTGTATTATTTTATTTACATTATTATCTACAACTTTCATGTACGAAATTTCTTCATTTGATGAATAAATGATAAATAATAAAATAGGTGTCAAAAATGCATAAAATAATGAATAAAAGAATTGGGTTTTTATTCCATTTTGGCCCTTATCTCCCCCTACTTTATTCCTTGTCAACCAACTCAATTCTTGACTTGTTCTCAGGGTTCAGGGTCATAAAATATCTTTGATATTTTATTCCTTTTCTTTTCTTCTCTTTATTCTATAATTTTGGCATTAAAAACCTTATTTTATATACAAATAACACAATAAATGCTATTTACATGCATTAGCTTGGGTTTTTAAGGCTAAAATGATATAATAAAGATGATGAAATGGAGATTCATTAGTCGGCCAGTATAAGCCACATTGTGATATCCCGTAGTGGTGTCCTCCTGTCTCCATACTATGGAAAAAAGTAAGGACACTATGGCATTCCTCCTGAGGAATACACCTCCTCTAGACACAATCCGGTCCTTCAAAGAAAAGGATCGGATCCTCCCAATGGTAATGTCTCGAATCCAACATGCCCGAGGAATGACCGCAACTATTTTACGTTGGTTGATGGTTGGAGTCATCTAATTACATCAACCTTGGCATGGTCAACCTCCATTCCTCTCTTGGAGACGACATGCCCCAACACAATGCCCTTCCCAAGAGAGCACCAGATTTACCTCACAACATCGTTTGAGGACTCAGTCCATATTTCTAAGACATGAATCAAAGGAATCACCGTGGACCAAGAAGTCATCCATGAGAAGACTTCCATGAATTCACCGACCATATCGGTTAATATAGCAATCATGCACCTCTGAAACATACCGGGAGCATTGCATAACCCAAAGGGCATGCGCCTGAAAGCATAGGTACCAAAGGGTCATGTGAATGTGATTTTCTCCTGGCCCTTAGGAGTGATAGATACTTGGTTGTAGCCCAAGAACCCATCTAAGAAACAGAAGAATTCCTTTCCCGCTAATCTTTCTGAGATCTGATCGATAAATGGTAGGGGAAAATGATCCCTCTTCATCACAACATTCAAGCATCTGTAATCCACACAGACATGCCATGACATGGATACTCGTGTCACGATCTCCTCCCCGTCCTCATTGGTGTTTGTCTGAATTTCTGACTTTTTCGGGATAGCATGGATAGGTGCCACCCACTTGGAATCAGAGATGGGATAAATAAAACCCGCGTCGCACCATTTCTCAATTTCTTTCTTCACTACCTCTCGTAAATTTGTATTCAACCTACGTTGGAATTCACAAGAAAGTTTAGCTTCATTCTCAAGATAGATATGATGCGAACGTAGAGCGAGATTTATCCCACGGTGATCGAAGATGCTCCAGCCTATAGCCTTGTGATTTTTCTCTAGGATCTCTAGAAAGTGAGATTCCTGCTCCTCGGTTAATTGCGAACTGATGATGACCGGGAATTTCCTCTCTTGTCACACAAGGAAGGCATATTTCAAGGTTTTTGTTAATGGGTTGAGCTCAGGTAAAGTGTGTTCATCGAGAAAATCTGGCTCAATCAATTATGGCTCTGTGCTGGTAGTGGCTGGATCTATCTCTGAAGTAACTGCCACCAACTGACTCGGCTCTGGAGTCGGATCGTCAAAAGTATCCAAGCAATCGGCGAAAGCTACATCCGACTCATCATCCTCATCTTTTGATTGTCCTAAAGAGGGAAGGACTGACATGCCCAGCTAGGCCTCTATGTCATCGAAGATGTAGGGGGATGCACTTTCTGCATGATTTATGCTTTGTTCGTTCCTAAGGATCTCGCAAACTGTCTCATGTACAAGATTCTCTCTAGCAGAGATGGACTCATCGGTGCTAGATGGGTTTTGTCTCTATGGCCCAACAGTGTATACATGAACACAGTATGCTTCTGACGAAGTGTACTCGATGCTTGATTCGAAGTCTGGCCTCTGTCACCTTTTCTGCTTCATCTCGGGTTCCTCATCTCCGTCTGGAGTTTGGAACTGGATTTTCCCGACCTTATAATCAAATAAGGCCCCTATTGTTCTAAGGAAGGAACTTCCAAGAATGATATGGGAATCTCTCCAATTTCGAGGGGTCTCCATATCAAGGATTGTAAAGTCCCCCATGTAATCCCTACCCTCTACATTGATGATAATGTTTCTCAATTCTCCCTTGGACCTCTTGGTTAATTTGTTTGCAAACTGGAGTAAAGCTCTGGATTTACTAAGAGGTCCTAGATTTAGCCGCTCATAAAGGGCTGTAGCATCAGATTAATTAAAGATCCATTATTCATGAGAGTGCATCCAAACGTAGTGTCATCGACATGACTCACCACATAATAGGCACCCTTGTCCTTCGTTTCCTTGGAAACACATTCTTGATGGTGCAAGTAGTGGCTACTGACAAAACATGCTTCTCAACACGGCCCTGCAGACCTTATTAGGCATGCATCTCACCTTAAGGTAATTCTGTAATGCTGGTGTCATATCCACATACTTATCAAATAGGGTTGTGACCTTGATATATTTGTTGCAAAACTCAGCCATCTCAGGGTCATCATTTTTGATTTTTTAGATTTCTTCTTTCCACCCTTAAGGGCATTGATGAAACCCGATTTCATCATAACAATTCTCCATTTTTAACCCCCTTGCTTAAAGATGTGTCAATAAAAACCAGATAAAGTCCTATAATTATCAAGAGTCTTGAATAAATTAAAAATCACAAAAAATGGCAAAAGTAAAATGCGTGGTATTTTTAGCCTTAAAAATACCCTCAAAAATCTTTTTTGGCTTTAGTTGACCTCATCTCCATTTTCGGTCAACATGAAACTTGTAGATCTCATCGAGATCTACAACTTTCATGTTTTGAGTTTTCTCAACTTCGGCCATTTATCCCCTCAAAAATAAAAAATCCTCTCTGAACAATCTGATTGGGCCACGTGGCCCGTTCTGGTGGAGCCACGTGGCCCGGCCTCTTTGTAGCTTCCGCCCTCGCCCAACACCGTTGGATCTTCTTCTTGATCCAATGGCTAAATGATCTCCACGCACGCCTTGGTCCCCTGCCGTCTGATCTTCCCCCATCTCAGATCTACACAGCCCGTTAGCACCTCACCCATATCTTGCCACGTGGCGCATTATGCGCCGTCCGATCGTGCCTTCACCTTTCCATCTGAATCGCTATCGCCATGTCAGATTCCAACCCTCCGATCTATCCCTTAGTTTGATTAGGGTCGTCCACTTCCGCCGACCCTTGCGCTCAACACGTGGCGCATTGACACCCTTCGATGAGGTTGACTCGGATAACATCACGACCGCTCTTGAGCGCCCAAATTCTAGCCATTGGATCTCCAGATCCAACGGTCACAGGTCATCGTCAACCTCCCGATATCCTCTCTCTCCCACTATTCCATCTCGCGAACCACGCTCCCCCTTTCCATTTCCTCCACCATCTCCGACTACCTCTCTCCTCGCCAACCGCCTCACGGTCTTCACCCATCTCCCCCCTTCCTTGCGGGCACGACCACCATCCACGAGCCTCCCCCTATCACTCCATATCTCCCTCGCAAACCATGACTGCACCTCACCAACTGCTGACTCCCCTCCTTCAAATACTCTGCCTCCTCCACCAATAACCTCCGTCCATCTTTACGTGGGGGATCGCCTAGCCCTCCTCTACCTCCCTGTGACAGGGGGAGGTGGCCTGATAGAGCAATGACGACGAGTACCTCCGGTGTTTACCCACCGCCAACCACAGTGGTGCTGCGGAGCTCCAAGCCCGCTCGAGCTGCCCCGATTGGCTGACGGGGTCCAGCGAAGACCCGGGGATCTTCTCAACCCCAAACCCAAGCCACTCCGCTCCGCTCGACCTCAGGTAAACCCTCTCCGACTTCCTCTGTATTTTTTCTAATTTTCGCCTAATTAATTGGGCTTCTTCCGATTATTTCATCCTCCATTGAACCCCCTCCGAGCTCCTTCGTGCAACCCCCTTTCATGCGCTTCATCCGATCACCCTTCTCCGTTCTTCCACACCTCAGCCACCGTCAACCCACCTCCTCTCCGATCGCCGGAGATGGAGCTCCGGTTCCTCGCCTCCGTCCGCTCGCATGGAACCTCACACAACTGACACGCACGCACACTAACTCCCCTGCATGCATAGAATGGCTGGACTTAACCAGCAGATGCATGAGTTTCAATGGCCGGAGCGACATCAGAGTGGACTTTATCCACATCGTCCACGACATCCGAACTCCGATGGCTTGTTCCAGAAGGACCAGCATCTTCTCCGAGATCCCCGCTACTTCGACGACTTTACATGGCGCTCGGGGAAGGTTCACTGTGTCCGAGATGGAGCGACGGAGCGGGAGTTCCTTCGCCAGAGCTCGGCTTCCGCCGCCAGCTGAAGATGAAGAAGGAAGTACAGGCGCTGTTGGATGATTCCTCTCGAGGTTTATCCAACAGCGCAAATGCAGCCACGTCGTTCCTGAACGCCAAGTACAGGTGCCGTTGGATCCTCGTGATCTAACGGTCTCTGGTTGACCACGTGTGGGCACCGAAGATCATCTAAGCCTCATCGCCAGAGCTCAGGCTTGGAAATCCCGAGGCTACACCGAACCTGAATCAAGCCTGGGCCTACCATCCGAGCCTAGCCGAAGCAGCATCCGAAGCTACATCGAGCCCGCAGCATCAACCGGGCCTCAGAGTGCGTCCGAGCCTGAGAGCGCACGTGTTTTGCATGTGCGAACTTGGGTTATTTGCAGAGAGGCCCTTCAAAGTTTCCCAATTTGCAGATAGGTCCTAACAACACGTGCAACCATACGCGCCTGGGGTATTTTGCATTTTGACCCCTGCAGGTTTCAATAATTGCAAATATGCCCCTGCGCATGTGGTTTATTTACAGGGAAGGCCTCGTGCTTTATTTTTATTATATTTTAGTCCCTCCCAGGGACCTGTTGTAGTTATCTTTTCATGTTTTCTTGCGTTTATGCCCTTGTCTTCTTTATTGCATATCTTGAGCATCGTATTTCCATTTGAGTTGATTCCAGTTTCATTTTAAAGCTTGTTTGATGAACTTTCTAATGGCATGTTTATTTTATATGATGGACACATTAAATTTTGATGTATTATGTTGATCTCCATGTGTCTCTTATTACTTAACTTATGCCTTATTCAAATCAAGTTTGTCATCTCAATTAAATCTGAAATTGATTCATTGTTTATTTGGCTCATTACTCTGATGTAGGTCATATTTTCATTGCATCTCATTGCATTTATTTGCATGTAAAATAAAATTTAAAAAATGCATGTTTACTTTTGTTTTAATGCATTGTCTCATCCTCACGCATTATTTGACCTATTTTGCTCTAACTTAACACTTATTTAAATAGATAAAAATCTGGATAATTACGAGAGAGGCTCGTGTCCCTGAGTTCGACCTTGGTTTCTTGCCAAGTGAAATAAAAAAATGACCATCCGATTCTTATTGACATATCAATTAGATGGTCTTTGATGGCCCAATTCGGCCCGATTACAATGATACATTAAGTGTTAAAACCACATTATTAATGGGCCGATTTCACGGTATATCAGGCACGAGGGAAAGGGATTATTGAAGACAACTCAGATTCTGAAGCTTCATTCAAACGAGAAAATGAGTTCTGTACAGGACTGTGACCATGACTCTGACTCTTACTCGGACTCGGACTGGAAAGAAATTCATGTAATGAAATAGGTGGTGCATCTACTGCTACTCCTGGTGCGTACTCTTCGGATGGATGTGCGAGCTCTTCATCAGGCTCGCTTGATTCATTGCTGGTGCTCCTCTCTGTCTTTTTTTTTTCTTTTTGTCTTTGTGTTTTGAGGACTTTAAAATCCTCTTATTCTGTTGTTGAAGGTGATGGTGGTGGTGATGCTGCTCCTCTACCTCCAAGTTCTCCTCAAGAAGAGACTTGGTGATAACTTCCTCATATTACCGTTCCCGATCATGTATGGTCACGGTCCTTCTGCTCCCGAGGGACATATGATTAACATTATCATACGAAAGGATCTCATATTTAGATAGAGAATACTCTGAATAATATACCTGATCTCGTGGTCGATACTGACCCTGATTCAGGCTATTGGGGTTTGTCCTGAACCTGGACGAGAATTTGGGTCTTGGTGCCATCTGCTGATCCTGATGGCATGAGATACAGTTCAGATATGTTCTTATGTCTTGGTAATCATTCTGCATCTGCTAAACCATATCGGTCAAAGTATGGATGGCCAAGGTTAGGGACCCTAAATAACTAGTAGGAGGGGTCTACTGCTTCTACTGACTAGAGGATGAATTATTCCGCTGTTTATATTGGACATGCTAGCCTTATCGGTACTGCTATGGTGGGACTGTGAGGTGTAAGTTAGTGGGGGGCCCTGCTGGCCCGAGTGGAATGTGCATTGATGTCGGTGCTGCTGAGACCGGTATCCTTGTCCTAGCCGAGACTGTACAAAGTGCGGTGTGGGGAAGGAGATGGTTTCCTAGTAAGCTAGGGGGGTCGGTGTTGCTGACCACTCCTTATCCCCAACTGTCTGTCGATGGGTTCATGGTTGTACTATAGCCCGTTTATCTCAAACACCTGCGGAGGCTCCTCGTAGACTGACTCCACCCGTGGTGGTGCATGCTGCTCTTATTTAGTGTACTGCTGCTCCTTAACCTAGCTGCTCTGAGGACCCTATACCTACTCCTGTATTAGGTGAACTCGATGTACATGTGCAGATGGCGCAGAAGGGGTAGGTAGTTATATCTTGGCTAGCTTCTCAGTCAATTCCTCCAATTGTTTCAGAAATCGTGAAAGTACCTCAAGGTTAGTGACCCTCTTGTGGATTTGTTTTACCATGGTGAGCTTATCATCTATTATCCCCATGCTAGGGATGAAGTCATCTGTCAGATCTGCTACAGTCCTCCTAGGTGTCTCATGGGATAGGCTTGAGGGAGACACTTGATATGCCCTGGTGGTCTAAGATCTGCCTATTTCTGCCATCTGCTCTAGGATCTTCCACACAACATCTTCATTTTTATTTAGATAGCTACATACACAAGCTGCACTCACAAATCCCTGCATTTCATGGGTCATACCACATAACAAGGTATGGACTAAGATCGCTTTGGTAATGCCATGGCAAGGACATTTTTGTATCAAATCATTGAATCTATCCTAAGCTTCATGGAATGGCTTGTGGGGACCTTGGGAAAAACTAGTGATCTTTGTCCTCGTCTGGTTAGTCCTACTGAGTGGGTAGAACTTCTTCAAAAATAAATCTTTGAATCGCATCCAGGTCGTACATCTAATCCCGATATTCTTCAGCCAATGGGCAGCCTTATCTTCTAAGGAAAACATGGTAGCCTTCAGCCTGATGTAATCTTGTCCAACCCTAGGATGACTAAGGTTGTTACATACCAACTCGAAGTCTCTCAAGAAAGTATATGGTTCTTTTGTGGCATTTCCATTAAACTTCGGTAGCATTCCAAGGAAATGGGGCTTCAGCTCAAATGCTTCTGGTGGTACCCCAAGTACGAGCCAACTATGTATCTCATTTTTAGCTGGGTTGTAGGAATCTACCATCGGTCTGTCTATTCCACCCACCTCAATGA
Organism: Ottelia alismoides; assembly: GCA_037367405.1. Taxonomy (NCBI): domain Eukaryota; kingdom Viridiplantae; phylum Streptophyta; class Magnoliopsida; order Alismatales; family Hydrocharitaceae; genus Ottelia; species Ottelia alismoides. The sequence continues at coordinate 131,779 of JAZKJV010008722.1, read as the reverse complement.
TATGTCCCATCCTAGCCATAAGTCTGCATTCAACTACTCAGCTCGAGCTAAACGAGCAAGGATTTGCTACATGGTGTCATCTCTGTACTCCTCTTCGTCAGGGTTTCTTTTAGGAGGCATCTTGATTTTGGATTTATCTTCTTCACCGGGTACAACAATGTGGTCTAGATTAGAAAGGGATTTAGGAATGAAGATATTCGTACCGAGGTGAAGGTCTTCCTCATTTAGATGAGAGGAGAGAAAAGCGATGGTTTAAGGGTGACCATCCGAAGAGTGAGAGATCCCAAACTCAAGATGATCATGAGCTCAAGTTGGCCCAAGTTGCGCTTGGGCCGATGAAGATGCACTTCGTGAGGGGTTCAATGAGAGATTTGCGAAGCTTGAGTAAATACCCCCCAGTCAGTCATCTTCGATAGTAAAAAGAATCGGGAGCACAAGTGTGTAAAGATAGGATTTGACTCCTACCTAAAGCAAGCAATTGAATCACAAACCCAGAGTTCACAATCAACACCCAAAGTCAGGTCCGATTAACTTGGTTGATTTTATGTGTGATTTTCAAGCAAATAGCAAGGATTACGTGATGGCCTAAAGGGAAGTTGGCTCAATGCTGGATGCATCTCCCCTATTTAACCTGTCGCCTAAGGTACCAACACCCTTCTTCTTTTCACTCCTATCACCGGTTTACTCAGTTAATACTGATGAAGTTCAGGGACATGCCCCTATCTACCTATCGAAGTAGGCAGAGGCTGACAAGGATTGTCACTTTGCCTTGGCGGGTTACTAAGCAACTTGTTGCGTCGCACCACTGCTTCACCCCTATATACTTACCGAAGCAAGCGGAGGCTACGTGGTGTTGGTAAGTTGAACTTTGAGTAGTTCAGCCTGTGATATTTACTAGGAGCAGGGTACGTTGATATGGAAGGTGGGATTTGGGCTCTATCGTAAGGTATACACACACACACACTATGTACCCTCAATCAGCCTGAAATCAAGGTCGGGGTTACTCTCCCGCAAACAGAATTTCCAGATTTAAGTTGATGTTTTTGGTCAATTCGATTAGCAGTCCTGATTTTAAGTTAGATGACCACTTGATTAGTCCAATACACAAGGCACAATTATCGTTCAATCCCAATTTCCTTTAATCCTAAGTTATAAAACCAAGGGGGATGGAGTCATGAAAAGCTAATGCACGATAAAATGACGATATATCCCAAGTTCAGAAGACTTACACTGATCCTCACGCTCTATATGAGGGATGTAAAATAGAATTGAAATTTTAACATTAAATTAATGCAAGCAATGAAAAGCCACTCCTAGACATGCAGTTCTATTAGAGAGTGTAGAATGAGTTTAAATTTGGCTAAAGTTCTGCGGTCTAAGTGTGTCTTTTAATGGTGAAGTGTGGTCTTAGATATTACGAGCACAAACATACCTAAGAAGCTCTAAGAGCCGCGAGTGCAGGTTCTATCCTACGTCAAGCAACCAGATGACACATGGAGTCTTTTTATTATTCAGTTACACATGCAAGAACCCAAATGGGAACCACATTAAATGTAGACTATTTTTACAAGTTCTCTCAAAGCCACTTAGTTCAAATCAATGTGGGTTCTTTGGCTCGCATGACGAATCGCCTTCGATGCCTTGTGTTCCTCGCACAAAAAATAGATAATGGTCAGAGAGAATGACACAAAATAAACAAACATTGAAAATAAAGAGAGAGTTATTCATAAGAAAAACTGGGGATCATACTACCTGGGGATGGAAAACCTAAATTCTATATGATCTAAAAATTAACCTAAGTTGTGCCTTCCAGATAAAGACACCATTTGACAACCACAAATCTACCCTTTTAATTATATCGAATTAAATGCATTATAGTCGGATAGATTTGGATCAATTAAAAACCACTTAAGCCCAAGGTCGTACTCAGGGAAGCAACTTTTTCCTTAGATTTATTTAAAGTCGATCTAGATTCTAGGTTTTTATAGAAGCATTTTTTGGTATTTTTAAAATGCAATTAAAAATACGACATAATTTTGGGCTATTTTGAGGGACGAAATTGTCAATTACGTTCAAATAATGTCCAAATATTCTCAAACTTGGCTAGAATGTGACAAATGATGAAATTAAGCTACTTCATTTATTGGAATTTTTTTGCTCAATATAAATTAACTAAAAATTAAATATGAATGCAGAGTGATTTACACAAAATAATTTTAATAAATACAAATTTAAATTATTTTGAGAAACTAAAATTATCCTATATACTTCTATGTGAGTGGAATCCAGAAAATTATTAGATCTCAAAAATAATTAATGTATGACTTATTAAAAATTAATTAAACAAATCACCAATTAATTTGTTGTGACCTTGATATGCGTGCAAATAACATGAATTTGGTTACAAAGTAAAACTACTCTAACTCTACCTACTTTGAATTTTTCACAATTTTTAGAGCAAGGATGAATTTACTATTGAATTAATGGAAAGCATTGAGCAAAATATATAATTTTCCACAAAAATAAATATAATAAATAATACTTAGCTCTCAAAAATCAAACCAACATTCACAATGATGAAGCATTAAGTGTTCTACAATATGTAATTTTTAAAATGACAATATGATGATAAATGACAGTTTAAATTAAAGTGTAAATATAAGGTCCTAAATACAATTACAGAAACAAAATTGATTAAAGAAACATGCACAAGGACTATGATAAAATTACCTAATAGAGGGCGCTTATGCAAAATGCCTAGTGGGAGGCATGCATCACATGTGCCTCTAGAGCAGGGGTCGTAATGTAATTATCATGGAGTCTCGTGGTTGTTTGCAATTTATACCTCTTGCTCGTGCAAGGCATGTGACTTAGGATGACCTTGGAATTTAATGGAACTGGAGGGCCTCTAGTGTAACTATCCCTCGTGCCTCATGTGTCTCAAACGTGAGGAGTGGTCTAGGAGGTGCTTGAACGAGGGTGGAGTCGACCGAACACGGGGGCGTTGGAGGCGAGCTCGGCCAAAGGGGCTGTTGTAGGGCAAAGTTGTTGGCGGGGATGATGACAGGAGGTCGATGGTGCTCCTCCACATCGATGGATGGTGGCGAAGGTCCTTCTTGTGTCGAAGAGGCGATCTCCACCTCCGTCAACACATGACGTGAGGTGGAGCAAAGGCCCAAAGTCGGTGTCGGAGGATGAGCAGCAGGCGAAGCTGCTTACGGGCAGAGGTGCTAGTGGTCATCGAGGGTTGGAGAACGACGAAGAAGCAGCACGGTGCGGCTGCGTGGTGCTGACGACTGAGCCTTTGATGAGTCTGCAAATGCCCTAAGTTAATTTGCGTGAAGTAATCTTTAAAAATATGTCGTTTCGTTGTAGGTGGTAGTTCGGAATCAGTCAAGAAATAACCACAATAATTTATTCAATTTTATTTGGCATGGTTTTATGTTTATTTTACGAGGGCAAGTCCCAAGATCGAACTCAAGGCGGTAAAGGAACAACCTAGAATTTTGTCTATCAAAGTTCATGCATGGTTTTTGAAAAAATATTTTTTGGTATTTTTAATGTAATTTTGGGTTGCAAATGCAATTGGGGTGAATTTTAGGGACTAAAAAGTAATTTTCAATCAAATGATGTCCGAAAATATGAAACTTGTCCAAGATGATAATAATGATGAAATGAATGCACTGTAATGTTCTTAGAATTTTTGGATGCAAGATAAATTTTTTACGAATTTATGAGTGCAAAGATGATGAATTTCAATAATTAATAATGATAAATATTAAACCTAAATATTTTTAAAGAATAAAATTATCCAAGATCTATCACTAGGTGATTGATCTCACAAAATCCTAAATCTCAAAAATACGAGATTTAATACCTATTAAAAATTAAAGATTAAAATATGAAAAATGATTTTTACAAGATAAATATGCATGCAAATGCACTTCTTTTTAGGCATGATGTTAAACACAATTAATCCTCAAATATGTGATTTTTTTGCAATTTTTAAAGCAATGGTTAATCTAATGTGAATTTCCAAGCATAAAATGGGCAAAATATGCAATTTATCACAATAATATTAATATTTAAATAACCACATATCACAAAAAATCGCAAGCATGCCATGACGTAGAGAATTAATTGTAAAACAAAATGCAAATTTTTGAATAATAATAATGCAATGAAGCAGTTCAAAATAAAAGGGAAGCACATGTGTATCAATGCAATAATACAATAATTAAATAAAAAAGAAAAGCGGTGGAAGGATCTAAATGTGATTACCAATCCCTCGAGGGTCTATGCTGTAAAATTTCCAGACGGTCACGTATGACGCATGTGACCCCTAGGATGCGGGAGTCGCTTGTAATTTGCCAATCCTCAGGGGAACTTCTTGCAAAATTTCCCATGAAGGGGGGCTTCTGTGTTGATCTGGCAGGACTGGAGGGGTGGAACTGCAATGTTCCCTCCCACGCACGTGCTGCGCACGTGAGAGGGCCTCAGGCCTTGAGCACGGTGGTTGCTTGGCAGAGCTTCTGGTGCTAGTGAAGGGCTACGGAGAAATGGCGGAGTTGATGAGGAGTGGCGTCAGTTTACTAAGGCAGCAAGCGACGAAGTGAGGAGGCAGAGATCGGTGAAGAATCAAGTGGACGACACACGACCGTTGGTCATCATAGGTGAGAAGCTTCACAGGGAGATTGGTGTTGATGAAGATGGAGGCTTGGTGAAGCTTCTGGAGGCGAATTTGAGCAGCTATCAAAGGTGAGTTGGTGGTGATGGTGAAGTCGAAGGGGGATTATTGGGTGGAGCAGAGAAACGTTAGCTCGACATTGCGTTGATGAAGGCGATTGAAGTTGGAGATGGAGTCATGTTAGAAGGGATGCGTTAGGTGGTGACGTTGGAAAATCGATATCAGAGGATAAGGTAGTAGCGGAGATGGGTACATTGTTGCATCGTCATTGGCTCAACGACGGGGGTCGGAGCAGAGCAGCTTCGCGCGAAGACAATGGTTGCACGTTGTAACGAGACACCGGGCCTCGGATCTTGCAGCGACAAGATGAAGTCTGGGTTGTCACTACCAGAGTTCTCTCCTTTAATGTGTAATCGGCGGATTCTTGAAGATGGGTGGGTAGCTTAAATAGGAGAAGATGGTGATGATCAGAAGGGGATCGCGTGATTGTGGGACAGGATGCGATGGGATTTTGCGGCAGCCCCAAACAAGGAAGGCGGCGATGATGGAGGTTGACTACGCGTGGAGGGTCGACGAAAATCGTAGGGTACATTGGCGGTTGATTTGGGAAAGGAGTGGGAGGAAGACGAGGTATAGAACCCGTCCGATCGGCTGAGATCGAGTGATCCTGATCTCGCCACGTGGCAGCAAGTGGAAGCGAGAAGTCAGGCACGTGCAGTGCGCGTGCGTAGGCGGCTGATGAATACCCATTCATCACTCTTTATTCTTTTATTTTAGCTACAAAACCTATGCAAAACACATGTAGATACTTGTAAATAGCAATAATTATCATTCAGCATGCATTGTGTAAATATGCATTAATTTAGCATGTTTTTGTACATAAATAAAAGAATAAAGAAATAAAAAAAGAGAGGGAGATATTTAGAATAAATATTGAGCGACCTAATCCCAAGGGAGGGCCCAGCATGGGCCGGACCGCAAAAAGAACCCAAGTAGAGAGAGATAGGGAAGCTCATGTGTATATATACGTACCTGTATATAAATAAAAATATTTTCCTCTAAATAAAATAAAAATGTATTTTTGTGAATATGTATATATTTGTAAATATTAAATTAAAACAAAATTTAGAAAAACAAAACAAAAATAAAAATAAATAAAAATTCCTTCTTCATTGTTTATAGACACAATGTACATAGAACCATATATCTATTTATTTCTCTTTATAAATAAATAAATAAATATCCAATAAAAATATTTTCTCATCCCATATTTCATGGTGTAAATAAATAAAGTAAAAACCATAAAAATAAAAATAAAATAAAAAGAAATAAAATAAAAATCAAAATCAACATTGTATATATACCATGTAAATATATATATATATATTTATTTACTCTACGTAAATAATAAATAAAAATAAAATAAAAATACCAAATTATTCCAAATTTTATTCTATAAATAAATAAAATATAAAATTGGAATAAAATGTATAAAAATAAATAATTAAAAATCAGAAATAAAAAATGCATATTGTATATACCTATATATAATAATACTATAGTGTACATACAATATTTTTATTTCAAAAAAATAAATAAAAATCACAAAAAAATAGTTTAAAAATAAATAAACAATTTTCATATATTAACTTTTTTCAAAAATAAGTCATTTATTATTTTAAAATGAATTTCCAAATAATTATTACGTGGCTGCACCTGATTGGTCCACGGGGAATGTTGACCTCCGGTCAACTTCCCCCCTAGACCACTTTTTCCAGCGGATCTCGCTTATGACCCGATTTCGCCCATTTTTCTAGCGATGATCCGACTACCTCCCACCTAAACCCCGGGCTCCGATCCTCCAGGAGACATTCACGATTCACGCCCGTGGTGGATTCTAGGGATCCGAGCTCCACAAATCCATTCCTGACCTTGTCTTCTCGGACCCTTCACCATATTTAGCTGAACCTCCAGCCGCCATTCCTCTCCATCTTTGGCGTTGCTTCTTCCACCTAGGACCTCCACCCGATTCCTTCGAGTGACAGCGTTGGATTGGCGTGTTGCAGAGAGGAGGAGAAGCTCCGCGCCACTGATCCGGCGTCTCTTTGTCATCGTGCGCCGCCGTGAGCAGCGCCTGAGCCTCGGGCCTTTGACGACCCTCCAGGCGACGACCAGAGCTCCGCGAGCTCATCCCCAGTCGATATCCTCCACCAGGTAGACCTGATTCTTCCCATATTTCTTGAATTTTTGATTACCCCCAAATCGACCGTCCGCCATCGTTCATCGAATACTCCAGCTCCGATCATCCATTCCATTGCCTGACTCGATCGTCATCTCCGCCATACTCCTATTCACGTTCTAAGCCTGTCCATCCAACCCAGTTCGCCCCGGTACTGGGAGTCCACCCTCCTCCGCCGTCGCATCATTGGAGGGTGCCACCCCGACGCATCCACGCCCCCATTTCGCCCCTCACTGGGTCAAGGCACTTTGCCCTCGACCCAGCATGCTTGCTGTGCTCTTTTTCAGGTTAGGAGAGACCCATCTGAGGGTCTATGCTTTCAGGCACAGGAGCCCAGCTCCGCCTTCATCGTCGGAGCTCCTCGGAGCCTCCTGGTGTCATCGAAGGAGCCCACCAGCTGCGGAGCGTCGAGGCGGAGCCATTCCGTACCTTAGCAGCAGCAGAGGAGGACCCCAGCGCGAGTATCGAGCCAACGAACTTCGCCGGTGACCTGTTCTTGGAGCATCCTCCGTCACCGTCTGATCGAGTCCCCTCGCCCAGTTTTGATCTGGAGCGTCCACGTGCGAGGAGCCAGCCACCGTTAGATCTATCAGAGACCCGATCAGGACCGTCCAAGCCAACGAAGGGGTGCCCTTGATCCACGACCGCCAGATCTTCCACGTGGCACCCCCTCAGCCATCCAAGTTAATAAACGGTAATTTACCCTTAGGCCCTTCTTTCTTATGTTTTTGTTCTTTAGTCCTGTAAATATTTTATATAGTTCTTTTTAATTAGGTTAAATTACACTCTGGACCTTTATGTTATTGTCATTTGCATATTAGTCCTCCTATATGTGAGCCACATGCTTCGACACGTGAGGGTTTGGTAAACTTGCACTTTCTACCCTATAGTTCCTAGATGTTATTGTTTCCATGTATTTAAATTGGAATGACATTTAGGCCCCTCCGTGCCTCAGCCACGTGCTTCGCGCATGATTGTCTGGGCTTTTTGAATGTTGGGCCCTGGGCTTTTATGCCGTGTTATTGATTAGGCCCTGGACTTAGTTTTTATTACATATAGGTCCCTCTGCACTATGTGCTTGTTTTTTATTTAAATAAAATTTCAAATTTAACCCAAATCGCGTGAAAATTGGATACTTGGCTCCTGGCACTGTGTCAAATTTTCACAAATTTTTCGATACATTTTTGTGGCTTTTTATTATTTTTAAAAATTCAAAAACCTCTATTTTGCCTCTGTTCAGATTATAAAATCCAAAAAAAATAACAACCCTTTTAAAAATTCCAAAAAAATTAAGTTTTGTTTGTTTATGCTTGTTTGATTTTCTGTGCATTTTTGGCTATTTTTGGATTTATAAAATTCTTAAAAATTTAAAACCCTTAAAAACTTATAAAAATTCTATAAAATCATAGAAAATTCAAAAATTCATAAACTCTTCTTCTGAATTTTCCTTTTTATTTATAGTTTTCATAAAAATTACCTCTATGCTCTTCCAAGACCATTTTAAATTTTAATTTGGTCCTCTAAGCCTGACTGGACAGTTTGCTTTTGTTTCTGCCTTCTTTGATTTTTATAAAATTCCATAAAAAAGATATAATTCTCAAAAATTCATCAAAAATAGTAAAAAATATATAAAACATAAAAATATTTTTGTTTGGATTTTTGGATCATTTTTGAGTATTTAAATAATTGGTTGAAGTTGATTGTTTTTGTTGTTTTCTTATTTTCCTTCATAATTAAAAATCCAAAAAATATAAAAATATTAAAAACCACCAAAAAATATTTGTTTTATTTTCTTTTCTTTTTCGACTACTTCGTAGGCCGCAAAGACAACTCGTGCTCCTTGAGACTGAACCTGGGAGCTATACCAGGTTAATCACATAGCGAGACCATTGTTTTTGATTTTCTTTGATTTTATCTGTTTGATTGGTGGTCTGATTTTGTTTCTTGATTGAGCTCTGAGTCCCGAGTGATTGAGGTCGCAACGACCTTAGTGATTATTTTTACCTTAGTCTATCAGGCGGCTCGTCAGAATGGCACCGTTGCCAGGGAGCACAGCTTAGTAGTCATATTTTCTCGGTTTTTATTTTCTTTTGATTTTCATGGCTTTCCGCAGCTTTTTCTTCATCCTCGGCTTTTCGCGGCTTTTTGTCTTTCTTTTATTTTTATTTTCTTTCATTTTCTTTTATTTTTCTTTATTTTCCTTTATTTTTGTTTTTGGTTGTTTAGCTTGTTATTTTTATTTCCATTTTTGCACATATACCTTTTTTCTTATTTTATCTGCTTTATTTGCTTGGTTTGACACTTTGTTGTTTTCTTGCGAGGGCCCGAGGACCGAGGCAGCTCCTTTCGAGGAGCCGATGCAACTGCGGCAATCGGAGGCGGCTCCCTTCTACACGGAGCCGCAGGAGAGCGCGAGGAGGCAACAGAGTGCGGGATTAGTGTAGTGTTAACTTAGGTTTATTTACATCTCATTTGAACTATTGTTGTAATAATACAGGGACAGGACACTCAGACTCAGACTTAGACTCTCGGGGTCTGTTTCGTCGAGCGCCGGTGTGCTCGGGGGATCCCTCGGCTTTTTCGCGGTTTTCACGTGGCTTTTACCGTTTATTTACTGCCTTACTGTTTATCGCGGATTTCAGCCCCTAGCCTTAGGATTTTTGCTTGACTGTGACGTAAATAAATAGGGTCCACACACCTTAATAACATTGCATGTACCTATAGATTGATTAATTGGACCAACATAATAAACATTAATTAAAAGACTATTTGGTCACCTGAGGGGTCACGCGCCGCTAGAGGTCGTATACAGCGCTGGCAGGACCCGTTGTGGCGAGCACCAATCGGCATCCGAGACCGGACACCGACCCCTATTGATTGACCACTTAGCCACTGTTCTGTCGAGTAGAAATGCTTGCTTAGGGCTTGGATTTCCGCCTACATCATTTAGGTAGTTTTATTTCTTTCTTTCAATTCTGCGCGGATCATCTTGCATGTAGACTGTTGGAGTCAGGTACGCATTTCTTACTCTGCATGCATCATTGATTCTCGCGCATCGACTTTTTCGACTTCTCCCCCTGTTTTTGGACTTAAATAACCAGGAGAATCGAAAAATTCGTTAGGCGTTTGTTTTTATTTGAAAAATACCTAAAAATTCAAACCATAAAATTGGGGCTGTTAACTCTATTCGACCCTAAAAGACACTCACCTGAAAAAATATGTCTTAGGGAGAGCAACCCCCTCCTTGTATGGTTTGCTTGTGCGAGAGAGTGACCTGCACCCTAGGATAAAGCCACATCTGGGCCCCTTTCAGACTACTGCTTCTGGGCTAGTCGTTCTCTAGTGAGGATCTCTCCGGTCTCCGGTAAAGCGGGCGGCGATATCCTTAACAGAGCGAGCCGATCGGGTAGCCGGTAAACGGTCCGCAGCTTGTACTGGCTGGGAAAGATCTAGTTCGGGATTGGGCCAGTCTCCTGGGGGAACCAGATTCCCAACAGGTCACGTAATCGCTCTGCCATCTTGACTTGATCACCTAATAAAAACTGACAAGATAATTGACCGAACTCTTACGGTCTTCAGCTCGCGTTGAGTAGGTGAATCAGGGGTTTGCTTGCTGACCATTGTTGTTTCCAGATCCCATCCGCCCGACTCGCCAGATCAAGATGATGGGTAGAAGGTCCCTTAAATAGCCTCTGAATGCACCGCTTCCCAGCACTTCTGCTCGCTCATCTAGGTTGGTTCACGAGAGTCAAGACCCGCTCTCCAAACCCAAGTTCGACTCTGCCCTGTCCCCCCTCGACCACAATTCTCCCAGTTCCGAGATACCAGTACCAGATGAGAGACTACCGTTAGATGATTTATCGGCACCTGAGTTTGGGTCTTTTGCCTTTGCAGAGACCATGGCCGGCAGCAGTGACAATCACACCAGAGGTCCCCAGCCAGAGCAGACATTCATCTTGGACCAGGGTGCGATCAACTCCACCCTGATCGCCTCCCTCGAGACAGTTCAGCAGCAGTTGAGGGATCAGGGAGCTTTCATGATAGAGATGAGGTGTGAGATGGAGCAGATGAGAGCAGACCGCGATCAGCACGGGCCAAGAGACGGGCCGAGGAGACTCGATGATGCAGCAGCAGCCGCAGCAGCTGCCGCAGCAGCGGCAGCACCGGACCAGCCGAGACCGATGCGGGAGTTACACAACCCCGGATCGACTTTGACGCATTGTTGGGTCGTTCTTCCAGCTATCGTAGGGGAGTTCAAGTTCCCCCCGAACACTTTGTATCTCCTCCCCCGATTCCATGGGCTTGCCATTGAGGAGCCCCATCTCCACCTACAGGAGTTCTTGATGATCTGCAGCATAGTCCACGACAGACAGGTGGACGAGGATACTATCTGCATGATTGCCTTCCCCCTTCTCACTAGCAGACAGAGCAGCCACCTGGCTGAAGCACTTGGGGAAGTTTGTCTACACCTGGGAGCAGCTCCACACCGAGTACTTGAACAAGTACTATCCACTCGGGCAGACGAATGCAGCGAGGGCCCTGATCAGCAACTTCTCCATGCTCCCCAATGAGCAATTCCACGAGGCATGGGAGAGGTTTAGAGAGTTGACAGATCGATGCCCGCACCATGAGATCTCGAAGCCGAACCTTGTTTAGAGCTTCTTCTGCAGGCTAACACCAGAGCTACAGGGCCTGGTGAATGCTTCTTGTGGCGGGTCCTACTTCGCCAAGGACAAGGACCAGGTCTGGGCCATCTACGAGGAGATGGCCGAGAACTATACGGTGATGTCCCAGACCCGCCTCTACACACAGGAACGCCCTCAGCTACAGACCGTGTAGTACCAGAGGATCGCACGGGTTGACGCCGGTCCATCCACTTCATCAGCGGAAGCATCACAGGCCGAGTCCACAGCCGCCGACATGGGTATCATCAGCGAGAAGCTGGATCGGATGGAGATTATAGAGAAGAAGAAGTGCAAGGGTATCACGCAGATGGAGTAGATGGCACAGACTCTGAGTGATCTGAAGACACAGCTCATGTGTCTACAGGAGGCACAGACGGCTTCCCAGCCCCGTCTTCAGGCACGAGGCGATCCGAGTAGCACCGACAGCTCGTCCTAGTGCTCCAGCCACCAGCAGCCTAGACAGGTTCACCTTGTACAGGCAGAGCCGTACCAGCAGTCGCAGCCTTCTTACCAGTCACCACCATCTCCAAACACGCAGATGGTGGTCTACCAGCCGGATCAGCCTCTGGTAGTACTTCTGCCACCCCCGTACGAGTCAGAGCCGTTGATGGATGTCAACGGGATTTCGTATGACCGACCCCGGCCCGGTATCCGACGAGACCATCCCGTATTCCGTTGGTCGGCCGAAGGTGCTAGTTCCCAGCAGCAGCCGTCAGGACAGGGTGGCCAATACGACCATCAGAGAGATCACCAGCCGCAGCAGCCCCCAGTGTACCACCAGCAGCAGCAGTCACAGCAGTATGGTCCTTGTCCCTACCAGCAGGGACATTCTTGGAGGCGTGATCAGCCTCAGCCGCAGTATCATCCTTATTCATACCCCTCTCACTCGCAGCACCAGCCATAGCAGCAGCCTCACTACCAGCGAGGCCACCCGTCAGGTTCTCATGGGCCATCCTATGAGAATCCCGCCTTAGATGACATAGCCTGCCTCCTTACCGATCAGCAGGCTAAATTCAGACAGGAGATGGACGAGTTCCGCCAGGAGATGCAGGAGATTGTGAGAGGGAAGGCCGCCATCCCTGCCCAGATCGAACCGAACCCGAACAACCTCAAGAGGAAGTCTGAGCAGGTAGATTTCACAGAGTATGCCACTCCGAGTGATTCATTTGGTGATATGTCTGCCTATCTTTTTGATACTGACTTTGTCACACTTAGGGGCGGTAGGATGCCAGCAGGCAGCGCCTCGTCTGAGCGACGACCCAAGCCACTTCCAGAGCACCAGGCGAGGAGGAGCGCGGTACTGAGGCAGTGAGAGATGATGATGGTGGTACTGATGCCACCATGGATGCTAATCCCACCGACGGTACTGAGGCCGTCGCTTCACCAGATGGAGGAGGTGGTACTGACGCCACCAGCATTGCCGAGCCAGAGCGCGATACTGATGCCGCGAGTCGACCAGCCGAGGGTGGTGCTGATGCCACCGTTTTTACTTCTGAGAGTCCTGTAGTCTTTCCTTCTGTTCATGTATCTCAGGATACTTCTGGCAATAAAGGAAAGGGTTTGTTTTCTTCTGATCCACCTGTGGTGCTTGATGTATGTATGGATTCTGCCCTTGAGTAGCCTAGACCCTCTCCTAGTCCTTCATCTGAGAAGGACCCTGTGATCCCCTTCCCTAGAGCACTTCACATGGGAAAGGGGAAGAAAACTGAAAATCCCAAAAAGAGGCAGTAGGAAGAGTTCAGCCAGCAGATGATCGGCCGCTTCCACATTCAGCTGACTCTTCAGGAGGCTTTGCAGCACATCCCTCTACTCCAGAGATCACTCAGAGACAGGACCACGGTTAGGAGGAAGCGGAGGAACCACCAGTCAGAGATCCATGTGCTGACCAGAGCCACTTGTTTCGCGATACAGAACTGGTAAGATTCAGGAGCCCCGTATGTCAGATGCCACATCAGAAAGCAGAGGTTCGACCGCACTCTATTAGACAGCGTTTCATCGATCAACCTACTTCCGGCAGTCCTTCTCGACCGCTTCGAGTTGGGCACTCTACGACAGAGCAGGACAGTCCTTCAGTTTGTTGACCGATCTGTCAAGAGGCCGAAGGGGTTGCTGAGGGACGTTGTCGTCATGATTCAGGGCCTGCAATTCCCCTGGACTTTGTTGTGTTGGACATGGAGATACCTGAGTCTGTGACCGATACCCCCATCATTTTATGTCGCCCGTTGTTGGCCACAGCCAAGGCAGTGACCGACCATGATAGCGGGAAGGTATACTTTTACGTCGAGGGCGAGAGTGTACAAATAGAGACGGTCGAGGACATCAGAGTCCGAGATTCAGCATGCTCAAAGCCGACCACTGATTCAGAGCAGACGACAGATGCAGGGCTAGACATCCACCAGGACTGCGACTTTGTGATTATAGATGATGAGGCAGTTTGGACAGATCCAGTCGCACATGCCATCCTCTCACCTTCAGAGTCCGCTGATGCAGAGACACCAGCAGAGTAGAGCTTGGAGAGCGCATTCCTGGTCCAGGATACTTTTCAGTCGGCAGAGCCGGTTCTTGACCGTGAGACATATTTGTTTTGTGATAATGATACAGATCCCTCGGAGTCAGATTTTGATTGGGCAGAGTTTGATGATTTCATACCAGATCTGACTTCTACTGAGCCTACAGCTTGGGAGGAGGTAGATTCCATGCAGAGTAGAGACAGTCCAGTAGAGCAGCCTCCTCCAGATTCAGATTGTGAGCGAGAGTTTCAGTTCTCCCATGCGGATTTGACAGCTTTCACTCAGATTTTTCAGAGGCCAGATCCACCAGCACCCAGTTGTCCAGAGCTGAAGCCACTTCCTGCGTCGCTGAAGTATAGGTTCCTTGCGGGCGAGCATGAGATGTACCCAGTCATTATCTCCGCCGATTTGACTGGAGAGCAGGAATCCCGTTTGATGGGGGTTCTTGAAAAGAACAGCAAGGCGATAGGATGGAGCGTAGCCGATCTCCAGGGGATAAGTCCGACCCTGGTGCTCCCACCATATCTATCTCGAGGAGGAGGCGAAGCCGTCGCGTGAGTTCCAGCGGCGGCTGAACCCGAATTTGAGAGAGGTTGTCATGAAGGAGATTTCGAAATGGTGGAGCACTGATTTTATCTACCCCATCTCTGACTCCAAGTGGGTCAGTCCGTTGCATGTGGTGCCCAAGAAGATGGGCATCACTACAGTTGTCAGCGAGTCTGGAGAGGAGATCGCTACCCGGGTACCCACTTCTTGGTGGGTCTGTGTAGATTACAGACGACTCAACCAGGACACCAAGAAGGATCATTTCCCATGCCCTTTATAGATCAGATCATTGAGAGACTAACAGGGAAGAGCCGCTACTGTTTCTTGGATGGGTACTCTGGCTACAATCAGGTGACCATCGCTCCCGAAGACCAGGACAAGACTACAGTCACATGTCCCTTCGGCACATACGCCTTCAGACGCATGCCATTTGGGCTATGCAACGCCCCTGCGACTTTCCAGAGATGCATGCTGTCTATCTTTTCGGACATGGTGGGGGAGTGCTTGGAGGTCTTCATGGATGATTTCTTAGTCTACGGCGACGGATTCGACTCCTGTCTTGACTGCCTAGACCGAGTCCTTCAGCGATGCATTGAGGTTCACCTTGTGATGCCTTGGGAGAAGAGTCACTTCATGGTGACTCAAGGGACGGTGCTTGGCCATATCATCTCCAACAGGGGCATGGAGGTTGATCCGGCCAAGGTAGATGTCATTAGAAAACTTGTACCACCGTCCAACTTGCGGCAGTTACGGTCTTTTCTGGGACACGTTGGTTTCTACCGTCGCTTCATTTAGGATTTCAGTAGGATTGTCCGACCGTTAACTGATCTGCTGACAAAAGACACCGAGTTCCTTATCGATGACAAGTGTCCTTCGTCGTTTGAGACTCTCAAGAGATGTGTTGTAGAGGCTCCTATTCTTCAGCCGCCTAATTGGTCTCTCCCATTCGAGATCATGACGGATGCCTCCGATTCTGCCGTAGGGGCCGTGCTGGGACAGAGGAGGGATGGAGTCCCATTTTCCATTCACTATGCTAGCCGTACATTGGATGCCGCGCAGCGGAACTACACGGTCACTGAGAAGGAGATGCTAGCCGTAGTTTTTGCCCTAGATAAGTTCAGATCTTACATCATCGAATCTAAAGTGACCTTATACACTGATCATACCGCCATCAGATACCTCATGGAAAAGAAGGATGCCAAGGCCAGATTGACTATATGGATCCTTCTACTCCAGGAGTTTGACATAGAGATTAAGGATAAGCCTGGAGTCAAGAATGTGGTGGCGGATCATCTCTCTCGATTAGAGCATCTTGAGGATTCTGAGCAGACTGAGCCTATTTGTGAGACCTTCCCAGATGAGGTGATCCTTGCTATCGCCTCTCTCCCATGGTATGCCGATATTGTGAACTTTCTTGTTGCTAAGAAAGTTCCACAAGATTGGCCCATGCAAAGGCTTGAGTCCTTCCTCGCGAAGGCCAAGTCTTACCACTGGAAGGATCCCATCCTTTATCAAGAAGGAGGGGATAGTGTCTGGCATAGGTGCATTCCTCAGGAGGAGCACCATAGCGTCCACACTTACTGCCACAAGCTTGAGGCAGGAGGACATCACTCTGGGAGGAGAACGACACAGAAAGTGCTCCAATCCGGCCTATGGTGGCCTACCCTCTTCAAGGACTCTGATGAGTTCGTGAAGAGGTGTACTGACTGTCAGGGGATGGGCACTTGTTGACAGCGTGATATGATGCTGATGCATCCCATTCACTTCTGTGAGGTTTTTGACGCATGGGGCATCGATTTATTGGGTCCATTCCCTAAGAGTCAAAGATTCGAGTACATTCTGTTGGCCGTTGATTATGTGAGTCGCTGAGTTGAGGCCATCCCCACCCAAACCACAGATGCTAGGACTGTTTGCAGATTCTTGAGGAAGCATATCATTTCACAGTTCGGGGTACCTCAAGTGTTGATATCTGACGGGGGGTCTCATTTCGTCAACGATCAGGTGAAGGCCCTTGCTAGCGAGTTTGGCATAGACCATCGAGTTGCCACTCCATACCATCCTCAGACGAATGGTCTTGCCAAAGTGTTGAACAGGGAGATTAAGACTATATTGCAGAAAGTCATCCGCCCCGACCGAAAGGATTGGTCACAGCTTTTGGACTCGGTCTTGTGGGCATATAGGACATCTTTCAAGACACCTTTGGGCACATCTCCCTTTTTCCTCGTTTATGGCAAGCCGTGCCATTTACCTGTTGGGTTGAGACATAGGTCACTTTGGGCTATTACAGATATACTTTTGGATCTAGATAGTGTAGGAGATCAGAGGAAGGTAGAATTAGTAGGCTTAGAGGAGCTTCGTGATACCGCCTTCTCAAACAGCCTACAGTACAAGGAGAGAGTGAAGGAGTGGCATGATTCTCATATCAGCCACAAGCATTTTAAGCCAGGATAGAGAGTATGGCTGTTTGATGCTAGGCTTCGTCTATTTCCAGGGAAGCTACAAAGCAAATGGAAGGGACCGTATTTGGTGAGAAAGGTACACGACAATGGGAGTATTGACATATCTGAGTTGTCTTCTGAGAGTATCTTTTGAGTGAACGGCCAGCGGCTCAAGCCATTTATTGATCATGAGCTGAGGGTCGTCGATGTTGCCCCTATTCACTTTGCGTGAGATATGGTCTCTTGACTCACATCTATTGCATCTCACGCCTGATTATCACTGTTCTCCCAACTTGTATAGATCCTGTTGTCCATATCATTCCATTCTTTACTTCCACATTCCGTCTCTCGTCTTTTGATTATGCTATACTTAGGGTGTACTTTACCCTAAGTATAGGGGGATGTAGGACTCTCGGGTATTCTTTTCATTCATTTTTACCCATGTTTTTGTTGCCTATACTTAGGGATATTTTACCCTAAGTATGGGGGGGGGTAGACCCTGTACATTCTTCACTCGGTTTTTCCTTCGTGTACAACTTGCTATACTAAGGATTATTTGATCCTAAGTATAGGGGGAAAAACCGAGATCCTCTTGATTTCTATTCTTTCATTTGTCTTTGTATATAGCCTTCCTTTTCACTTCCCTGTACTAAGCACGAGTTATGTCTTCTTCATCGCTCTTGACTCTGAGGACATCGTTCGAGCTAAGTATAGGGGGTGTGTATATATTTCATATATATTTTAGCCATAACTCGTACTTTGTGTAAGTGTGTTAATAAATAAAAATGGCTAAAAACCCAAAAATCCATAAAAATTAGAAACTTTTCCTGTAAATACACATTCTTTTATTTGCACATACATAGCTATTATACAAACTATTTTTGTAAAAATGTTTTCAAAAACTTTTTTGTGTAAAGATTGTGTAAATAAGTTCATATCAAAATTATGTATATAGTAGAATTTTTTCCAAAATATTTTGAAAATCAAAAGTTTGCAAAAACCTTGTGTAAATTTGTGTAAATATTTTGCAAAACTTGCATTCATGCACACATTCATGGTTTCAAACCATTTTTCAAAAATTTTGCATTTGTGTAAATTTTGTGTAAATAGCATCCTTGTATATATATGTATATAGTTTTTCCTGAATTATAGTTGACATTTAAACTAGCCTGGAATTAAATTTGGAAATGGAGCTTGATTAAGATCTTAATCCACCTAATTATACGAGGAACCTTATAAGGCTTAGGGTTAAGGCTTTTCAGGTCCATGGTGACTTAATTCTTTGAGTCCACTAGGATATGATCACATGTCATCTCAATGAGCCTAAGTAGAGCGCTTAACAACACACACATGACTCATATAGACAATGCTGACTTGGACCCGCACTTTACACCGAGCTCTCTACGGATGAGGTGGTGAGGAGGCAGTCTTCCTTGACTTGGGGTAGCATATGAGGGTAGTACTTCTAGGCGGAACCTCTCTTCTTCTTTTAGTGAAGGAAGTGTGTCTCAACCCGGTCTGGTTGCCATGAGGTCTAACGACAGGAGTTGTGGGTTGCAATAATGCTTCAAAAGAGGGATAGTCTACTGGCTCAAGAGGAAAAACTCCTTATATACATATGCTGCACCTTGTAAACATGTTGTATAGATGCACTTGAAAAAAATGCAAAAATAAAATAACTCCAAAAAAGTGGTGGGTCTGATAGAAAATGATAATCCCACCGGAGTATGTATATAGTGCAATAAGCAAAGCTTGAGACTGATGTTCCATCTTATGTAGCTTGCAGCAGGGAGACTTAGCTACACTGGTTAAGCTCCCAAGGATACATGGCTACACTGGCCATGGTCAATTCTCTTCTTCCCCCTCTTCTTGAGCCGGTTGAACTTGAACTTAGAAGGGAATACCCCACTCCTCGAGGAATGAGTGGCCAGACTAGGGTCATAGAGTTACCTTGTTGGCGAGGGTTGTCAAGTTGCTACTTCTGAGGTGGAGAGTTATACTTCACATACACTGTACAAGGAAAGATTCATGGTCTTCAGGGTTTGTGTATGTAGACTTGTTCTGATCTGGATTGTTGAGGAGTCCTGACTATAGATTAGTGGATCTTAGAGGCTGTTAAGTTTCAAACCTAAGTCTAAATAAGGTTCTGACACATTAATAATCCAAAGATCTGATCGAGATCCATATTTCAATTTAATGAAGGCAAGTTTAATAATCAGCATTAATCCGTGCATTTTCTCCTCTTTTTCTTTTTCTTTTTTTTTCACTACTTTTTCAAATAAGTGTTTGCTAAGGGACTAGCAAAGTTAAGTATAGGGGGGTGATGAATACCCATTCATCACTCTTTATTCTTTTATTTTAGCTACAAAACCTATGCAAAACACATGTAGATACTTGTAAATAGCAATAATTATCATTCAGCATGCATTGTGTAAATATGCATTATTAGCATGTTTTTGTGCATAAATAAAAGAATAAAGAAATAAAAGAAAAAGAGGGAGATACTTAGAATAAATATTGAGCGACCTAATCAAAAGGGAGGGCTCAGCATGGGCTTGACCGCAAAAAGAACCCAAGTAGAGAGAGATAGGGAAGCTCATGTGTGTATATACATACCTGTATATAAATAAAAATATTTTCCTCTAAATAAAATAAAAATGTATTTATGTGAATATGCATATATTTGTAAATATTAAATTAAAACAAAATTGAAAAAAACAAAAAAAAATAAAAATAAATAAAAATTCCTTCTTCATTGTTTATAGACACCATGTACATAGAACCACATATATATTTATTTCCCTTTATATATAAATAAATAAAAATCAAATAAAAATATTTTCTCATCCCATTATAAATAAATAAAATAAAAACCATAAAAATAAAAATAAAATAAAAAGAAATAAAATAAAAATCAAAATCAACATTGTATATATACCATGTAAATAAATGTATATATCTATTTATTTACTCTATGTAAATAATAAATAAAAATAAAATAAAAATACCAAATTAGTTCAAATTTTATTCTATAAATAAATAAAATATAAAATTGGAATAAAATATATAAAAATAAATAATCAAAAATCAAAAATAAAAAATGCATATTGTATATACCTATATATAATAATACTATAGTGTACATACAACATTTTTATTTCAAAAAAATAAATAAAATCACAAAAAAATAGTTTAAAAATAAATAAACAATTTTAATGTTTTAAGTTTTTCAAAAATAAGTCATTTATTATTTTAAAATGAATTTCCAAATAATTATTACGTGGCTGCACCTGATTGGTCCACGGGGAATGTTGACCTCCGGTCAACATCCCCCCTGGACCACTTTTTCCAGCGGATCTCGCTTATGACCCGATTTCGCCCATTTCTCTAGCGATGATTCGACTACCTCCCACCTAAACCCCGGGCTCTGATCCTCCAGGAGACATCCGCGATTCATGCCCGAGGTGGATTCTAGGGATCCGAGCTCCACAAATCCATGCCCGACCTTGTCTTCTCGGACCCTTCACCATATTTAGCTGAACCTCCATCCGCCATTCCTCTCCATCTTTAGTGTTGCTTCTTCCTCCCAGGACCTCCACCCGATTCCTTCGAGTGACAGCGTTGGATTGGCGTGTTGCAGAGAGGAGGAGGAGCTCCTCGCCACTGATCCGGCATCTCTGTGTAGTCGTGCGCTGCCGTGAGCAGCGCCTAAGCCTCGGGCCTTCGATGACCCTCAAGGCGACGACCAGAGCTCCACGAGCTTATCCACAATCGATATCCTCCACCAGGTAGACCTGATTCTTCCCATATTTCTTGAATTTTTGATTACCCCCAAATCGACCGTCCGCCATCGTTCATCCAATACTCCTGCTCCAATCATTCATTCCATCGCCCGACTCGACCTTCATCTCCGCCATACTCCTATTCACGTTCTACGCTTGTCCATCCAACCCAGTTCGCCCCGGAACTGGGAGTCCACCCTCCTCCGCCGTCGCATCGCCGGAGGGTGCTGCCCCGACGCATCCACACCCCCATTTCGCCCCTCACAGGGTCGAGGCACTTTGACCTCGACCCAGCGTGCTTGTTGTGCTTATTTTCAGGTCAGAAGAGACCCATCTGAGGGTCTACGCTTTCAGGCACAGGAGCCCAGCTCCGCCTTCATCGCCGAAGCTCCTCAGAGCCTCCCCGCGTCATCGAAGGAGCCCACCAGCTGCGGAGCATCGAGGCGGAGCCATTCCGCACCTTAGCAGCAGCAGAGGAGGACCCCATCGCGAGTATCGAGCCGGCGAACTTTGCCGGTGACCTGTTCTTGGAGCATCCTCTGTCACCGTCTGATTGAGTCCCCTCGCCCAGTTTTGATCTAGAGCGTCCACGTGCGAGGAGCCAGCCACCGTTAGATCTATCAGAGACCCGATCAGGACCGTCCGAGCCAACGAAGGGGTGCCCTTGATCCATAACCATCAGATCTTCCACGTGGCACCCCCTCAGCCATCCAAGTTAATAAAGGGTAATTTACCCTTAGGCCCTTCTTTCTTCTGTTTTTTTCTTCAGTCCTGTAAATATTTTATATAGTTCTTTTTAATTAGGTTAAATTGCACTCTGGACCTTTTGTTTTTGTCATTTGCATATTAGTCCTCCTATATATGAGCCACGTGCTTCGACACGTGAGGGTTTGGTAAACTTGCACTTTCTACCCTATAGTTCCTGGATGTTGTTGTTTGCATGTATTTAAATTGGAATGACATTTAGGCCCCTCCGTACCTGAGCCATGAGCTTCGCGCGTGATTGTCTCGGCTTTTTGCATGTTGGGCCCTAGGCTTTTATGTTGTGTTATTGATTGGGACGTGGACTTAGTTTTTATTACATATAGGTCCTTGTGCACTGTGTGCTTGTTTTTGATTTAAATAAAATATCAAATTTAACCCAAATTGTGTGAAAATTGGACACGTGGTCTGCCACTGTGTAAAATTTTAACTAATTTTTGGGTACATTTTTGTGGCTTTTTAATATTTTTAAAAATTCAAAAACCTCTATTTTTGCCTTTGTTCAGATTATAAAATCCCCAAAAAAATATAACAACCTTTTTAAAAATTCCCCAAAAAATAAGTTTTGTTTGTTTATGCTTGTTTGATTTTCTATGCATTTTTGGCTATTTGTGGAATTATAAAAAGCTTAAAAATAAAAAGTCCTTAAAAACTCATAAAAATTCTAAAAAATCATAGAAAATTCAAAAATTCATAAACTCTTCTTCTGAATTTTCCTTTTTGTTTATACTTTTCATAAAAATTACCTCCAGGCTCTTCTAGGACCATTTTATATTTTAATTTGGTCCTCCAAGCCTGACTGGACAGTTTGCTTTTGTTTCTTCCTTCTTTGATTTTTAGAAAATTCCATAAAAAAGATAAAATTCTCAAAAATTCATCAAAAACAGTAAAAAACATATAAAACATAAAAATATTTTTTTTTGAATTTTTGGATCATTTTTGAGTATTTAAATAATTGGTTGAAGTTGATTGTTTTTGTTGTTTTCTTATTTTCCTTCATAATTAAAAATCCAAAAAAATATAGAAATATTAAAAACCACCAAAAAATATTGTTTTCTTTTCTTTTCTTTTTCGACTACTTCGTAGGCCGCAAGGCCAACTCATGCTCCTCGAGACCGACCTTGGGAGCTATACCAGGTTAATCACATAGCGAGACTGTTGTTTTTTATTTTCTTTGATTTTATCTGTTTGATTGGTGGTCTGATTTTGTTTCTTGATTGAGCTCTGAGTCCCGAGTGACTGAGGTCGCAACAACCTTAGTGATTATTTTTACCTTAGTCTATCGGGCGGCTCGTCAGCGGCACGTGCACTGCATATGAGTATCTTTTAATTACTTTTTTTTATAAAAATGAATTTAAAAAGGTCAAAAATGGGTGACACGTGGCGGCTCCAGGAGCGACCATGTATCAGCCAAAAACCCAGAAAATTATATACAAAGAAAAATCTGGAATAAATAGAAAACGACATTGGATCGAAAAATTTTCTTCATGAAAGTTGCTCGTCTAGATGATATGTACAACGTTCATGAAGAAACCAAAACCAAAATCGAACATTTGCACAAAGTGATATTTTTGGGGTATCCCATGTACATTGAATACCTTATTTTTGTGGTTTATAATTTTTTTGTCATTTTTAAAGCATAAAAAAAATCGGAAAAAATATGATTAAAAATAAAAGATAAATATTTACACATTAATCTATTTTTTGGATTTTATTAATTAACAAAAATAAGAAATAAAATAAAACACGAAAAGGATAATTTTTGTACAAACGGTTAGTGAAGACTCAGACTTAGTTAGTTTCTTTGATTTCAAGCTCAGTTAGGATTTGGATTTTTATGCATTTTAATAAAACTTTTATCAAAGAAAATAAATGAAAAGGAAATAAAATAGAATGAGTTAATTATGTACATACAATAATAAGTCAAAAACCACTAAAATACAAAATGGACAAAAGAGGCCCAAAACCCAACTTTCACATATGAGCTCCGATTCACTTAAACTTGGCCTTGTTTTGAAGGAAATTGAATGTACATTAGTTCAAAATGAGTAGGATCAAATCGGACACCGTATGAGGAAGATATCAAGATTTTAGTTCGGAAATCCTAGAACTAGGGTTTGGGTTTTTGGTCCACTTAGTTAGGTTAGTGATTTTTTGTTTTTTTTCATTTATTCTTGTCAGTAATATGTACACAATGGAGGCGATTTCAGGTCAATTAGAGTTAGCATGAATTAGTTAAAAATCAGGGAAGTTAGGCTATTTTACATTTCATTTTGGATGGGATTTTTGGCTTCTTATTCTGTGCAATTATGAGCGATAAAATGCGATTCTTATCAATACATGCATGAATGCTAAATATACGAAATAAATGAAGAAATGCCAATTAATTTTAGGGATATGAGCTTAACTAATTACTTGTAGAGTGCTGATTCTGAGGTTCATCATCCCCCTATAATTAAACCATGCTCGTCTCTGAGCATTTAAAGCAATGCAATGGGGTGAAATGAGATTGGGTTCCATACCAAGATCATGAGCTGATGGTAAAAATGAAACTAAACCCGACCTTTGGATTATAAGTGTGGTAGAACTTCTGTGAGACTTAGAATTTTAAAATCCACATCCTTCAAGTTCTACACATCATTATCACAGTTTCGGCTCAGAAGTCATCTTAGATCAATCATCCTCCCAAAGCATACACCATGAAGATTGAACAATCAACTCATATGTATGAAAGGTTTTAACTCTTCCCATCCAGAATGCCGGACTACCATGCAAACCTCCTATCCAGTAACTCGTCCTCGGGAGTTAGGTATTTCCTTCTAAGGTCTGTCATGCTGCGTTCACAATCGAAATGGGGGGGGGGGAGAATAGAAGCAGGGGCAAAGAACTGGATGGTGACCAGTGCAGTCACCTCTCCTTGTGAAGTTGGCCAGTGTAGTTGAGTCTCCACCAAGATCTGCTGGCTGACTTAAGGCTTGGACCTTTTGGTCAAATATTTATTTGGTAGTTGGTTTTTTTTTGTTTGGATTTTTGGTTGCTCTTGAATGGATCTTGTTGTGGCCCTACGGATATAGAATCTTTTTTTCGTACATTTTTTGGGATCTTAGAAAAAATTGTGCCCAACCTTCCATCTCTTTTCTGAAGCTTTATTTCAACCCATACTCCGGTCTTTAGATTTCCACGCTACTATAAAGGAAACTTACACCGTCTTCCAACATTCCTTTTGAGTTGAGATAAGTGCATAGTGCAACGTCCCAGAATGAAGAAACTAGGTTAGACACTAAGAGTCAAACGCTGCACATTGTCATGTGGAACTCTAAGAATTAAGTCAAAGATCTGAAGCTTCTAAAATCCTATTTCTCGGGAAGTTCCTCTAAAAATCAGGTGGATTAAGGTCAAGTCCAGACCACTCTCGGTTTCTGCTCATAACTCGGTTCAGAACCCAAGAGTTTTCCCAGATGCATATGCATGTAATGCGGGATGAAGTGTAGGTGCGTGAAATGCAGACACATTTTTTGTGATTTTTTTCTTTTCCTTTTTTTTCTTTGAGAGAGTTTTTTTGCTTTTTTTAATGCAAAAATAAATAAGAAGTCTTTTTTCAAAAATATTTGATTGGACACATTCAATGTTTGTAGCAAAAGATTTTTTGTGTTTTTTTGATGATTTTACAAGTTAGTTACTTGTCCCGTAAATACATATAGACTTATGCGAAAGTACGAGCTATGGGTAAAATATATACAAAGTATATATACCCACCCCCTATATTTAGCGAGTGTTATGTCCTCAAAGCACCAGAAGCGTAGAGAAGACATGGCTCGGGATAAGCGTAAGAGAGTGAAAAAGAATTATAAACAATAGAAGTCGGCCTGCCCCCATATACTTAGGTTGTGGACAATCTAAGTATAGAAGAAAACCGAAACTGAGTGATTAGGAGATGTGAATGAGGAGAGTATATACAGGTTGGAATTAGCTCCCCCCTATACTTAGGCTCTAGTCAGCTCCCCCATGCATGGTCAATAGTCGCTATCTCAGGTGTAGTAGCAGGGTAGGGCTCTTCTACCACTTGGTGGTTACGACTGTTGATGTCATCGTGGGTCACCTCAGAATCTCGTGGTTCCTCAAAGACTGGGTGAGATCGAAGTGCTCCCAATGTTGTAAAATTGATTTCCCGAGTCTTACACTCAATAATTACCTTATCCAATGCCAAGAATGGCTTTCTGAGAACTATTGGAGACTGGATAAATTCTCATTGATGCTCAATATTAATTATCGTAAAGTCCACTTTGAGCGGAGCACCTTGGATTGTAACAATGACTGAAATTGTTCCTCTCATTCGCTTTATCGATCGATCAGCCAGTTGAATGATCTCTCTTATCTTCCTGATAGGTCAGAGTTTAAGCTTATCAAATATAGAAGTTGGGAGGATATTGATTGGTGAGTCGTCATCGATTCGAACATGGGTAAATATTGTATCTTTGATTTCACAGTCAAATTTGGGCAACCTCTTTACTCTGTCTTTCTCCTCAACATCAAGGAGGTGGCCATTGACAAGATATGTCTTTTGGTCCTTGTTCTCTTCCTGCTCGACTTTTCCAGCATTAATTTACTCATTACAAACCCTTTAAGGTCGGAGAAGTGCTCAATGGCCTGAATCAAGGGAAGTTCAAAAATCGATCTTTTATCTAATGCTCCCCTCAAAGTAGGATCCAAATTCCTCGAATCTGCTCCACTTTCAATCTTTATGTTTTTTTGTGGTTTTTCAATTTTTTGGGTGTTTTTGAATTTTTCGATTTTTTGGTCTTTTTAGTATGGTGTGTAGATGTGTCTATTTTTATAGATGAGAAGGGGCTTTGATGTGCTGAGTTAGAATCAGAGTTAGAGTTACTCCTAGGGGAGTAATATGCAGAAGTGTTGCTGTCAGAGTCATCCCTAGGGTACAAATAGTTTATGGGTCTTTGAATATCCTTGAAGTGTTTATCATTAGATCCAATCATTTTATCTTCCACTTCCATGTCTGAGCTACCATAAAATGAAATTACTCAATCGATGAAACTTCTAAATTTATTCTCTATTAATTCATATCTCTTAATTATCCTCAAAATTTCATCCTCAAAAAATTTTTCTTGATCAATATTGGGAGCAGTCTATTCAATTAGAGGATACTCTTGAAAACCTGAAGTTTCATACTCAACATACTGTGACTCAGGCATGCACTGCTGGGTCAGTAGAGTCCATTTCCATGGTCATGATTGATCGGATCCTCATACCGTGAAATCATACAGGGTTCATGTGTGTTGATACAATCAACCAAGTCCTCTGTATGTGCAGGTTGTCCGGGTTGGTTAATAATGTCAATCCAATACCGATGATCAGGCCTCCCAGTTTGTTTTGATCGGTCCATCATGTTATTCCCTAAGATCCAGTCCGGATGTGGTTCTACGAATGGTTGATCTGTCCCAATATCATGATGAGGAAAGAATGGAGTCGGTTGGGATTGACGTCTCGGTCAGTCATTTGTCTCTAAATTGATATGATCATTGAATGGTTCATGAGGTCTAGCAAGAAATCAAGAATATGTTCGGTCTGCCCGAGATGGATTTTGATCATGTGTTGCAAAGGCTTGGGGAGATGGCAAATATGTTGAAGTGTCCAATTTGGTCAGATGATCTGAATAATAGGGATTGGAATTTATAGAGTGGGTTGGATTCATCATAGGGCCAGAGTCTTTCACGAATGTTGGAGGATGTCTGTAGGAAGAGGGTTTAGAGGATTTGAGTTTGACCGAGAAGAATTCATTTTCAAAGTATAGATCTGGTGGCTAATCGGACAAAAGTCCCATAATTTTTGAAGGAGGTTTATTAGTTGACATAATGGATCTTGGTTAAAGATGTTCAAATGCACATGATACTCAACAGAAGAATACCTAAATTTTTCCGATCAAGAAAGGAGAGTGATGACACAAATGTGCGATTTTGATATTCGAGATCGATTCATGCACACCAATGCAAACACAAATAAAACCCCAAGTTCACCAACTCACACAATAGAGCCGCAAGAGTTCAGTAAATTTTATTTTCAAATTTCGTTGGTGATAAATTCAATCTTGGAAAAAAATTAGTGAGCTGCTAGGTGCCGAAAATTTTCTTAAAGACTGGCCTGAATTCTTACGACTAGTTACATCCACTTTCAACCAATATGGGTGTAAGTACAGATCGTAAAACAGCTACCCGTGTTACTTAAGGATGGAGCCTTATGTAGTGTCCTTTAAACCACCCACTCTGCTAAATAAATCCGGACTGTTTACCAGCTACCTGTAAATCCTCACTAAAGAGTAGCTAATCATTTTTATAGAATCAGTAGTTTGAATGAAGATTTTGGAGCTGGGCTCTAACCTTAAGTGTCGTCTCTCGCTCAGTCAGACAAATAAATGAATCCAAGGTTGGAGTTGCTCTCCCACAAAAATTCTTGATTTTATGAGTTAATTTGATCGGCTTTAGTTAGCAGTTCCAATTTTAATAAGTTGATCACTAAGAAATTAGGTAAACACAAATACATGTCTACCGTCCAGTCCTAATTTCCTTTTAAAGTTATGTAACAAAACAAGAGGGAGAAATTTGGGAAAAGCTGATGCAGGTAAAACAATGATGTATGCTCAGATAGAAGACTTACAGTGATTCCTTCAACCTCCATATGGGATGCAATACAAGAATTGAAAATTATTCTAAATGAATGCAAGCCGATAAAAACAGCACCTATCAGAAAGTTCTATTAGTCGGGAAGAAATGAGTTAGATTTTTTATTAAGCTGAATGATCTAATGTGCATTTAAATTAATGTGAAGTGTGATCCTAGGTTCTACGACCACAAACAATAAAATCTTAGAAGCTCTAATAGTCGTATGTGCAGATCTAACCAACGAGCTACTAAAGTCGGGCCCGACCCTCACCGGAGAGTGAAACAGGCCATGACACACCACAAAAAAGTTCAAGGTCTTGTTACACATATGAGAGTCCAAACGGACACCGCTAGAAATGAGCAATTAATTACATAAATTAAAATTGCAGAAAAATAAATCATGTACTCAATGCTCTCTCATGACTCGACTCGATCTTAATTTTAATACGGCTTGGCGATCGACGAAGATGCGTTGATTTCAAGAGAACTGCTCCACGGGTGTCCAATACCCTGCACAAAAAAATAAGAGAGAGAGTGTACGAGAGTGACTCAAAAATAAAGAAACAAAGATAGAAAATAAATGTTGAAAAATAAATGGAAAATGTACAGTGGCAGTTCGAGGGTTAGACTACCAGAATGTGTGGAAAATAGAGCACTAATTTTTTAGACAAAATCTAAGCCATTTGCCTCCCTGGCAACTACACCAACTAACGAGTCCGCGAATGCCCTAAGTTAATTTGCATGAATTAAGCTTTAGAAATGTGTTGTTTCATTGTAGGTGGGAATTCAGTATCAATCAAGAAATAACCACAATAATTTATTCAATTTTATTTTAAGTGGTTTTATGTTTATTTTACTTGAACAAGTTCCAAGGTTGAACTCAAGGAGGTAAAGGAACAACCTAAAATTTTGTCTATCAAGGAGGTATTTTTAATGCAATTTTGGGTTGCAAATGCAAACGAGGCCAATTTTAGGGACTAAAAAGTAATTTTCAATCAAACAATATCTGAAAAATATGAAACTTGATCAAGATGATAATAATGGTGAAATGGATGCACTATATTTTTTTGAAAATTTTGGATGCAAGATAAATATTTTACAAATTTATGAGTGCAAATACGATGAATATAAATAATTAATTAATACTAATCCTAATTATTTTCAAGGGATAAAATTATCTAAGATCTATCACTAGGTGATTGATCTCAGAAAAATCCTAAATCTAAAAAATACGAGAATTCATACTTATTAAAAATTAACGATTAAAATATGCAAAATGATTTTTATAGGACAAACTATGCATGCAAATGCAATTCTTTTTGGGCACGATGTTAAACACAATTAATCCTCAAATATGTGAATTTTTTGTAATTTTTGAGCAATTGTTAATTTAATATGATTTTACAAGGACATGATGAGTAAAATATGCAATTTATCACAAGAATATTAATATTAAAAAAAATAAATAACCACAG
The DNA here is from genome assembly GCA_037367405.1 of Ottelia alismoides. Taxonomy (NCBI): domain Eukaryota; kingdom Viridiplantae; phylum Streptophyta; class Magnoliopsida; order Alismatales; family Hydrocharitaceae; genus Ottelia; species Ottelia alismoides. The sequence goes on along the minus strand of JAZKJV010008722.1, from coordinate 101,981 downwards.
ATCACAAAAATATCGCAAGCATGGCGTGATGTAGAGAATTAATTGTAGAACAAAAATGCTAATTTTTGAATAATAATAATAATGCAATGAAGTGGTTCAAAATAAAAGGGAAGCACATGGATATCAATGCAATATTTCAATAATTAAATAAAAAATAAAAGATGTGGAAGGATCTAAATGTGACTACCATTCCCTCGAGGGGCTATGCTGTAAAATTTCTAGATGGTCACATGCAATGCACGTGACCCCTAGGCTGCAGGAGTCACTTGTAATTTAGCAATCCTTAGGGGAACTTCTCATAACATTTCCCAGGAAGGGGGTGAAGGATATTGAGAATCTTTAAGCGCATCACGGAAGCGTGTCGATCGCATCGTATGCAATCGGAGCAACTAGTCGCACTAGTCGCTAGATGCGGCGGAAATTAAAATTTTAAAACTAAAGATGAAACCACATGATCACGAGAACACTTCTCGGATCGTTTCATCAAACCACAAAGTATAAGGAATACATCTTGAAGCGTGGTTGTAATCGTGAGATCCCAAACAAGAGATCCTCCTGTCTTAAGTCTGATCCACGAAGAATGCACTTGCGGGCACGATGATGAGTCTCGTTCCTCCCCGCAATCCTCGATGAATATCCAAGCAATGGATCCCCTGATTTCGTCACACGAAATCCTTCGGCTTCCTTTAGAGCAAGTAGCCCCGAAGAAGAAGGAGATCCTCGAGTCATCGAAGGCGAAGCCGAGAAGGTCTCTCCTTTCTCAACACAAGATGGACGGCCACCTTTTTGGAGGAGAGAAATAGAGAGGGCGAGAATATGAGAGAGAGAGAGAGAGTTGTAACCTTGTACAACTCTTAATAATGTACTTATAAATGCTAGGCTAGCCCTCCTTTTATACTAGTTTAGGATCCAATGGATCTCAATCCATGGGACATATAGATCCAACGGCCATGCTTGGTCTATGTAATGATCAATGGCTATGATTGTTGTTGGTTAAAACCAACAACATTTATTTATATTTAAAATTAAATATATGTTGCAACATTATCAACATAATTTAATTTAACATAAATAAATTCATCAAGAGATAATGTGATAATAAAAAGGGAGTCAAATAACCACCCTAGATTTAAGGGTGCGTCACCTATGAATAATACATAGATGACACCACCTTTATTTTAGGTGGTTGTTTTGCCTCCTTTTTATTTTATCTCATTATTTCTTAGTTAATTTTTTAATAACAATTATCACAAAATTATTCACCAAATTAATTCCAAATTAATTTGTGAATATTTCAATCATGCCATTAAAAATTATGTGAATCATATTCACATCCCAAACTAATTTGTAAATTGCATTTCCAATTAATTACTTAATGTGAATCCAATTCACATTAATAATTAACAAATGCTATTTACATAGTTTGACTCTCTCTCTAATATATTATAAATCATATTTATAATATATGTGATTAATATGGATAATGCTATCCACATTATTCATATCCATGATGATTAAATCACATTTAATCATCTTGGATCTCTTTTCTCATGTGCTCAAATAACATGAATCACATTCACGTTATTCATATCTTTGATAATTAAATCACATTTAATTATCTTAGATATCTCTTCTTATAATATGAATCAAATTCATATTATTCATGATAATTAAATCGTTTTTAATTATCCATTTTCTCGATGCTTGGATACAGAATTCATCAAATGAATTATTCTTGAACTCCTTCAAGAATAATGTGCTTTCTCCGCAGATACTTGGAGATAAGGACATGGCAATTGTATTATTCCATGTATAGTGACGTGGATGTTGAGATCTTATCTCAAATCCAGATCTTACGAACCTTCCACAGATGCTTGATTAAATCAAGACCGCAAATCTAATCTTCTCATTGCATCTGAATCTCATTCAGACCAATTTCCAACACTTAGATTAAGATCAGATTGCTTCTCTATTGAAATGAGTCACTAAAATCCAAACATCTTTCATCACTCCCTCGGAATGGAAGTGTCATGGACATACAATCGTTTATGATCACATCACCCTCAGGTATTCCCAATACTTGTACATCCTGCATACTGGAAGACCTATGATCAACCCGAAGATCAAGATCAATTTTATATTGTCTTCTTCAGGGTTTTATCAATAAGTTTCTCATTTGATCATTGGGATTTGGTATCGATCATATACTTTCCAAAAGCATATATCATACCTATGTCTTGATCATATACTTTCCAAAAGTATATATCAAACCTACAAATTTAGTCAAGCTTCCAAAGCGAGACGACCGTGCACGGAATTTGATTCTTTCCAATATCTCATGAGTGAGCTCATGTCTTCCGGTTCAGTAGTGAACATGTATGATCTCTTTGAGAGATCGTATTACTCATATGCCCTTATATGCACACCAGCGCGCCGGTGTATAGACCTTGGTTAGGCCATCAACCTATCGGTCTGCCAAATGTACACACTCAAACATATAGCAATACATCTGTCTCCGGTAAGAGGATGCATGTCTATGTTGTGACAGTATTCAGCATAGGACTTAGGTTATCTCGATCTCATTAAGTCAACTCTTTGACCTAACTAATATGACGCCTCCGAATCTCTATTCCTATGCAGAGGACCTGCATCAAGAGGTCGGTCAGATGTCAGCCTATGTGAGAAAGGATTGCCATCTCCTACTCAGGCTGGAGATGACATCTTAACAGTCATTTGGCGTTACTTGATGAGTCCTCAATCTAACTCTTTAGATATTCATCCAAGCATCAGCCTCTATGATTCAATAATTGAATCAACAGTTGTATGATCATTAAGATAGCCATGGTACATAACCCTAATTGTACAGAGGGACCTATTATGCAAATTATTTATTCTTCATTTCAGATCAGGGAATGATATTCGCAATAACATTTATTGCATAATGGCTCGCCGTGGGCTCACATGTCCAACAATCTCCCACTAGCCCAAAGAGCCATTAATGGGCTAATCATTTAAACCCACACTCATGTGACAATCATAGGCTATTTAGAAATAGCTAGGTAAGCTGATCAGTCACTCTGTTCTCAAAAGACTATGCCAAGTCCTTTTACGACACTTGCATATCCTAAGTAACACTGCTCGCATCCAATGCGAATGTTGCATCTAATGCAACCAATACTCAATCTTGTCAAAGCAATTATAGTGTCCTTGATACTATTGCTCAATAATCATTATAACAAGTATTTCCATAATTCTTATCAGAATACCCTTATTCCGGGAGATCACTATCTCTCAAGGTATCCACAGTTAAGACCTTTTAGATCTCTATCTATAAAGTCTTAAGTTCTTGAAGATAAGACTTAGAGATCACCATCTCTAAAGCCTTGTCATCTTTGAAGGTTTTGTTATTAATGCAATCAAGTGTTTTCTCTCCATAGTAGGATTAGCAACACTTTACTACTCCCACTGCATGGCAGATATCTGGCTTTTATACACATTTAGCATACACTTAGCTTCTCGTAACTGATGCACTGATGCAAGCAGTTCTAGCATTCACTTCCTCAACTCTTTGAGGTGCTATCCCTTTAGATAGGTCAGTACCAAATTATAAGGGAAGGAATCCTTTCTTGGAATTTCCAAGAATGGAATAAGTCCAAGGTGTACTACAAATGTGATAGTCCCAATACCCTCTTTTCTTTGCTTCTGAACAACTTCAGAACTAAGATCTAAGAGGTATTCTTGAGATCATATATCAAGGTATGGAATAGCCAGAATATAAAACACTTATTCTCATCCTTATATCATTCCAAATGATTAGGATATTATCTACATTTAGAACGATGAACACAATGGCACTCCCACTAAGCTTCATATGGTTCATTAAGATTCTATCTGAAATCATAACATTTATAATTCCATCAAATCTTATGTTCCAAAAATAAGAAGCTTATTTGAGTCCACAGATGGATTTAATTAGCTTTCACACCTTACTTTTCCCAACCATGAAGCCCTGGGGCTACTTCATATGAATATCCTTAGAGAGGTATTCTTAGAGGAATGCAATCTTGACTTACATCTTAAAGGTGCAACAGTGAAGTTGTGTAGCTAGGGTTAGTAATATTCTGATGATTTCAAGCATGGTTTTCGAAGAGCAAGTCTCATTGCAAGCAATGTCTTCTCTTGCGGTGTGTAGCTCATGGCTATGAACCGTGCTTTGAAGGTCTCTACCTTCTCATCAGGTTCCCTCTTCTCTTGAAGATCCATTTACACCTTTATGGGTCTTACCCATATAGGTGGATCCTCGAGGGTCCATATACAACACCTGTATATGAATTCTACTTTAGACTTTATTGCTAATATCCATCTTTCCATCTCATGATACTCAGGAGCTTCATCTCATGAAGTCCGATCATTGTCAGTCTTAACTGACACATGGAATACATCCTCAAACTCATTTGAAGAGGTATTAATGTTTCATCTGTAGTTATCCTTTTAGTTTCCGATTTCAGGAGAATCATTATCTTCTCAAGATTAAATGAGTTCCTACACTTCATTTTTGTCTTGATTCTCAAGAGAGTCATCCTCCAAGAATCACATTCTCAGAGATGAGATCTTCTAAGAATGTCAAGGTTATAAAGTAGGTATCCAATACCATCCTATACTATCCTAACGAAGTAGCACTCTCAAGTGCTAGATTCCAGCTTACATGCATGGAACCTCATTAAAGATATATATATTGTAGTCTCTACTACACATATATACTTGGAAACTAAGAGGTAATTATGCTAAAATGCATCATTGATCAAATCATGTCACACATGATCCAATTGTATCTCCCTACAACTTCATTGAGTTTAGGTGTGTTAGGAGGATTGAGATAGAAATGATATTCATATCTTCATAAAGTATTCTTTGAATTCATCTAATAGGTACTTACTACCTTGGTTAGATCAAATTCATTTAATCTTCCTTCAAACGTTGGTTCTAAACCAAAATTGTGAAATCTTTGAACATTTCAAAGGTTTCTCAGGTGAAGAGAAGAAATCTCATATCATACATAATCATCAATAGATATCACATATCCATAATGTTTACTATGATATAGATGATCTACGTACATTAGTATGTATGAGATCTTGAATACCTGAACATCTAATACCATTCCCAGAGAAGGGTGTATTGGACATTTTACTTTGAATACAATATTCACAAGTATGTAACATTTGAAATTTTAGTCATTCTAAAGTTTCATATCTTACTAGTCTATTGATCAAATCAACATTCAAATGTCCAAGGCTTGATGCCAGATCATTGTCCAATGATCTTTATCCTCCTATTGATCTTATAAGGTTTGATTTTCAGTATTAGAAATCTTAATGGATCATTCATTAATTTTTCTAATTTTTGTGGAGTCCACTAGATGTTAGATTACTATCTGAAATATTTCCATCATAACTCTTTATGATAGTTCTATCTCAGAATTCATGTTTATTTCCAACATTTAGAAACAAACAATGAGTGTACTCTACTATCTAGGTCATAGAAACATTCACCAGAACTAAGGGCTCTCCCACTGAAAATATGAAGTCTATCCAACAGAGATTGCTGCAACAATTACAACAATATCCATGTAGATGACTATTAAACCTTAAGATCAAATTTCTAATCTTCTAATACAAATATATATGCAACCAAATGCAAATGTCATTAGAAGATTGGGATACAATTGTCAGACTTTTTCTTATGAAATAAGAAAGTCAGAGTCAATGATTATATGCAGATCATTCTGATGCTCTATCTGAGTCCTTCACTAAGGATTTTAGACAGATTTGATAGTCATACTATCAACATATCAACTCATTGCAGTATTGGCATTCATCCAACTCTTTGGATGTCATATGGAAGTCACATAAGTACAATCAACTCTTTGACTTTCCTTCTCACATGGGTCCAACCCATGCTTCCATTGTGCTCTCTTTATCTATAAACAACCATTGCTTAAGACTAAGGATCTCTTATGATAAATTCAAAAGAATTCAGTGTAAGAGTATTTCAACATTTATACATGCTTCATTAAATTCATACAATATGAATATCATGAAGCTTCATGAATGACTTGAGTATAGATAGTAGAATGATGACACTCATCATATCTACATACATCTCAACTCTTAGAGACTTAGGTTCAGGTGGGTGTTCAAATATTTTGAATACATCATCTCTTTCGAGCCACCATTCTGCATAATGCAGAGAACCATGTCATTCATGATTAAATGTCTAGAGCACATATGTATGCCAAAATATCTTCTTTTATTTTATAAGGATTATTCGACAATTACGATCACCATCGACATGTCACTTCTAAAGTACACTCGATGTAAGATCAAGACTATAGAGACATACTAACCCAAAGGTGATGTCTTATTATCTTTTTTAATTGTCATTCCTCATTAGTATGAGGAAACTTGCACATTGCAACCACATACATTATGTGTCCAATTGCAAGTACAATATCTGGATCATGAGTCCAATCCATGATATTTTACTGGTTATTATTGAGTATAACATTGAGTGGGTTTAATGAAAGATTATCTGAAATAAGAAATTTGCATAAGTGTATATATATATTACATATACATATTTTACTTTGATTTAGGAATTTTTATATCAAAGTGGTCTTGCCTTGTCAACAATGAAAGTTCATTCCCTTAATCACTTTCAATGTAAGAGATATCCTTACCATTATATCTCTAGCAAGATCTGGGATCTCCTTTCCTATCTTCGTCACATCCCAATAATATGAGAACTTGCAACTCCGATAAAAAGAAGCGGGAACTCATTTTGCCTTGCAAGTCCAACTTGCATTCCCAATTCAATCTTTAACACCCGAGCCCACTACCCCTAAGATGATGTTGACCCGTTGCTAATTGAACCAACCGTCAACAGGATTAGAACTCGCTATGCGTAATCCAATATCGTCCCAATAATATGAGGACTCGATATTGGGGTCACTACGCATACGGCCTTACTCTTTCGAGAAGCAAAGAACCCGATCCAACTAAATCATATATAGGATCTGTCACTTCGGACAGGCGTCTCCTATATACAACAACTGGCGACGGAATCCTTCGCCTTGACGGGAGACCATGGATGTCACTTATGTGATCTTCCATCTCATATTCAAAATTTATAATCAATTATCGTGAATCATATTCACATAATTAATTCTTCCAAGGGAATTACATATCTATTCATAATAGAGTGTTTATTGGATATAATTAATTTAATCACATTAAATTAATCATTAATCCAATCATCAATCAATAAATTTGATTATTACTTGAATAGTAGGTATATTCTCAAAGTACGCATTATTCGAATTTTAATAATTATAAAAATACACGTTGACTTTCTCCGGCATTATCCAGTCCCTACTCGTTGTCATGGCCAGTACCGACGAGAGTGGGACGGACCACATACGTTGCAACCCGCGACCTCAATGCTCTCTGATTAGGCACCATATCCGCCTCGGGAAAGGATAATACCAGATAGATCATCATGTACTTTGAGATGCTCATCAGTTTTTCAACCGAAATTATACCATATAATATACATCAAAACAATTTTGATTATATTATAAGGAGATTTGCTAAGCAAACCCCCAATTCTATTCAAGCAAGAGGGTTTTTCATGTAAATGTTGTCCTACAACTATTGTAGGATAAACTATGGTTTTTCTTGAAATCAATGTTTGTTGATGGATTCAAAACAACAATTGATCAAGATCATTATCTTATCATCATGGTTAGGCAAATGTCATTCAATGAAATAATTATCTCTTTAAATATTTCACAAATATTTATCACTAATTATTCCAGAAAATTAACAATTAATCATCATGATAATTGAATGACTTATCACAAGGTTCATGATCAACAATGTCAATTGCAGCGGTGACCCCCAATCACTAAAATTAACTTATCTTGATCAATTTAAATCCAAAAAATGCAAACTCAGTTTCCAAAGATTGCCTATTTGATTTATTAAAGAACCCAAGTGATAATTCACGCATTTCGAGGTGGATCAAAACCGTAATTATGTCATTAATCACGTTTAAATCTGCAGTTCCTGCAACAGTGGATATATTCATATTTAAAAGACCATATCAATCATCTTCGATCTCTTTTCTCATGTGCCCAAATAACATGAATCACATTCACGTTATTCATATCTTTGATAATTAAATCACATTTAATTATCTTAGATATCCCTTCTTATAATATGAATCAAATTCATACTATTCATGATAATTAAATCATATTTAATTATCCATTTTCTCGATGCTTGGATACAGAATTCATCAAATGAATTATTTTTGAACTCCTTCGAGAATAATCTGCTTTCTCTGCAGATACTTGGAGACAAGGACAGGGCGATTGTATTGTTCCACGTATAGTGACTTGGATGTTGATATCTTATCTCAAATCCAGATCTTACGAACCTTCCACAGATGCTTAATTAAATCTAGATCGCAAATCTAATCTTCTCATTGCATCTGAATCTCATTCAGACCAATGTCCAACACCTGGACTAAGATCAGATTGCTTCTCTATTGAAAGGAGTCACTAAAATCCAAACCTGTTCATCACTCCCTCGGAATGGAAGCGTCATGGATATACAATCGTTTATGATCACATCAACCTTAGGTATTCCTAATACCTATACATCCTGCATACTGGAAGACCTATGATCAACCCAAAGATCAAGATCAATTTTATATTGTCTTCTTCAAGGTTTTATCAATAAGTTTCTCAATTGATCATTGGGATTTGGTATCGTTCATATACTTTCCAAAAGCATATATCCTACCTAGGTCTTGATCATATACTTTCCAAAAGTATATATCAAACCTACAAATTTAGTCAAGCTTCCAAAGCGAGACGACCGTGTACGGAATTTGATTCTTTCCAATATCTCATGAGTGAGCTCATGTCTTCCGGTTCAGTAGTGAACATGTATGATCTCTTTGAGAGATCGTATTACTCATATGCCCTTATATGCACACCAGCGCGCCGGTGTATAGACCTTGGTTAGGCCATCAACCTATCGGTCTGCCAAATGTACACACTCAAACATATAGCAATACATCTGTCTCCGGTAAGAGGATGCATGTCTATGTTGTGACAGTATTCAGCATAGGACTTAGGTTATCTCAATCTCATTAAGTCAACTCTTTGACCTAACTAATATGACGCCTCCGAATCTCTATTCCTATGCAGAGGACCTGCATCAAGAGGTCGGTCAGATGTCAGCCTATGTGAGAAAGGATTGCCATCTCCTACTCAGGCTGGAGATGACATCTTAACAGTCATTTGGCGTTGCTTGATGAGTCCTCAATCTAACTCTTTAGATATTCATCCAAGCATCAGCCTCTATGATTCAATAATTGAATCAACAGTTGTATGATCATTAAGTTAGCCATGGTACATAACCCTAATTGTACAGAGGGACCTATTATGCAAATTATTTATTCTTCATTTCAGATCAGGGAATGATATTCGCAATAACATTTATTGCATAATGGCTCGCCGTGGGCTCACATGTCCAACAATCTCCCACTAGCCCAAAGAGCCATTAATGGGCTAATCATTTAAACCCACACTCATGTGACAATCATAGGCTATTTAGGAATAGCTAGGTAAGCAGATCAGTCACTCTGTTCTCAAAAGACTATGCCAAGTCCTTTTACGGCACTTGCATATCCTCAGTAACAATGCTCGCATCCAATGCGAATGTTACATCTAATGCAACCAATACTCAATCTTGTCAAAGCAGTTATAGTGTCCTTGACACTATTGCTCAATAATCATTATAACCAGTATTTCCATAATGCTTATCTGAATACCCTTATTCTGGGAGATCACTATCTCTCAAGGTATCCACAGTTAAGACCTTTTAGATCTCTATCTATAAAGTCTTAAGTTCTTGAAGATAAGACTTAGAGATCACCATCTCTAAAGCCTTGTCATCGTTGAAGGTTTTGTTATTACTGCAATCAAGTGTTTTCTCTCCATAGTAGGATTAGCAACACTTTACTACTCCCACTGCATGGCAGATATCTGGCTTTTATACACATTTAGCATACACTTAGCTTCTCGTAACTAATGCACAGGTGCAAACAGTTCTAGCATTCACTTCCTCAACTCTTTGAGGTGCTATCCCTTTAGATAGGCCAGTACCAAATATTAATGGAAGGAAGCCTTTCTTGGAATTTCCAAGAATGGAATATGTCCAAGGTGTACTACAAATGTGATAGTCCCAATACCCTCTTTTCTTTGCTTCAGAACAACTTCAGAACTAAGATCTAAGAGGTATTCTTGAGATCATATCTCAAGGTATGTAATAGACAGAATATAAAACACTTATTCTCATCCTTATATCATTCCAAATGATTAGGATACTATCTACATTTAGCACGATGAACACAATGGCACTCCCACTAAGCTTCATATGGTTCATTAAGATTCTATCTGAAATCATAACATTTATAATTCCATCAAATCTTATGTTCCAACAACAAGAAGTTTATTTGAGTCCACAAATGGATTTAATTAGCTTTCACACCTTACTTTTCCCAACCATGAAGCCCTGGGGCTACTTCATACGAATATCCTCATAGAGGTATTCGTAGAGGAATGCAATCTTGACTTACATCTTAAAGGTGCAACAATCAAGTTGTGTAGCTAGGGTTAGCAATATTCTGATGATTTCAAGCATGGTTTCCGAAGAGCAAGTCTCATTGCAAGCAATGTCTTCTCTTACGGTGTGTAGCTCATGGCTATGAACCGTGCTTTGAAGGTCTCTACCTTCTCATCAGGTTCCCTCTTCTCTTGAAGATCTATTTACACCTTTATGGGCCTTACCCATATAGGTGGATCCTCGAGGGTCCATATACAACGCCTGTATTTGAATTCTACTTCAGACTTTATTGCTAATATCCATCTTTCCATCTCATGATACTCAGGAGCTTCATCTCATGAAGTCCGATCATTGTCAGTCTTAACTGACACATGGAATACATCCTCAAACTCATTTGAAGAGGTATTAATGTTTTATCTTTAATTATCCTTTTAGTTTCCGATTTCAGGAGCCTTATTATCTTCTCAAAATTAAATGAGTTCCTACACTCTTGTCTTGATTCTCAAGAGAGTCATCCTCCAAGAATCACATTCTCAGAGATGAGATCTTCTAAGAATCTCAAGGTTATAAAGTAGGTATCCAATACCATCCTTTACTATCCTAATGAAGTAGCACTCTCAAGTGCTAGATTCCAGCTTACATGCATGGAACCTCATTAAGGATATATATATTGCAGTCTCTACTATACATATATACTTGGAAACTAAGAGGTAATTATGCTAAAATGTATCATTGATCAAATCTTGTCACACATGATCCAATTGTATCTCCCTACAACTTCATTGAGTTTAGGTTTGTTAGGAGGATTGAGATAGAAATTATATTCATATCTTCATAAAGTATTCCTTGAATTCATCTAATAGGTACTTGCTACCTTGGTTAGATCAAATTCATTTAATCTTCCTTCAAACTTTGGTTCTAAACCAAAATTGTGAAATCTTTGAACATTTCAAAGGTTTTTCAGGTGAAGAGAAGAAATCTCATATCATACATAATCATCAATAGATGTCACATATCCATAATGTTTACTATGATATAGATGATCTACGTACATCAATATGTATGAGATCTTGAATACCTCGACATCTAACACCATTCCCAGAGAAGGTTGTATTGAACATAAGTATTCTAAAGTTTCATATCTTACTAGTCTATTGATCAAATCAACAGACAAATGTACAAGGCTTGATTTCAGATCATTGTCAAATGATCTTTATCCTCCTATTGATCTTATAAGGTTTGACTTTCAGTATTAGAAATTTTAATGAACCATTCATTAATTTTTCTAATTTTTGTGGAGTCCATTAGATGTTAGATTACTATCTGAAATATTTCCATCATAACTCTTTATGATAGTTCTATCTCAGAATTCATGTTTATTTCCAACATTTAGAAACAAATTGCAAATGTCATTAGAAGATTGGGATACAATTGTCAGATTTTATCTTATGAAATAAGAAAGTCAGAGTCAATGATTATATGCAGATCATTCTGAAGCTCTATCTGAGTCATTCACTAAGGATTTTAGACAGATTTGATAGTCATACTATCAACTCATCAACTCATTGCAGTATTGGCATTCATTCTACTCTTTGGATGTCATATGGAAGTCACATAAGTACAATCAACTCTTTGACTTTCCTTCTCATATGGGTCCAACCCATGCTTCCATTGTGCTCTCTTTATCTATAAACAACCATTGCTTAAGATTAAGGATCTCTTATGTTAAATTCAAAAGAATTCAATGTAAGAGTATTTCAACATTTATTCATGCTTCATTAAATTCATACAATATTAATATCATGAAGCTTCATGAATGACTTGAGTATAGATAGTAGAATGATGACACTCATCATATCTACATACATCTCAACTCTTAGAGACTTAGGTTCAGGTATGTATTCAAATATTTTGAATACATCATCTCTTTCGAGCCACCATTCTGCATAATGCAGAGAACCATGTCATTCATGATTAAATATCTAGAGCACATATGTATGCCAAAATATCTTCTTTTATTTTATAAGGATTATTCAACAATTACTATCTCCATCGACATGTCACTTCTAAAGTACACTCGATGAAAGATCAAAACTATAGAGACATACTAACCCTAAGGTGATGTCTTATTGTCTTATTTAATTGTCATTCCTCATTAATATGAGGAAACTTGTACATTGCAACCACATACATTATGTGTCCAATTGCAAGTACAATATCTGGATCATGAGTCCAATTCATGATATTTTACTGGTTATTATTGAGTATAACATTGAGTGGGTTTAATGAAAGATTATCTGAAATAATAAATTTACATAAGTGTATATATATATTATATATACATATTTTACTTTGATTTAGGAATTTTTATATCAAAGTTGTCATGCCTTGTCAACAATGAAAGTTCATTCCCATAATCACTTTCAATGTAAGAGATATCCTTACTATTATATCTCTAGCAAGATCTGGGATCTCCTTTCCTACGTCACATCCCAATAATATGATAACTTGCGACTCCGATAAAAAGAAGAGGGAACTCATTCCGCCTTGCAAGTCCAACTTGCATTCCCAATTCGGTCTTTAACACCCGGGCCCACCACCCCTAAGATGATGTTGACCCGTTGCTAATTGAACCAACTGTCAATAGGATTAGAACTCGATATTGGGGTCACTACGCATACGGCCTTACTCTTTAGAGAAGGAAAGAACCCGATCTGATTAAATCATATATAGGATCTGTCACTTCGGACAGGTGTCTCCTATATACAACTAGCGACGGAATCCTTCGCCTTGACGGGAGACCATGGATGTCACTTATGTGATCCTCCATCTCATATTCAAATTTTATAGTCAATTATCGTGAATCATATTCTTATAATTAATTCTTCCAAGGAAATTACACATCTAATCATAATATAGTGTTTATTGGATATAATTAATTTAATCACATTAATTTAATAATTAATCCAATCATCAATCAAAAATTTGATTATTACTTGAATAGTAGGTATATTCTCAAAGTATGTATTATTCGAATTTTAATAATTAGAAAAATACACATTGACTTTCTCCGGCATTATCCAGTCCCTACCCGTTGTCATGGTCAGTACCTACGAAAGTGGGAAGGACCACATACGTTGCAACCCGCTGATTTAGCCAAAATTCACGGAGTCTAAAATGATGTCTCACACAAGGCGGAGACAATCGAGGTCGCTGCGGTGACCCGTAATGAATCCTGGACTAAAATCAACAATTAACCCACACTATATATATCAAACAATGACAAGCAATGTGAAGTTAAAATTTATTTTTAACTCTACATAAAAGATGTATAGCAAGTAAGTATGCAGAGAGTTCGAACACAGGGAGCAAACAGGGTGGATCAAACAAATGTGTGTATGAGTGTGAGTGTTGTCTACACTATGCAACCAAATATTTTTGTGGGTTTTTAATTTTATTTTTTTTAAATTAATATTTAATTTTGTGTTTTGATTTTTAATTTTCTGATTTTTATAATTTTATTTTTTATATTTTTTCCTTTTTCAATATTGGAATATATAAGCTATATGATAAAAGAGGTGCTACAATATTTATAAAAATATGCAAAAATAGCCTAAAATTCAGAAATAAAATCTTTTTGGTATTTTTATGATTTTTTTACTGTTTTTGTGATTTTTGGGTATTTTTCAAAATATTTTTGGTACTTTTAAAAGGCAAAATAAATAAAAACAATGAGTAAGCTACTGGCTGGGGGCAAAATGGGAATTAAAAATATCAAACAGCCACAAAATTTTTCCAAACTATTTTTAAAATAAAGAGGATAAAATATAAAACCTACAGGAGTTGAGTTTGCATTTTTTAAAGTTTTCTATAATTTTCTAGATTTTTTTGAAGTTTTTAGGTATTTTCAAATTTTTAAGGTTTTTCTTTTGCAATTTTTAGTGATTTTTGGACTGACACTAAAATAGATAAAGATAGATAGTAGGTAATTTTTTTGGAATTTTTCGAGGTATTTTGATATTTTTTGGTATTTTCTAAGCTAGACAGTACTGAAATGGGGAGTTTTTTATTTTTAATAAATATTAAAATGAAATAAAATCAAAAACTAAAAATATGACGTGGAAGTACAAGCACACAGGAGCATAATGTGATTTTTGTGGAATTTTTCTAGTTAAAATGATGCCTTCAATAAATCAGACAAGTTCGCAAAACGTTTACAGCCTGGTAGGGGTAGATATGGAAATACACAAAAGCCTCAGCGATGGCCGAGGAGTTGTGGCCTCTTGAGGTCATCCTCTAGCTGCTGGCGGCGTCAAAAAGCCTCGGCGATGGCCGAGGGGTTCGCGGGAGGGTGGCGGAGCTACAGAGCCCCGTGAACTCCGGCGAGGCTCCAAAATCGCCTCCAGGTGGAAGTCAATGCTCTTTGACCTGCAAAAATAGTTAGAAGGTCCATGGCAAACTGCCTGGACCTTAAGAGGGCGGAATCGTGGTGAAAATTGATGCGGGGGGAGTTGGTCGGAGTTGCGCTCCGGCGAGGATGATCAATCAAGCGATTCACGCGATGGATGGCTAAATTTCTAGAGGGCTTTTGCTCCTACGACTAAGGCTAAGCTAATGCACGAAAAATTAAAAGGGGAGATGGCTTCCTCGACGATGTACACCGGAGGGAAGAGTACCCCAACCGCCGGTGTTGCGGGAGGTGGTGGAGACGCCTCCGACTTCCTCTGCCTTGGCTGAATGCACCCCGCTGGAGCTGTGATGAATCCACATTTCATCATCTTTATTCTATCATTTTGGCACCAAAAACCCTAGCAAATGCCTGTAAATAGCATTAAATAGAGCATCTTAACATTCATGCATGTGCATCATATTAGTGTATAAAATACTGTAATTAAAGCCAAAATTATAGAATAAATAAAGAAAAGAAAAAGAATAAAATATTGTAAATATTTTATGACCCGAAACCCCGAGACCTAGGCATCTCGATGAATAGGCCGACAAGGAATAAAGTAGGGGGAGATAAGGTCAGAAATACAGTGTAAGGACCTATACATTCTTTATTCATTTTTTGGGACCTATTTTTGGTTCCACCTTTTATACATCAAATAAGGAAACTTTGTACATGAAAGTTGTAGAGAATATTACAAAGAAAAATACAAAATTGATTTCACAGAAAAAGAATGTACAGGTAAAAAGTTATGGTCTGAACAAGATTCCAAAATCCCAACTTCCCAGACCCGTATCTCACAAACGACAACTCCAAATGCAGCATACTCACCTTTAATTGTATATAGAATAAAATAATCTAATTAATGGTAGTGGTTTCGTATTTGGCGGAGCTACGGTTTGAAAGTTGAGTTTTGGACACCTATTGTATACCTATACTGAATAAAACATTCAATTTATTCTGTATTCATTATTTGTTCATTTTTACATTTTTATATTTTTGTAAATATTACTTATAATAATTGTGAATATTAAAATCAGAAGAAAAATGTAAATAAAACTCAAAATAAAATATATACACATTTGATACATAGGTATTATACATATACTTATACCTATATAAAATACACTTCTATTTTATTAAATATACAAAATATATCAGAAAAATAAACTAAAAATATATTTATGTATATAAAATTATCTTATAATTTTATAAAATAATAAAAATAATAAAATTAAAAATACCTAAATAAAAATCAAATAATCAAACATATAGGTATTATACCTATATAGGGTGTAAAAAGCAATTTGTAAACATATAGCTCATAAAAATAAACAAAAATCACCATAAAATACTTCATAAAATTACAAATATTTTTTATTTTATAATCAAAATTTAATTAATTCATCTGCTATTTTTAATTCATTTTATAAGGTTTTTTCGCCAAGGAATTTTCTAGTTAGTCCACGTGGATCAACCAGAGCACTCCATTGGTTGACCTCGGTCAACTCCCTGACCGAGGTCTGAACCCTGTCAGGAGCGGGTTTGACCCTGTTTTCATCCTTTTTTTTCGAGGAGGCCTCGATCACCATTTGGTGATGGCCTCTTCATGGAATCTCTTCCTCGGTCAATGGTGATTCACGCCCAAGTGATTCCTTGGGTTGTGGATCACTGACCGAGGCGGTTGGACCTCGTCTTCCACGCCTCCCGTCAACCCTTCAAAAGAGCTCCCCCAACTTCGATTCGAACCTAATCCTTCTTCCGCCACTTTCAATCACAAACCCCTACTTCTTCGTGCTCCTCGTGACAGGGGGAGTTGAATCGACCCGGGGTTCGTGAGGATTGGTGTAGAATCGAAGAGATTCAGTCCCTCACCGGAGCTCCGCCGTGCTTCATCGCCCGTCGCCTCTGGTGAGTCCCCTCCTCCTTTCTCTTCGTCTTCTTGTAGCTGTAGTGTAGATTAGGTTAGCCCAGTAACAGTTTAGCTTGTCGTTCATCCAATCGCCGAGAATCCTCGATCGAAGCCACGGCGGAGCTGAGCTCCGCCCGACGTTTCCGAACACTCCAGTGGTCCTCCGCCGTCCAAAACACCTCCATCCTTCTCTCCTCCGCTCCGTCATCACGCCGCACCCTTCCAGATCCCTCGATCTCGCTCAGATCGAGCCATCGAGCTCCCCTCTCCGCCGCTCGTCGGAGCTCTTCGCCCGCACCACCTTTCGCTTCATTTGATCCATCGGACCCGGCCATTTTGTTCGCCTGGATTTTGTGCGCCTAACATTTCAGGTTCGAGCCCCAGAGAAGGCTCCATCGACCTCCATCGATTCCAGACGTCTCCGCCAGGTCACCTTCCTCGTCCGGCCATTCTACGCCGCCTCCGCCTCGCCGGAGGCCACCATTCGACGCGGAAGGATCCCAGGATCCTTTGGCCCTTGATCCTGGGGTCGGAGCGACCGTGTGTCGGCCGCAGTCGCTGCCCGAAGTTCGCCGGGGAGGTGTTCTTCGTGAACCCCTCCCTACCGTTGGATCCGACGCTTTCTCCAGAAGCGACGCCAGCCGCCCGATCGCCTGCGCCTCTCCGCCGTTCGATCTTCGCCACGTGTCCAAGTGCATCGCCATCGACCGCAAGATCGAGTCCTTGGGTATTTTGCATATTCCACCCAAGCATTTTTGTTTTTAACCTTTAGTCCAGTAACTTTCATTTGTACTTTAAAAAGTTTTGTAATATTTGCACTTAGACCCTCACTGTTTCACTATTTGCACTTAAGTCCACGCCACGTCACCTCACGTGACTGGGGCGCGTGACTTGTGGGTAGTTTGCATGCTAGGCCCCGAACTTTTAATTATTTGCAATTACATCCCTGTGCATAGTTAATTAAATATCTTTTTGGATAAATTGCATGTATGTCCTGCCGGCTTTTAATATTTGCAATTATGCCCCTGTGAATGGTGTTTCGCGTGATCTGTGCGTGGCTTTTGGTGAAATTTGCAGTTGAGCCCTTGGACGTTTTTATAATTACATTTATACCCATGCTAGGCTTAGGATTTTTGTATGCTTAGCTTATTTATTTCACACCTCTTTTAATTGCGAAAAATTCTCAAAAAAATAGGTTTAAGCTCCTGTTTGCTTCTACTTGCACTCTGTATTTAGAGTTTTTAATTTTATTATATTTTTATATTTATTAAAAATCCAAAACATGCTTTTTATTCACTGACTAGCTTAGAAAATACCAAAAAAATATCAAAAGGTCTTAAAAAAATTCCAAAAATATTCTCCGTTGTGTGTTTTGATCTGCTTTAATTTCAACCCAAAATTCACTAAAAATCCCAAAAGAAAAACCTAAAAAATTTAAAAACATTCAAAAACTTCAAAAAAATCTATAAAATTGTAGAAAACTCTAAAAATAGTAAACTCAGTTCCTGTTTACTCTAGATTTTGTTTCCTTTATTTGAAAATTAGTGTGAGAAATTTTGGTTGCTGATTAATAATTTTAATTCTCATTTTCCCCACAACCAGCAATTATTTCACTGTTTCGCCTTATTTCAGTATTTAAAAATATCAAAAATACCTTGAAAAATCCCCAAAAATCACAAAAATAGTAAAAAATCCTAAAAATATTAAAAACATTTAATTTCTGAATTTTTGGTTATTTTTGTGTATTTTTATAAATAGTTTACCTTGTCTTCTATTACATTGGTTTTACATTCCAATATTAAAAAAAATATAAAATATAAAATATAAAAATCAGAAAATTAAAAATCAAAATACAAAATTAAAAAAAATAAATAAAAAAAATTTAAAAATTAAAAACCCACAAAAGGAACTAAATTGGCTAAGTGATTCATTAGACCTAGGTTTGGATTTTTATCTATGCTCTACACCCTTGCTTCCTGAGTTCGACCCCTACTTGCTTGCCATTGTACATTTTTAGTAGAGTATAATAAATTTTAATCCTTGCTCTTGATTGCTTTATTGATTGTGTGGGTTAATTGTTGAAGATCGAGGAAGCTTGAGTAGTCACATCAGCGACAGTGAGTCTGACTTGTCAGACCACTATTTAGCAGCTCTCGTTTTTCTCGCTTTTCAAATGGCGCCGTTGCCAGGGAGCATCGGCTTATAGAGTACCTTTAGGGTCTTTTTAGTTACTTAGCCATTTTTGCTTACTTGTCTCTTGTGTATCATTATTTTGAACTGTCTGACTCCTCTTTGTTTTCTTGCGAGGGGCCGTCGACCGAGGAGGATCGCCTAGCGGATCCTGCGCTGCCTTGGGAGGAGGAGCCGGCTATTCTACCCTAGCCGGCAGGAGAGAGCAGGAGAACTAGAGAGCGAGATAGTTGCTTTTATTTTTGTGAGAGAGAGTAATTGTTTAATTTGTAATAGTACAGGACTTGGACACTTGAACACTTCGGGCCTAATTTCCGGGTGTTTGTTCACCCGGGGGCTCACCGCATTTTTTTTCGTGTTTTGATCGACTGTCATTTTTTGGTTTTGTTTTCTTTTTTATTTCTTTTGTGGATTGAGCTCTTAGATTTAGGTCCTGCTTGATTCGATTAGCCTAGGTCCAAACACCCTAATAACTCTTGTATGCTCCTATAGTTCGTATTTGGACTTAGATTAATTAAGTAGTTGATCATTGGCTCTCGATCCATGCGCTGCGAGCTCACTCCACACAAGCGCTTTCTCCTAACTCAAATGTGTTGAGCAGAGGAGGAGTGAGCCTAGACCGGACACTAGGATTGGGAGTTAGCGGTTAACTCATGGTTCTTCACGCTAGCAGTTGCCTATCTTAGGATGATTTCCGCATTGCATACCGGCATATAGATTAGGTTTATAAATTTCTGCTTTGCATCCCGCATGGAGAGAGCTGGGATTCACTGTAAGTCTTCTCACTTTGCATTCATCATTAAGGCACAAAGGTGAGATTTCCATCTTGGTGCCGACTTGCATTGGCTTTTCCCGACTCTTTTCTCCCTCTGATTTTGGACAAAGTAGGATAAAGAAAATACAAAATCGTTAGACCCTTCTTTGAATCTACTCAAAAGAAGCGATAACAAAAAAAATTAAAAAAGGGACTGTTAAGAAAACTTCGACCTAAATAAAATTGGTAATTGGACTCATTGATTGGGGAGAGTAACACCCTCACTTGTTTTCAGGTTGCATGGGAAGGTCTCCTTCCAAGTGAGGTGAGCGTTTCGTAAGGATTAGAGCCAAAAACCCAACTTGTGGCTGCCTTGTGTATCTCCTGGATTTCCGAAGTATTGGCGCTACTATCGTACGTAGTCGAGTAGGGCTTGGTCGCCATTGGTGACTCACTATTGTGTGAGCATCGACCTTGTCCGAAGTACCGAGCATAGGCCACGCCTTCATGGGGGTGTCTGTCTCACCAGCTGCGTCCGAGTAGGAGAGGACAAGTACGGGAATACTTTTCTGGCAGTACTCTCGCTCCTATAGGCGTAGCGCTCTAAGGACTCGTTGAAAGATAAATTCCTGAAATCAAGATAAAAATTACAAAGATAAAAGCCGAACCTTTACGGCTTCACGCGTTGAGTTGGTGAACTCCCTTGTCTTGTGTTTGATTGCTAATCACATTTAGGTCAAGATCAAAAATATCGCACCGTTGCGCAATTTTGTTCTCCCTCAAGTTGACCCTCGCTCATTGTGAGCCTTCTACTGTTTTACATTCCATTTGTTTCTTGTTGACCTCCGTATCTTTCATCCACATCGATCTTCCTCTTGATCTTCGGGATGGCGACGAATGGACAGTTTAGTCGAGGCTCTGTCGGCACCCACATCAGTTCCATTCGCTCGCCTTCTCCAATAATTCAGGGCGATTCCCGAGACACCGGTTCAAACCCTATGAACTGACCTCCAGACTCCCTGCCTTCTTCAATAAACCGGGACCACTCTCGTCCCGAACTCTGTCCGTTTTGGATGGCCATTGATTTTACTCCTTACACATCGCCATCCTTAATGAAGTTCTGTGTTGATCTTGACACAGACCGCATCTCTCTATCTGGTGCTGCAATTCAGACTGATCGGGGCATTCTACCATGTGCAGACTTAGAGCCCGAGCCAGCCAACCAAGCAGAGACAGAGATGGCAGGAGGAAGGGGAAAAGGACCACAGCCCCAGCAGGAGCCTGAAGACAACACAGGGGAAGGACAATATACCACGCAGGGCGAGGTCAACAGTCAACTGTTGGCTTCCATTCAAGCCATTCAGCAGCAGTTGACTAATCAGGCCCTGGCCCAGACAGCCTTCCAGGACATGCTGAACGATCTGAGGAGGAGGGCCGATGCGAGAGACGGCCAACGGGAGGATGATCCCAATTTCCAGGAAGTCAATGATGAGTTTTCAGTGGGACTTGACTTTGAAGCAGCAGACGAAGAGCCACCGCAGCCCAAGCCCACACTCAAGGAGACATACAACCCAGGAGCAGGGCGCATCACTGAGTGGATTCAAGTTCCACGTATGCATGCCCACTCCGAGCTGAAGCCGCAATTTCTGTCACTGCTTCCCACTTTTCATGGGAACACCACTGAAGAACCATATATTTTTCTCAAGAAGTTTGGCTGCATCTGTTCCACTGCTCACTACCCAGGAGTCCCCCTAGATGTGGTCAAGATGACCGCATTCCCTTTCAGCCTCCAAGACAAGGCCCTTTACTGGGTCGACCATCTCGGGAAGGTCGTTACCACCTGGGAGGAATTGAAATCTGCTTTCCTCCATAAATTATATCCTCTTGGGAGACTGAACCAGATGCGTGCCCGGATCTCCAGTTTCTGCCAGCAGCCCCACGAGACGATCCGTGAAGCGTGGGAGAGATTCAAGGACCTCCAGGAGAAGTGCCCCCACCATGAGATACCCAAGACCAGTCTCGTGCAACACTTCTTTGGGGGGCTATCATTCGAGAGCCAAAAGCTCGTAGATGCAGCTTGCGGCGAGTCGCATTTCAACAAGGACGAGGACGTTGTATGGAATGTCTTCGAAGAAATGGCTGAGGGAGAAGCAGCCCAATCCTCGTCCAGGATCTACATGAAGCCACCGACTGCCATCAGCAAGCCAGTTAACATGGCTTCTCACACCGAGGACAAAGATGAAAGCTCCAACCTGAGTATCATCGGGAGCCACTTGTCCAAAGTGGACATCATTGAGAAGAGGTCGCAGGACCTCGAAAAGCTGGAAGTCATAGAGAAGAGGACCCAAGGTCTGGAGAAGCTCGACCAGATTTACCAGCAGCTGGAGCAGCTTGTCCGAGCGTTGAATGCAAACATGTGCAACGCTGTGTCTACCTCTGCTGAGCCGAACGCTGAGAAGAAGGAGCCTACAATGCAGCAAAATCCTCAGCCGACTCCACCGCAGCCCCAGCCTGTCCAGCACGTGTACTACGTGCAGGTTCCGGAGCAGCAACAGCAGCCTCAGACACAGATGGTTGTATACCAACCAGAGCACCAGCCCGCATACTCCGAGCAGTTCTCTCCACCCCCGCCGCTGATCCAGGAGATCAACGGCGTCTGGAACAACGAAGCGCAGCTGACCCATCCTCAGGGACACGCTCAGGGCCAGAACATGGGCAACAGGCCCTTCCATCAGCAACAGCAGGGTGGGAGACCCTTCCAGCAACCTTACCAGTACCAGCCTCCCTCACATGGAAACACGTGGAGGCAGAATTACCAACATGGGCCTCAGCAGTCTGGATATCGTGGACAGGGATATCATCAGCAACCGGCTGCTCAGTACAATCAGCACAACTCGCAGTACCCCTCCAATCCCCCTCCTCAGCACCAATTTGCACAAGGATACCAGTCGCAATCTCAACCGCCATACCAGCATTCTAGACCACAGCAAGGGGAATCCTCTGAGATTGTACCGGTGAATCTGGCCCTGGCTTGTTTAGAGCAGTTAATGAAGAATATGGCTGAAATGAACCAGAAGATCGACGACCTGATGGCAGCCAAAACCGTCATACCAGCCAAGGTCGAAGCTAACCCTAACAATTTCCGACGCAAGGAGCAGGTAGCCGGCAGTGTCCAACCCGAATCAGGTGAAATTAATTGTTTTTTATCTAACGCTGTTACTCTCAGGAGCGGTAGGACACTCCAGCCATCGGCGGCGGCGAAGGGAAAGCACATTGCATCTGACGGGGAATCGTCAGTCCAGCCAACACCAGGGCCAGCCAGCATTTTGGGAGCAGCATCAACATCCAGAAAACCACAAAAATGAAGAAAACAGAAAAACACAAAAAGATAGCATCAACCTCGGTGGAGATCAGCCAGCATTGGAGACACCTACACCGGCCTCACAGCCAGTTCCTGACAGGAGGAGCACAGCACCTGCAGCGAGTCCAACGCCAGCACCTGAAGCCGAGCCTGTCATTTTTGGTCCGCAAATTGTAGATGAATCCATTCTTTTTTGTCATCTACCTGTAAACAACAATATGGACACTATTTTGAATGATATTGGTGAAGAGTTTGTAAATATTCCTTTTCCTGAAGCAATGAAAAAACACAAAAAATGAAAAATTTGAAAAGTGCTTTGTCTGACCCTGCTATCATAGAAATCATTCAAAATTTGGTCTTGAACATGCCATTGATGAAAGCTCTTGAGTACATTCCAGCAGTGAAGAAAGGCCTTAAAGAGGATGTACAACCAAGCGCAAGCCAACCCCCCACAATTCCAGAAGCAAAGGTGGTAAATCCGAAAAGCACATCCTCACTATGGCCACCGTCAACGCCATCAGTAATCTCCCGGATAAAAAGCCAGATATGGGAGCACCTCTTGTACGTTGCCAGATGTTCGATCAAGAGTTCGAACGAACACTCCTCGACAGCGGGTCTTCTGTCAATTTGATGCCAGCGTCACTACTCACAGAGTTCAGGCTAGGACCGCTCAAGCCTACGAAGATGATTCTGCAATTCGCAGACAAGTCAGTAAAGCGGCCTAGGGGCCTGTTGGAGGACGTAATCGTCACGGTTCAAGGAAAGTCATTCCCGACCGATTTTGTGGTATTAGACATGGACGTCCCTTCTCCGTTGCTCCTTACCCCGATCATACTGGGAAGACCATTTCTGCGGACATCAAATGCAGTAGTGAATTATGGGACATGAGAAATCACTTTTGGCGCTGGGAATGAAACTATCAGAGTGGAGACCCTGTCTGAGGGAACGCCAGCTGAACCGACATCTACGTCGTGTACAAGGGTGATCGAGCATGATGAATACTGCGATTTTCTAACAGAAATTCAAGATACCAACTTATTCCTGGATGATAATGAGATCCATGGACTCCTCCGTCCCGAGGAGGAAGTGGAGACCGCAGTTGAATTTCCTTGTATTGATCCAGATGAGGAACTGGCTGATGCGCTACAAGATACTACTGTGGGGATGATGTGCCTTCAGAACCAAGAGCCGAAGTTTGAAGCATTTTCTGATGAAGAGGACATCATCAAGGAATTTTGTCAGGATTTGAGAGAGGAAGCAGATCAGAATATGGTGGACACTGAACAGTTGAACAAATCACCACCTGCATTTATAGTTGAGGTCACCACTGAAGCAGCTCAAACCCCGCCAGAGCTAAAACCTTTGCCCTCCAATATGAAGTATGCCTTCCTTGCGGGAGAACTGAACATGTACCCGGTCATCATCAATGCACATCTGACCAAAGATCAAGAATCTCGTCTGATGGAGGTTCTTGAACGCAACCGCAAGGCAATAGGATGGCGAACCTCCGATCTCCATGGGATCAATCCGTCACTCTGTTCGCATCGCATCTTTCTGGAAGAAGACTGCAGACCCTCTCGTGAACTGCAAAGAAGATTAAACCCAAATCTGCGGGAGGTGGTTATGAAAGAAATCCAGAAATGGTGTGATGCGGGATTCATTTATCCCATCTCCGACAGCAAATGGGTGAGTCCTCTGCATGTTGTGCCCAAGAAATCGGGGATCACCATTGTGAAAAATGACAAAGGAGAGGAGATCGCAACCAGAGTACCGACTTCTTAACGAGTGTGCGTGGATTACAGAAGACTCAACCTCGCCACCAAGAAGGATCATTTTCCGCTACCCTTCATCGACCAGATCTTGGAGAGATTGGCCGCGAAGGAATATTTCTGTTTCTTGGACGGCTACTCTGGGTATAATCAAGTTGCTATTGCTCCTGAAGACCAAGAGAAGACCACGTTCACCTGTCCTTTTGGCACATATGCCTTCAGACGGATGCCGTTCGGGCTTTGCAATGCCCCAACCACATTTCAAAGGTGTATGCTTGCAGTTTTTGCCGATATGGTGGGCAGCTTTCTTGAGGTCTTTATGGACGATTTTCCGGTCTACGGGGATTCATTTGATCAATGTCTGGATTATCTAGACCGAGTCCTACGGAGATGCTGCGAAGTTAATCTTGTGCTCTCCTGGAAGAAGAGCAATTTCATGGTGACCGAAGGAATCGTGCTGGGTCACGTTGTTTCTAAACGTGGCATGGAGGTTGACCCAGCCAAGGTGGATGTAATTTCTAAGCTTGAGACACCTACAAATATCAAGCAAGTCCGGTCATTCCTGGGCCATGTCGGTTTTTACCGACGATTTATTAAAGATTTCAGCAAACTGGCCAGACCGCTGACTGAATTGCTCGGCAAGGACAATGAATTCATTGTAGACGACCATATGCTCCTTGCCTTTAATCAGTTGAAAGAGCTCATCACGCAGGCCCCTGTCCTGCAGCCACCGATTTGGACTCAGCCTTTCGAGATTATGACCGACGCGTCAAATTATGCCATCGGAGCTGTACTGGGACAGAGGAAAGACAATGTACCATTTGCGATTCACTACGCTAGTCGGACGCTCGATGAAGCCTAGAGAAACTACACTGTCACTGAAAAGGAGCTGCTAGCGGTAGTCTTTGCTTTGGAAAAGTTCAGATCTTACCTTCTTGGGTCCAAAGTTATCATTTACACTGATCATTCGGCCATTCGATACTTACAGCAGAAGAAGGACGCCAAACCACGTCTCATCCGGTGGATCCTTCTCCTCCAGGAGTTTGACATGGAAATCAGAGATAAACCTGGGGTAAAGAATGTAGTGGCCGATCATCTGTCAAGACTTCCTGAACCAGAGTCTCCTGAGCTGAACTTGCAGCCTATCACAGAGACCTTTCCAGATGAATCGATTTTGTCTGTCGCCTCACTTCCTTGGTATGCGAACATTGTGAATTATCTAGTTGCCAAGAAAATCCCGCAGGACTGGCCTAAGTTGAAAATAGACAGATTTTTGTATAAAATTCATTTTTACCAGTGGGAAGACCCGTATCTGTTTCGTGAGGGAGCAGATTGCATCTGGAGAAGGTGTATTCCTCAGGAGGAAGTTCCAAGTGTCCTCGCTTTATGTCATGATCAAGATTCTGGAGGGCACCATTCAGGCAAACGCACGGCAGCAAAAGTTCTTCAAAGTGGCCTTTGGTGGCCTTCATTATTTAAAGATGCAGATGAGTATGTCAAGCGCTGCACTGACTGTCAGAAGATGGGTGGAACCATAGGAATGAAAGATACGATGCCTCTGAAGTACATTCAGATCTCAGACGTCTTTGACGCATGGGGCATTGACTTCATGGGCCCGTTTCCCAACAGTCAGGGTTATGAATATATTCTGCTTGCTGTCGATTATGTCAGTCGATGGGTGGAGGCTATTCCCGCCCGAGCCGCCGACAGTAGGACTGTCTGTCGATCTTGAGAGATCACATCATAGCACGGTTCGGGATTCCCAAAATTCTCATATCTGACGGGGGTAGTCATTTCATAAATAGAGAGGTGAAGAAGCTGACCCAAGAATTCTGCATCGAGCATCGTGTTGCTTCACCCTACCACCCACAGTCTAATGGCTTAGCTGAATGTTCAAATAGGGAGATCAAGACAATTCTACAGAAACTTGTGTGTCCGGATCGCAAGAACTGGTCTCAGCTACTTGATTCCGTTCTTTGGGCTTATAGAACAGTGTACAAGTCACCCTTGGGAATGTCTCCCTACCGCCTGGTGTATGGCAAGCCATGTCATTTGCCCGTGGAACTTATTCACAAATCTTTATGGGCCATTAATATCTGTATTTTGGACTCCAAGCAAGCAGGAACGGACAGAAAACTAGATCTGAACAGATTATTGGAATTCAGAGATTATGCATATGACAACAGCCTGATGTACAAGGAGAAGGTCAAAACATGGCATGACAAGCATATCCGTCACAAGTCCTTTGATCCAGGTCAAAAGGTATGGTTGTTCGATGCGAAATTAAAGATCTTTCCAGGCAAATTGAAGAGCAAATGGACTGGGCCGTTTTTGGTTAGGCAGGTGCATGACAACGGAAGTGTATTGATATCAAATCTGTCAGCTGACGCACAACCTTTTGTAGTCAATGGACAGCTTCTGAAGCCATACCTTGAACATGACACATTCATGGCCGTCGTTGAATCAATTCAAGTAGTATATGAGAATGAGCTGAACATCTCGAAAGAGGCAGAGGAAGGCGAAGCACATCAAAACATTTTTGAATGATTTCCCTTTTCGTATTTGCTTCTTCTTTTCAACTTCTTTTATCTTGTTCTACCGAATTGATGCCATCCCTTTCATCACTGCTACACTTAAGATGTACTTTATCCTAAGTATAGGGGGGATGCGCATCTCGAGTTGTTCATATCCAATGTCATCTCTTTTCTTCTTTTCTTCTTTTCTTCTTTTCCTTTTCTACCTTCTGTATCTATCGAAAAGGTGCTGCCCTTGTAGACAGTTTTCCATACTTAGGACGTACTTTGTCCTAAGTATAGGGGCGGTTAGCACCCCGAGTTTCTCTATCCTTTTCGATCCTCTCCATTGTCTCCTCTTCTTGTCTATACTTAGGGATATTTTACCCTAAGTATAGGGGGAGACAATCTGAGTACGATCTGTTCATTCCCACCCTTGACCCTCCCTGCGTTGTGTACAGTCTGCTATACTTAGGATTATTTGATCCTAAGTATAGGGGGGACGGTCAACTTCTCATTCATTGATTCATTGATTCAGTACTGTATTCTTTAGACTTGTCTATACTTAGTACGAGTTATGTCTTCTCTTTTCTCCCCGATCTATGAGGACATAGCTCAAGCTAAGTATAGGGGGGTCGTATATACTGTGTATATACTTTAGCCATAACTCGTACTTTTGTATAATATGGCTAATAATTCTTCAAAATTCATTAAAAATCCTTAATAAAGAGATGTGGTTATTCCTCAAATTCTTTTTGTATTTACTGATTAATAAATCAGGTGAAAATGTTTTTTGCAAAATGTTTGAAAAATAGTTTGAAAATCCTTGTGAACATTTATTGAAAACTATTTTGAAAATATTTTGTTACATGTTTTCAACCTTTGTAAAAATGCGTGGTTTGTAAAACTTATTTTCTTTGTGTGGAATAAAATGTTTGAAAAAATATTTGCAAATGGTTTGAAAGATGGTTGCAAAAATGATTTGAAAAACCTATATATAATGTTTTGAAAGCTTTGCAAAAAATTTTTCAAATGTGTGTAAAATGTTTGTAAAAACTATTTTGGATTATAGTTTTCAAAAACTGTGTGTAAATTGTTTTCAAATAAGTTTGAGGAATATACACATCATACCAAAAATCCACTATGTTTATATGTATAAAACTGACCACTTACCCTGTAAGTTCTTAAAATCCACTTCTTGTAAATAAAAGAAGCACTCCCGTGTACATATTTTTAACCTAGTTTTTCGGCCAAAATCTTTTTGTTTTCAAAAATTCCCAAAAACATTTGCAAAATGAAAATCCAAAAACATTTGAAAAATCTTTTTGAAAAATACAAAAAATGCATATGCATACATGCATCATGTTTTCAAAAATTCATAAAAAGTTCAAAATCTTTGAAAATTGCATCACAAAAATATTTTCTGCATTGCATTGCATAGCATTCGCATTTTTCGGATTGAGTTTGATAGTTGAACAAATCTAAGTAAAATCCGGAGATTGGAGCTTGACTAGACCTTAAAATCTACCTAATAACAGGAACCTTATAGGAACTGGGTTTGAGGTACTTCAGGTCTAGTTGACATAATTCTTTGAGGATCACGGGACTTAGATCAATGGATTCTTGACTGCCTAAGTAGAGTATTTCGGAGCACACGCACGACTCTTGTTGATAATGACCTAACTTGGACACTTGCACCTTTCACATGGCTCAACTCAGTTGGAGTGGTGAGGGGATTGGATTTGCTGGTATGAGACGCACACAAGTGGAAACGTTTGTCCTCCTCTAGGGAGGGAAGTGCACCCCAACCCGTCCAGTGATTAGGAAATCTAAAGACAGGAGGTTGTGGGTTGCGATAAAGCTTCAAAAGAGGGATAGTCTACTGGCTCAAGAGGAAAAACTCCTTATGTAAATGCTGATGTATATAGTATTAAAAAAAGTGTGTGATCAGGCATGTACAAAAATAAAAGCCTGTAAGTATGTACAAAGTCAATAAGCATGCTTGAGTTCCGAAGTCAAATATGTGAGCCTGCAGCAGGATGACTTGACTACATTGGTCTTGCA
This sequence comes from Ottelia alismoides, assembly GCA_037367405.1. NCBI lineage: Eukaryota > Viridiplantae > Streptophyta > Magnoliopsida > Alismatales > Hydrocharitaceae > Ottelia > Ottelia alismoides. The sequence continues at coordinate 72,274 of JAZKJV010008722.1, read as the reverse complement.
TCCCGGGATAGGTAGCTACACTGGCTACCGTCCATTCTTCTCTTCACCCCCTCCTCTTGAGCTGGTTGCCACTTGAACTTAGAAGGGAATACCCCGCTCCTCGAGGATGGAGTTATTGGATTGGGGAATCATTGGGTTGTCGTACTGGAGAAGTCAGTTTCTTTGTCATTCTAGTTGGGGAGAGCCACCATCACTTACACTGTACAAGTCAGATTCATAGTCGTAAGAGTTTGCGTATGAATTGATATATTTCTGACCTGGCTATTGAGGAGACTTGAGCAGAGTTTTGGGATTCTCAAGGACTGTTGCATTTCAACACGGTTCTCACTAAGGTTCCGCCCGCACTAAATCTCAAAAGGTCCGACTTAAGCTCCAAACTTTGATTTTGTGAATATAAGTTTGATAATCAAATAAAATCCACGTTCTTCTTTTTCTTTTCTTTCTTTTTCTTTTTGCACTTATTGCATAAGTGTTTGCTAGGGACTAGCAAAGGTAAAGTATAGGGGGATGATGAATCCACATTTCATCATCTTTATTCTATCATTTTGGCACCAAAAACCCTAGCAAATGCCTGTAAATAGCATTAAATAGAGCATCTTAACATTCATGCGTGTGCATCATATTAGTGCATAAAATACTGTAATTAAAGCCAAAATTATAGAATAAATAAAGAAAAGAAAAAGAATAAAATATTGTAAATATTTTATGACCCAAAACCCCGAGACCTAGGCATCTCGATGAATAGGTCGACAAGGAATAAAGTAGGGGGAGATAAGGTCAGAAATACAGTGTAAGGACCTATACATTCTTTATTCATTTTTTGGGACCTAATTTTGGTTCCACTTTTTATCCATCAAATAAGGAAACTTTGTACATGAAAGTTGTAGAGAATATTACAAAGAAAAATACAAAATTGATTTCACAGAAAAAGAATGTACAGGTAAAAAGTTATGGTCTGAACATGATTCCAAAATCCCAACTTCCCACACCCGTATCTCACAAACGACAACTCCAAATGCAGCATACTCACCTTTAATTGTATATAGAATAAAATAATCTAATTAATGGTGGTGGTTCGTATTTGGCGGAGCTACGGTTTGAAAGTTGAGTTTTGGACACCTATTGTATACCTGTACTGAATAAAATATTCAATTTATTCTGTATTCATTATTTGTTCATTTTTACATTTTTATATTTTTGTAAATATTACTTATAATAATTGTGAATATTAAAATCAGAAGAAAAATGTAAATAAAACTCAAAATAAAATATATACACATTCGATACATAGGTATTATACATATACTTATATCTATATAAAATACACTTCTATTTTATTAAATATACAAAATATATCAGAAAAATAAACTAAAAATATATTTATGTATATAAAAGTATCTTATAATTTTATAAAATAATAAAAATAATAAAATTAAAAATACCTAAATAAAAATCAAATAATCAAACATATAGGTATTATACCTATATAGGGTGTAAAAAGCAATTTGTAAAAATATAGCTCATAAAAATAAACAAAAATCACCATAAAATACTTCATAAAATTACAAATATTTTTTATTTTATAATCAAAATTTAATTAATTCATCTGCTATTTTTAATTCATTTTATAAGGTTTTTTCGCCAAGGAATTTTCTGGTTGGTCCACGTGGACCAACCAGAGCACTCCATTGGTTGACCTCGGTCAACTCCCTGACCGAGGTCTGAACCCTGTCAGGAGCAGGTTTGACCCTGTTTTCATCCTTTTTTTCGAGGAGGCCTCGATCACCATTTGGTGATGGCCTCTTCATGGAATCTCTTCCTCGGTCAATGGTGTTTCACGCCCAAGTGATTCCTTGGGCTGTGGATCACTGACCGAGGCGGTTGGACCTCGTCTTCCACGCCGCCCGTAAACCCTTCAAAAGAGCTCCCCCAACTTCGATTCGAACCTAATCCTTCTTCCGCCACTTTCAATCGCAAACCCCTACTTCTTCGTGCTCCTCGTGACAGGGGGAGTTGAATCGACCCAGGGTTCGTGAGGATTGGTGTAGAATCGAAGAGATTCAGTCCCTCGCCGGAGCTCTGTCGTGCTTCATCGCCCGTCGCCTCTGGTGAGTCCCCTCCTCCTTTCTCTTCGTCTTCTTGTAGCTGTAGTGTAGATTAGGTTAGCCCAGTTACAGTTTAGCTTGCCGTTCATCCAATCGCCGAGAATCCTCGATCGAACCCACGGCGGAGCTGAGCTCCGCCCGACGTTTCCGACCACTCCAGTGATCCTCCACCGTCCAAAACACCTCCATCTTTCTCTCCTCCGCTCCGTCATCACGCCTCACCCTTCCAGATCCCTTGATCTCGCTCAGATCGGGCCATCGAGCTCCCCTCTCCGCCGCTCGCCGGAGCTCTTCGCCCGCACCACCTTTCGCTTCATTTGATCCATCAGACCCGACCATTTTGTTTGCCTGGATTTTGTGCGCCTAATATTAAAGGTTCGAGCCCCAGAGAAGGCTCCATCGACCTCCATCGATTCCAAACGTCTCCGCCAGGTCAGCTTCCTCGTCCGGCCATTCTACGCCGCATCCGCCTCGCCGGAGGCCACCATTCGACGCGGAAGGATCCCAGGATCCTTTGGCCCTTGATCCTGGGGTCGGAGCAGCCGTGTGTCGGCCGCAGTCGCCGCCCGAAGTTCGCCGGGGAGGTGTTCTTCGTGAACCCCTCCCTACCGTTGGATCCGATGCTTTCTCCAGAAGCGACGCCAGCCGTCCGATCGCCTGCGCCTCTCTGCCGTTCGATCTTCGCCACGTGTCCAAGTGCATCGCCATCGACCGCAAGATCGAGTCCTTGGGTATTTTGCATATTCCACCCAAGCATTTTTGTTTTTAACCTTTAGTCCAGTAACTTTCATTTGTAGTTTAAAAAGTTTTGTAATATTTGCACTTAGACCCTCACTGTTTCACTATTTGCACTTAAGTCCACGCCACGTCACCTCACGTGACTGGGGCGCGTGACTTGTGGGTAGTTTGCATGCTAGGCCCCGAACTTTTAATTATTTGCAATTACATCCCTGTGCGTAGTTAATTAAATATCTTTTTGGATAAATTGCATGTATGCCCTGTCGGCTTTTAATATTTGCATTTATGCCCCTGTGAATGGTGTTTTGCGTGATCTGTGCGTGGCTTTTGGTGAAATTTGCAGCTGTGCCCTTGGACGTTTTTATAATTACATTTATACCCCTGCCAGGCTTAGGATTTTTGTGTGCTTAGCTTATTTATTTCACACCTCTTTTAATTGCGAAAAATTCTCAAAAAAATAGGTTTAAGCTCCTGTTTGCTTCTACTTGCACGTTGTATTTTTAGTTTTTAATTTTATTATATTTTTATATTTATTAAAAATCCAAAACATGCTTTTTATTCACTGACTAGCTTATAAAATACCAAAAAATATCAAAAGGTCTTAAAAAAATTCCAAAAATTTTCTCTGTTGTGTGTTTTGATCTGCTTTAATTTCAACCCAAAATTCACTAAAAATCCCAAAAGAAAAACCTTAAAAATTTAAAAACATTCAAAAACTTCAAAAAAATCTATAAAATTGTAGAAAACTCCAAAAATAGTAAACTCAATTCCTGTTTACTCTAGATTTTGTTTCCTTTATTTGAAAATTAGTGTGAGAAATTTTGGTTGCTGATTAATAATTTTAATTCTCATTTTCCCCACAGCCAGCAATTATTTCACTGTTTCGCCTTATTTCAGTATTTAAAAATATCAAAAATACCTTGAAAAATCCCCAAAAATCACAAAAACAGTAAAAAATCTTAAAAATATTAAAAACATTTAATTTCTGAATTTTTGGTTATTTTTGTGTATTTTTATAAATAGTTTACCTTGTCTTCTATTACATTGGTTTTACATTCCAATATTAAAAAAAATATAAAATATAAAATATAAAAATCAGAAAATTAAAAATCAAAATACAAAATTTAAAAAATTAAATAAAAAAATTAAAAAATTAAAAACCCACAAAAGGAACTAAATTGGCTAAGTGATTCATTAGACCTAGGTTTGGATTTTTATCTATGCTCTACACCCTTGCTTCCTGAGTTCGACCCGTACTTGCTTGCCATTGTACATTTTTAGTAGGGTATAATAAATTTTAATCCTTGCTCTTGATTGCTTTATTGATTGTGTGGGTTAATTGTTGAAGATCGAGGAAGCTTGAGTAGTCGCATTAGCGACAGTGAGTCTGACTTGTCAGACCACTATTTAGCGGCTCTCGTTTTTCTCGCTTTTCAAGCTGTCACCTCCAGGAAGGCTTGGAGCACGAGCGGAGCTAGGAAAGGTGGACCGAAGTTGTTCAATTTTGAAATTGAAGTCGGGGTGCTCCATATATTTGTTTTGACCCGTGACTGGCGAGGCTCCTAGATCGATGAATATCTTACAAATCTTGGGTCCAAAGGCCAAGGTTATTCATGGGCGAGCTAGAGGGATGGTCGAGGAACATATTTGCAGAAGGGTTCAACACCAAAATGTGAAAGACTTGGCCTCGAAAAATCCACCAAGGTGGGTCAAAAATGAGTCTGGCAAAGTTGACAGAGGGCTAGGACACCTAGTTGATCAGGGTTTGCACCTGGTTGGTCCACGTGGACAAACTAGGAAAAACTCTTATTAAAACTTTTATTAATTCATTTAAAAATAGAAAAAGGCCGAATTAAATTATGATTATTAAATAAAAAATATTCGTTATTGTATGTAGTATTTTATTATGATTTTTAATTATTTTTAGGAGGTATAATTTTATAAGTTCCCTTTTAGCCCTATATAGGTACATATACCTATGTATTTTATTACTTTATTTTTATTTTGTGTATTTTAATTTTATTATTTTTATTTAGTATTTTATAGAATTATAAAATACTTTTATACATACAAATATATTTTTGTTTTATTTTTATGATATATTTTGTATATTAAATAAAATATAAGTAGGTATTGTATAGGTTTGTATATAGGTATAATACATATGTATTCTATATACAAGTATTTTTATTTTGAGTTTTCTTTGCATTTTTATTTTGATTTTAATATACATAATTATTATAAGTAATATTCACAATATTCTAAAAATATAAAAAATATATAAAAATAATTAATAAATAATAAATTGAATATTTTAATCAGTACAACTATACAATGAGGATCCAAAACTCAACTTTCAAACCGTAGCTCTGCCAAATGCGAAATAGGCATGCATCCTCTGACCGAAGACAGGTGTGTTACTATATACGTCTGAGTATGTACATTTGGCAGACCCGATAGGTTGATGGCCTAATCAAGATCTATATACCGGATGTGCTGGTGTGCATACAAGGGCATAGGGTAATATGATCTCTCAAAGGGACCATATAGGTTCATTACTGAACCGGAAGACATGAGCTCACTCATGATATATTGGGATCAAATTCCGTGTAAAGTCATCTCGTTTTGGAAGTTTGACTGAATTTGTATGTTTGATATATGTTTTTTGGAAGTATATGATCAATACCTAGGACCTTGTCTGGGCCAAGAGCCATAGTTAGTTGTTGTTTCCATTGGGCTTGATTCTCGTTGTTGATACCGACAAGACCCAGCCAGAGTCTTCTGGTTGGTAGTGATCCCCGTTCAGGGGTATTCCGAAGGTGTAACATAAGCAACGAAAGAGGGCCTCGAAATATGTAGTTTGCCCTCGGATGGCGCAAGACGATTCCACATATCAAGTTCGCTTCGTAGACTGAACGAGCAAAGAAAAGATATGACTGAACAATCTATTTGAGCCTCCGCCTGTGACAATCTGGTTGTTGTCTGTCCCCGCCTGTGATAATCTGGTTGAGCCTCCGCCTGTGACAATATGGTTGAGCCTCCACCTCTATGTATTAGGTCACCCTCCGATAAACAGATAAGGGGAAGGGGGGAAAGGTCACCCTCCGATAAGCAAGGTGTGAAGGTTGATAGAAGCAGTTGGCTAGGTGTGGAGGATTTTCCCTTGCAGTTGTTTTGTTGAGGAAGACAAGCAAGCAAGGCTAAAGCAGCGATAGGAGGTTTTTAGGGAAAGCTAAGTTACTTCACAAGCCAACAACCTTCTCGTCCCTTTCGATAAAGCAAGCCAACACAATTTGAGTCTGGGAAGTGAAGGTATTTTCTTATCTGGGGTATGATAGATGCTTTTGGAAAGTATATGATCGATACCAAATCCCAATGATCAAATGAGAAACTTAATGACGAAACCTTGAAGAAGACAGTCTAAATAAGATCTAAAACTTTGGGTTTATTATAGGTCTTCTAGTATGCAAGATGCACATGTATTACGAATACATGAGGGTGATGTGATCATAAACGATTATATAACCATGATGCTTCCATTCTGATGGAGTAATTAAACAGGTATGGATTTTAATGACTCCTCTTAATAGACAAGTAATCTAATCTAGATTCAAATGTTGGACATTGATCTGAATGTGATTCAGATGCAATGAGAAAATTAAATTTATGGCTTTGATTTAATCAAACATCTGTGGGAGGTCCCAGATATATGAATTTGAGATCTGATATCAATATCCAAGTCACTGTACGTGGAAAGTACAATCATCATGTCCTTATCTCCAAGTATCCGCGAAGAAAATGCATTATCCTTAAAAGAATTCAAGGATAATTTCATTGTTGATAATGTGTCTGAGCATTGAAGAAAATTGATAGTTAAATATTATTTAATTATCGTAAATAATATGAATTTTGATTCATTTTATTTGGCAAAATAGGAAGAGTTATCTAAGATAATTAAATGTGATTTAATTATCAGAGATGTTAATAATGTGAATGCGATTCATGTTATTTGGGCAGATGAGAATAGAGATATAAGATAAAATGTGATTTAGTTATCAAGGATGTGAATTATGAGGATAGTACTATCAATATTATATATATTATAAATGTGATTTATATTATTTAGAGAGAGCGTATTATAAATAGTATCTTCAAATTGATTGTTGATGTGAATTAGATTCACATTGGAAATTAATTAGAAATACAATTTACAATTTATTTTTGGCTGTGAATATGATTCACAATTATTTAATGGCACGATTATAATATTCAAAAAATTAATTTGGAATTATTGTGTGGATTAATTTACAACAAAAGTTGTTGTAAAAATATATGAAGGATTAAAGGAGCCAACACCATCCATTTAATGGATGGTGGATGGCCACCCTTTGACTTATTGTCAAGGGTGGCCGTCCCCCCTTTTTAAGAGGGTGGGTAACCTCCTTTGTAATCCTTCTATCTTAATTGATTTAGTTCAAAATAAATTATGTTGACTATTCAATATATTTAAATGATCTGGTGGTAGTGCAGTGTGCCTACCACCCAAATGACTAGGGTTCAAATCCTACCACTGTGTGGGTTGCGTTAGGTAGTCGACAACCAGCGTAAAAAATAGCCGAATCTTTCAACATGGATTTGAGGAAGAATCCATGCATCTGACCCTACTTATAATGGGAGAAGGCTCCATAATTCAATATATTTAATTTAATATAATTAATTATTGTTGTATTTTTACAACAAAATCATGCTTATTAAATCGAAACACAAATCAATCTCAACCATTGATTTTGTGTTTCACATGAATTACAATCCATAGACCCCCAAAATACTATAAAAGACAAGGCAAGCCTAGGTCTTATCAAACACACAAAATTATATGCTCTCTCCCTCTCTCTCTCTCTCCCCTCCTTAAAGTGGTCGTCCACCGTAAACCCTGGAGAGGGTCATCATCATCGCTACATCATCGTGCCGCCGCTTTGACTACTCATGGATCTCCGTCTCCTTCAGTGTGCTTCGCTCGTGAAGAAGACATCAGATCTCGTGTGATGATATTAGGAGATTCGCTGCTTGGATCCTCAACATGGGTTGTAAGAAGTACGTGTTTCATCAATCTGCTCGCAAGCGTCTCCTCCGTTGGATCGGACTTGAGACAGGGGTCTCTTCGTTTAGAGACTCGATCGCAACCACACTTCAAGAGATAACCTTAATATCCATATGTGATTTAGATGAAACGATCCAAGAAGTGTTCTTGGATCATGTGTTTTCATCATTTTAGTTTTTTGAAATTCCACTGCTTGAAGCAACTACTGTGACTAGTCGCTCCCGATTGCATATGATGCGATCTACATGCTTCCATGATACGCTTAGGGATCTCTCCATATCTTCCACTTTCACCTTCAGCTAACTATAGTGGCTTGCTATCATGACATATGAGTACTATTAAGGCATTTCTTTGATGGTTGATTTGGAAAGCTCGATGCAGTCTCGCCTTCCCCAACATACCTCCAACTCCGAAGAAAATTTTACTGGAAGCCTCCTTGGTTTGCATGGTGTGTTTGGGATTATTGCTAGGGGTGTTCGTGAGGCGAAAACCCGCTTCATTTGGAGTTTGACCCGACCCGATCCATGATATTGGATCAACGGATCAACCTGTTCTAATAATAATAGTTATCCATTAGGTTGGATATCCATTGGATATCGGATTACCCGTTGGTATCCGTGGATCCAGAAGAATTAGATGAAAACCAAACAAAATTTTTTAAAGCTTCCAAAATAAGGTTTCGTGTAAAATGTAAATGACACTATAAAATTTGCGATTATAGTTTAAAATTTAAATGTTCAGAGTCAAAATATGTATGAAATGAATATGCCAGATGACACACAGATATATCAATTTGACACTTATATATCGATATAGAACGGGACAATTTCATATCGATATTCGAGGTGTCGCTTTGGAACGATCTTCTATTTCGATATCTCCAATGTTCAAAAATAAAATTTCTCTTAGTTATGAATTGTACGTTCCTATTATCTAACTATGGTTAAATTATTGATTTTTTAAATCCTTTTCTTCAAATAAGGAATGTATTAATGTAGCTTGAATGAAAAGAATGTAATTCCGTATAAAATATGAGAAACAAAGCAGTGGGCGAAGGAGCCACATCCCACCCAAACGTCGCTGCCGAAACATGTACTATTGTCGATTGCTTGCAGGTCGGATACGATGATGGATCGAACATAAATCTTAACCATTTGAGCTGCGCCTAAGGCACACCTACCTCTATCTTGATAGAGCCAACTGGTACACCTGACAAATTTAATTTAAACATAAATGGAAATAATCATTTTGAACTCCCCCACCCTTTTTTTGCATTTTTTTTATTTTTTTGAAATCTAAAACCGTGTAAAATCATTATTAAACCTCTATATTATGTCATTCAAATTTCATCGAAATAGAGACGCCTACGACCTCCATCCGGATGGGGTCGATTTAAAAAATCATGTTACCGTTAAAAAATGACTGTCTGGATAGAGGCCGTAGGAGTCTCTGTTTCGACAAAATTTGAATAGCATAATATAGGAATATAGTGATGAATATTCATGGAAGAAATTTAAAAAAAATAAAAAAATGATGAAAATGGGACGGGGGAGCCAAGTTAGCTCCCCCTAGGGGGCAACCCCATTTATCCCATATATATATAATATTCAATACGATTTTTATGAAATAAAGATATTTAGTATAAAGTATTTCTAATATTATACGTAAGCTCATTAGTATCCGATTTATATCCATATCTATTATTTTTAAAGATGAGGTACCACTATAGATTTTATATCTGTCAATATCTATATTTGCATCCCTATTCATATTAAAAATGGATAAGGATACGACAACACCTATACCCATATCCGTATTCGTCCATTTACATTCCTAATGAATACCACCTAGGTAGATCCATAGGCATGGTCCTGGTTGGAGGAGTTATGAGATGGGTTGACCCATGATTACCCGCGGATCATTGGATCGGAGCCCCATATGTCGCGGGTCAAATAGGGTTGGATACTCGATCCGATGTGATTCTTTGGATAACAATTGGTTTAGGATCGATGCATACGAATTGAGCGGGATAACCATGAAATCCGTGAACCATTCACATCCCTAATTATTGCATCTGATTATGGGATTGTTGTTCCGAGCTTTATATTATTTGTCATGGAGTTCACTTAGACAATGCTTTTATGAGGTCAAATATACTATCCATCATTTTATTGGTGGCTCGCACTAGACCGTCAAGGATGAGGGAAAGAAAAGGAAAAGTTCTCCAGTGGCGCAACCAAACAACAAGTTGGAGGATGCCGGAATCAATGACGTTCAGGAAAGGTATGAATCATTTTGGGGGTATATTTTTGTGTTTCGTTTTTGTTGGTGGCCCATAAGTAGGGATGGGATATTTTTAGGTCGGCTCAACCCATTTCGATGCCCGATCTGATAAAGCTCGAGTCTGGTTCGAGTCCGAACGATAAATGGACGGGCTTGGACTTGATTTTTGACCCAATTCAGTTTTGGGGTTGGGTTCGGGTTAGCTTGGATCCGAACCCGAAGCCCGTGGGTCGGCCCGAGTATAGACCCGAGTGTAGGCCCATATATAGGCTCGGGATTTTTCCATATGTAATTTCTGATTTCTAATATCACAGTGGATCTTCCTTTTTAAATTGTTGTTATTCTATGTTGTTTAGACATCAACTATGTTCATGTTTGAAGAAATGCATATTCAATATGTATATTTGCATATAAAATGTGTATTGTATTCATATATAAAATATTTTTTATAATATAGTGGGTCGGCCCGACTTAGCCTGACCCATGTACTTGCGGGTCAGGCTCGGTCTTGAACTACAATTTCAGAAATTCAATGTGCTTAGGCCCGACCTGTAAGCCCGTAAATTGAAACTGGACTCATACTAGATTAGATTGACCCAACCCGACTTGACTCGATGCTCATTCCTACCTATAAGAGGGTCTGTCAACTTAATCTTAATAATCTTGTACTAGTGATGTCTGTGATGTTTTCTATAATTTTCTCGTACCCGTGATCTGAATGGGATTTATTTTGATGCTAGACATGCAATATTACTTTATGGCACTCTTTTACTCTTGACATGCAATCCTAAAGTTTTGACTAATGATGATTGAACTTAATATTTTTTTTAAAAAGAAATCTTATGTGTTGTATAGCCGTGCTTTCTTCCTTGATTAATCGTGTCCTTTTCTTTTTACTGTAATCTTCCTTTTTTATCGTTAATGACGAATGAGTTAGTCATGGTCCCTTTAGGAAATTATCAAGGTGAAGAATGGAAGCCACAACTTTCGAAATTGACCAATGTACATTAATGTATCATATGATTATAGAATAGGACATCTATTGAATAATGGTATTCGTGTAGAGACACCCGAAGCATTTGTTCACGACTCGTCTTGACTCATCATTATGGATCCAACCCGTTCCGATGGGTATCCGGTTCTAAATAATAACCGTATTAAGTGAACGGATCGCAAGTACCTATAGATATCTATGAAACTATTTAGAATATTGTTCACGTCATTGTTGAGTTTTATTCAATTGACTAATATAAACGCCATGACGATTTTTCAGTGATGGTAATTTTACTCGTTAACGTACAATATCGTAATATGGATACTGGATTAATCGTATTTATGGGTATCGTATCATGCCCATGACCTTATTAACATAATCAGATAAATGGAGTTTGCGACAGCAGACTCCATAAATTTTCCTAAAATACCCGAAAGGACAAAGTGAGGATTTTTTAGAGGATTTTTAATGTAATACAATCACCCGTAAGTCATGTTGTGATATATCGATGATATATTGGTATGAAGAGGTAACCGACATATATCCGATATGACTTATATTTACCTTCTAAGGTCATTTCCTTCACAAAATCAGGCCGATTCGGATGATACAACGTCGATATATCGACGGTATATCGTATCGACAAGTATCCAATATCGATACTATACCGAATTACCTACCTTGCTACAATGTCTATTTTATAAAATGTGTATTTTTTAACTGTTAGTAATACACATGATAAAATACGCACTAACGCTATTGACACAATTATCAATTGTTTGTCATTTGTAGGAATTTAGTTCAAACCTCCGGAAGCTTTAGTTTTCTATTTTTATTTTCATTTCGATTTATAAAGTTACACGTATTACCTTATGTTGATACATCGGTTATGATTAGGGCTAAGCATTGGTAGGGTCGGTTCGGCATGGGCCAGGTCCGAGCCCAAACAACAGAAAGGTGATCTTGGGTCTTAATTTTGTCTCATTTGCAAATTTGCAATAGGTTCGGGATACGACGGGTCCGAACCCCAAGCATGTGGGCCGACCCGGATATGGACCCACAAGAGATCCGGCTCGGGCCCGACCAGAGTGGGAAATGGGTAATGCTGCACTGCACTCTACCCTACCAATGGCTAGCTCCGTCAGTTGTTGGTGCACCCTCCCTCCGTCCATAGATCGCCACTCCTTCTCCACCCTCCACAGCCCCACATGACACCACATACCTCCGTAGCTCCGCTCCGTTTCTCATGAAATTCGAATGTCATATATGATGGATATAGTGATGAATATATATAATGATATTTTCCAAAAAAGCAAGAAAACGTGGAAGATATAGATTCCAGAGCATGTAAAATTACATGCACCTGGGTGCATGCTCCCCGACCCCATATGTATCTATGTATGTATTTTTGGCATGACAACTCGGTTGCCGAATTCCTCTTCTCATGCAGTGATTTATCAACACTTTATTCGTCATAATAAAAAATTCGAGACGAGTTACAATAACCGTCGCTATCTCTAAAAAGTCTAACAACGAATATCTTTAATTGTTGACATGTTAAGGTTTAGTGACGGATATTAATAATCGTTGCTATTTAAGTGGCGTCTAAGATACTTTTTTTGCAGTGGATATTAAGGACTTAAAATCTATCCCATTTACTTTTGGATGAGTTTAGATACTGAGTTTACTACTCATGCAGCTATGGATATGGGTATGTATTGAGGATTGTCTTGTTGGTACATGAACTCGAACCTACCCCAAACCTGAATAAATTATAAATGTGAATGTAGCTATGCGTGCAACATTTTAGTGAACTCATCAAATACATTTCATATCTAATAAGTATTGATCTACATATATACAAATCCAACTTAATTTTCTCCTGATATTCAATAAATTTTGTATATTCAATAAATAAAAATTATCAACTCAAAAGAGTTAAGCACCTGATATATTTAAACCTTTAACATTCTCTTCCCATTGCACCTTTGTGTACCACCATATTATATGATTTTCCTCTGTTTAATATACATGTGAAAATCTTATATACATATATAAATAACTTGTGATTTTACTATGTCGAATATATAGGTACCTACTAGAAATTACTTATTTAGTAAATGAGCAGGTATGAGTAGTGGTTTTATAATTGAGTAATGCTTAAGATATTGATACGCATCTCAAATCTGACACCTAGACAACCCTAGAGGTGTCTAACTAAAAATGAAAACTTGCTTTGTAGAAACATGTGGGAAATGGAAACGGAGAGCTTTTAGTACCATGAGGAAAATATTATTATTTGGGTAAAGAATAGATGAAAAGGTCCAGCGACATAAGGTTGAACAAGACTACCCAACTTATCCCATTGAGGCACTATCAACCAAATCTACGTGAATGGGACTCCTCACCAAGTACTCTCCCGAGACCCATCTTAGATTTCCTTCCACGAAGTCGGGAGTATTTCCCCTTCCGTCGTCACCGGCACGCTCAAACACAACAGTGAAGCTCCTCTCCTGCTTGACATCGTTGAACTCCAGCATGCCAGGCGTCACCGTGATCTTGACGTCTTCCATCTTGTCGACCACAGCCCTGTAGCTTATCTTTCCCACCGGGCTCACATTTCTAACCGTCCTATTCACCGTTACCGATCCTCGAGGCGGTAACAAAATGGATATCGACGGGTAATTCAGATCCCATTGCGAAATTTTCCCTGCAAGAGCGCAGTGGACATTGTGGCGGGCGATAACACTCACCTGCTTGTTGGTGTAGTTGAGGCCGCAAAGGAACGGAATGTATGTGTCTGGATTGGTCTCGTAAACAAGACCGGGATTCGCTGCACGCGTGGGGTTGACATGACCAGCTCCCATCTCATAGAAGCTGGCAGGCTGGAACAGCTGATTCATTAGCGGTTTCTTCTCGTGGTCGGTCTCATCGGCAGTGGTCATGATCGCTGACTTGATAGCAGAAGGAGACCAGTCCGGATGGGCTGCCTTTAAGAGTGCAATGACTCCAGCGAGATGCGGGGTCGCCATGGACGTCCCACTGTCAATGTTGAACAAGAGATGCTTTTGCAATTTCTTGTAGATATTTGGAGGCCAAGCAGCGAGGACGTTCAGCCCTGGACCCAAGATATCCGGTTTCAAGATATAATGGTTCTGAGGGCTGGGGCCTCTGGACGAGAATCCCGACACAGTAGGAGCAGGAGAGATTCCCAACACTGTCCCGTTGAAGAAAAGAGACGCCGTGGGATCGCTTCTGGAAGAATTGAAGCAATCAAGAATGGTCCCCCCTGCGGCGTAGGTGGTACGTACTGTGCGAAAGCCGAGATCTAATCTTTCAACGACGGTAGCGCCGCGTTCCTTGTGAGCAAAGAGAATCGCCCCGGCGGCACCAGCCCCCTTGAGCCTGGCAAGTAGATCTCCGTCACTTTCTTGGCAAACCGCGAATTTTCCCCGTACATCGGTTAGATTCATTATGTCCTCATAATCTTCTCCTGGAACAAGTTTCACAGGTGTCTGTGGGAAGTCCTTGGTTTGGACGAGAGACTCCCCAAGCACTTCTTGACCGTTGGGAAGCTTCATGGTCACTGTTACAGATCGGTCATGGGAGCTCGCACCAACTGTGAGCATCCACGGTGCCTCGTTGGAGACACTGGACTGATAAGGACCACCGTTCCCCCCTGCAAGGCTGACCAGGATTCCCTTCTCGACGGCGGCCAACGCTCCGATGGCCATGGCATCGGCGAATAAGGGAATTGACGGGCCACCGATGGACATGGAGAGGACATCCACACCGTCCTTCACGGCAGCGTCCATCGCTGCGATTATATCAGTTTCCGAGCATCCGTCGGAATTGCAGACTTTATAGATGGCAAGGTGGGCTCGCGGAGCGATTCCTGACGCGGTACCGTTGGCATGGCCCATAACGTTTGCGCCTGCGACGGAGGAACCCCCAGCAGTGCTTGCGGTGTGGGTGCCGTGTCCGTCGTTGTCAACTGGCGTACCACCTGTTTCCTTGAATGACATTGCTCCAATGACCTTGTTGTTACACATATCCTTGGGGCAGTTACCTCTCCACTTGGGTGGCGGTGGAGGCATGCCTCTATCGTCGAAGGAAGGGTGACCCGGCGTGAAGCCGGTGTCGATCATACCGATGATGACGCCTTGGCCTTGGTTTCCTCCAGCTTTGCTCCACAAGCCTCTCCCAGCGTGAAGACCCAAGAAGTCGGGAGTACGCGTGGTACGGAGAGGGATGGTACGGTCAGGGTACGCCTGCAGAAAGCCTTCCTTGGTTGCGACGTGATTCTGGAGCTCCTCGGGAGTAAGGCGAGCAGCGAATCCGCTGAACACATGCTCGTAAGCGTGGACCAGCCGAGGTCCAACGAAGGTAGAATCCCCAGACGTACTCTGCGGGAGGAAGGAATTGTAGTAATCCTTGAGAGCGTTGGCGTCGAATGCTGTGTTTGCACTCTCGAGGCGACGCACAGCAACAATGTATCTCTGGATGTCGCCGGAGAGCGTTGACGATATCGTAGAGAAGGAAAGCAAGAGAAGACTGGCAAGGAGAGGATTTCCCATGTCTGGATGATGGAGATTATGTGGGAACAATTGGGACACCACTTTATAGAAGAGAAGTTGCAGCTGTTTTTTCTTAGTTAGGTAATAAAAAAACCATAGGCTGGACAACGGGAATGTAGTTTAGACTTTGAACGCCATCAATTTTTATTGGCACTCCCATTTTGTGTTTTCATGAAAAAATAGTTTCCCTTTTGTTATTCTTAACTACATTGGGTTATACTATATATGACGGTTTATCTTCATATTTATTATTTCTTAAGAAAATACTAGAAAAATTAGTCAACTTTGTTCCTGAATCACAAACGGCTCGATATTTTTAGGCAAGCAAATGCCAAGTTTTTCAGTAAACTGCATATATTTTATTACCTTCCTAGATTTATTAGTATTTATTTCCTGCTTTAAAATTGCTCAATAGTCCGTTATCTTATTATGGATGCATGGATAATGTAAAACATAACGATTTAGGAAATGGATTGGACAGATATAAGCTGGATGACCATGACAATGTGCATTATTTGTGAGTGCTGTCAGTTGTTCTTATCTTTATCTTTGAACAGAAATACATAATTTGGTGCAACTTTTTGAACTAGGAAACATAGTTCACCGTTTAAACCAATTCTAAGGCAGGTGATTTAAAATTTTAGAAATCACGTCCTATAATGCCACTCGTAAAATGAAATAACACGGTTTGACAAATCATTATACAATGCCATAACAGAAAAGTATAACAAATCATTATCCAATGCCATAAACCCACGCTTCATTTCTGCTTCTATTGTTCTTTACTTCTTTTGGATTTTAACACAAACAATTCTATACATTTTGCAAATTACTCGCTCATTCATGTACACTTCATATTTATCCTATGACTATGACCTTATTAACTCTTACGCAATGGTCTACGTGGTCAACTCACATCCATTTGGCTGTTAAAATGAATCGTACTCCATAAAAAGTAGTTGATTTTATCCTTTTTATTTAACAAATTTACAAATGTGTACCCTCATTCGTCTAGGCAACAAAAGTAAATCCTCTTCCGCCTCCCCTCCTGATAATGAAACCGAATAATGGTAGACATTGTTTTTTATTTTTTTTAAAGGAAAAAAATATGATGCGTTAGGAGACGTCCACCCAATAGACACTGTTTTCGAAATTCATGCATTTTGATGATCCTCGGGGTTGTTCTTCGGCGAGGAGGGCAAGTAATAGTGATTGTTGCTGCTGCTGTGTGTTTTCTATCGTTCCGAACATAGGTCTTCGGTTCATTATCAAGGATATCTGCCCTGATAATTTATTGGGTTCGGGTACAATTGCACCAGTTAGCAACCACCCAAAATGCTTAAATTGAAGTTGTCAACTACTAATCCCCACCACTTATAACCCACTCTTACAATTTGTGAGTTTTAGATGTGGAACTATATTTGTGATACATGTGTTACAACATCCCCCACTGATACCATTTGTAACATCCCGAGTTTAGGTCCCCGGTCCATTATCGAGGAAAACTGACCCTGACAACTTGTTGGGTTCGGATCCAAATGGATCCATTGACTACCATCCAAAATGCTTAATCCCAACTTGTCAAATAGTAATTCCTACCACTTATAGCCACTCTCACATTGTGAGTTTTAGATGTGAGACTATAATTGAAAATATAGGTGTTACAATTTTCCCCCCGCCATCCTCCACTTTCTTGTGTGAGATGGAGATAATGCCCTTACGAATAGTCGATGGGGTTTGGCCAAAAGCCATGGGTCTCTGCCCGTGCAGCTATACTCTATATCTAATACGATTGTCGACAATCGACCACCAGGATCGGACCTGCAAAATAGGATGTTGGGACTTGGAACTGGAGATGATGAACATGCTCACACGTGGGCCCCCAAAAACATGAAGATGCATCGGAGGCAGCTCGCCCTTGTGGCGACACTCGAGGAGCACCGGTCCACCGTGCCGCTGTAAACGGTGTTGGAGGTGGTGGTGGGGAGGCATGGGCAGGGAGGAGTGACGTCATTTATAAAAGAAGGTGTTGCGAATCGCGGAAGCGAACACGCACAAACACGATCAAACAAGCAAGAACGCAAACACACGGATTTACAAGGTTCACCCGTAATTGGGCTACGTCCTTGGGCGACGGTGAATGTGGAGAATAGAATGAATACAAAGGATACTTTAAAATCCTAACCCTAAGGAGTTTATATAGCACTCCCATACAGACGGATCCCTAAAAATAGAAGGATCCAAATACCCGAATACAAATAGAACCACTCCATAAAATTTTCGCCGGAGGTGTTGGAGGTGGGGGTTGGGGAGGCATGGGCAGGGAGGAGTGACGTCATTTATAAAAGAAGGTGAACTTATAGAGTGAAATATTCGAATATTTGACTTTTTCGTTGACTAAAAAAAGGGATGGAAGGTAATATATGATTATATCACGTAAGAGTTAAGTACTATTGGTGTAAATATCCCTTCATTCAATGCAGTTCTCAATTAAGTTAATGCAATTCTCAACTATGGAAGACTATGAACATAATATTGAAAGCATATAAAATTATTGGTGCAAATATCCCTTCATTCAATGATAGAGGTAGATGAAAATTGACTCGTCTTCTTCCGCGGTCTGAGATATATATCTGAATCTCCTCGTGCTTGTTCTTTCGCTGGAGCACTTAACTATAAATCTAGATGATGGTAGAAATAAATAGCCATGCAAATGGTTCCTTCAATCTGGAAATAAATAGCCAAGCAAATGGTTAGGGGTCTGTGGGAACATGTGGCAAAGATCTGCCGAAAGTTTTGGCGTTGACATTAAAGATTTGGTGATAGAAAGATGGTAATTAGGTCTACATTATTCACCTACTGTAAGTACACGTGAAAACTTCATTGGCTTTAATTGGGAAGCTAATTAGTTAGGCGTATGGATATGCATGGGATGAGTTCCCAACCTTTTTGATCATTCATTACCGGATCACAAGTCAACCCGACCTGTTCAAACGGGCACTCGATTTCAATGAGTACGTGAACTATGTGAATGAGTCCCGGGGACCCATGATACCCTTAGAACATCAATACTAAAAATACATCTGATGTTATTTGAAATATAAGAAGAAATAACTGCAAATTCCGTTAAAATAATAATCAACTGCATATATATATATATATATATATATATATATAGAGAGAGAGAGAGAGAGAGAGAGAGAGGGCTTATCTAGAGGGCACTGTGCCGATTTAGCACTTAATAGGCCCCTAATTGGATACGTCCGATTAAAATCGTGAGGTTAAAATAAATCATCAATGGTAATGTCAAATATGGCATCTTTTGAATACCATAACTGATATCGCGAGAAAAATGGGCGGCAAATTAATTTGTTTGACGTAATCAGTAATCGATGATTAACAAAAACAAAATAGCGTTTCTTCATTACGAGTACGGCGATCAACCAAAGCCAATCCATTCTTTCTTTCGTCTTTGAAGATCGTTTTGAAGTCGCTTCATCTTCGAGATCAGTAAGTTTTTATGTATCCTCGACTATGAAGAACATTTTGAAAGTATTTTCTTTTCTATCCGATTCATATCTTACTAATTTTTGATGTAAACTTATTTAAAAATCATGTACAGATACTGATAGTAAGAAAAAATGTGGGAGTTGAATTAAGAACAAATAGGTTACCGCTTTGAAGATTTTTAAATGATTTATCATTTAATTTTATCGTTTAAGAACAAATACGTTATCGATTCAAAGATGTTATATTAAATCTAGTTACTCATGAATAAAGTAACTTACTGCTGGCTAATTCTAAGTTACTGATACATATTCCAAAATTACAAGCATAAATCTATTGTTATTTTAAGTGTAAAAATTAAAGTTACTGATAAAATGATGGAAATTACTGATACCTTTATCAAACTTAATGATAGAACCTTCAAAGTTACCGATGTATTGTAAAATGTAATATGGGATATAGTTACTGATACATAAAATATACTTACTGATGCATTCTTCAACGTTACTTATACGAGTTACGATCTTACAAATACATTTGAGAAGCAAGAACTTACTGATTAAAGTATCAAAATTACTGATAGATGAAATTATGAAAGTTACTAATGATACATCAATATTACAGATGCAAGATTCTAAGTTACTAATGCATTCATCAAAGATGCTATATTAAAATTAGTTACTTATAAATAAAGTAAACTTACTGCTGCCTAATTCTAGGTTACTGATACATATTCCAAAATTACAAGCATAACTCTATTGTTATTTTAAGTGTAAAAAATAAAGTTACTGATAAAATGATGGAAGTTACTAATGTCTTCATCAAACTTACTGATAGAACCTTCAAAGTTACTGAATGTATTCTCCAAATGTAATATGGGAAATATTACTGATACGTGAAATATACTTACTGATGCATTCTTCAATGTTACTGATACGTGTTACGATCTTACGAATACATTTGAGAAGCATGGACTTACTGATTCAAGTATAAAAATTACTGATAGATGTTTCGTACTTATTGATACCAGTAAGTAGCATGAACTTACTGATACATGCTTCGAACTTACTACTTGATAATTTATAAATATATAGTATGACTTTAAAGTTACCTGTATACGTACAAAAGTTACTTGCCCTACTTATAATATTACCATCGTTATATTATAACCTATTTTTTTAATAAATTACTTTTTACCGCCTTATCATAAATCACAAGATAGGTTAACTTTTAAAAACTTACTTCAGGCGAAAGTGCTCGGTTCGCGGCGGAGCAGTGAAGACCTTCTCGACGATTGCAACGAGGGTGGAGAAGGATAAGCACGGTCAGACACGGTTAGTGAACGATTAACAACCGGCATCTTCCATTGTAATGCTAGGTTAATTCCTAAAAGAGTTTTTCTTGGAAATTATACGTGTTAGGGTTACGAAAACAAATTCTTTCAACTTTGAACACTTTGGTATGAAACCACTAGCTGCATGCATAGAACTTATTGAGAAAGATGTTTTTTATAATGCTGCTTTGAATTACTAATGTGATTACATATGTTTACTAATTCTTTACAATGATGTCTAGAATTTTAAATATGCGGTTGCATTTTTATCTTACCATTACCTATTTCTAATGAAGCTTAACAAAGAAATACTGAAGATATATCAAACTTATGCTTGAGTTAATTAGATAGTAGCTGATGTTCTGTTGAAATCACTAAAATTCTTATATCAGTATTTGTGTTCATTTACTATTTTGCAGATGGAACAAGCAAAAACATTCGATATTTCTTACAAGAGACGAACACCGCAAAATGTTAAAAAAGGAACAATGGAATCCGCAAGTGGTAATTTTCATATTTTTTATTAAAAATATATAATTTAATTCAGATATGTCTTAAGAATTGATACAAGCTTTATGCAGATACAAGCTTTGAGGGAGATAAAACTACTGAAATTTCTACTGGTAAGTTTTTCATATTAACATCCAAAATGGTAATAGTGAATATCATAACTTAATATAGACAAAATTTTGTGCTATGTAGAAAGAGCATCAGTTTTGAGTCTTGCAAATGTAAAGGATGATGCAAAGATAGAACCATTGCCAGGTAAGAAATTATCCACTAAGATTGTAAGTTAAGAAAAGTCTATTCTAAATGCAAAATTTTAAATGATTTTAATTTAATTATTGCAGCGAGATATGGCGTCCAACATAGATGTTACATAAAACAATTTGTAACGTATCTTGGAAACAACAAGTTGACTGGAAGGCATAAGGAGTTGATCGATAAGTCCACTTTCTCAAGAATAATATCAATTACAAAACTTGATATTAATTATCAAGTATTGGACTTTATTGTTCAAAGATATCAAGGAGATCGGATTTTCAAGTTTGGAGAGAAAGAACTCATATTCTCAGATAATGACATTGGCTTGATTTTGGGATTGCCTTCATCCGAATTTCCTATACAACTAAGAGTTTTTTCGTTTGAATGGCCAAGTTCGTTCGAAGAGCTATTTTGCCAACCAAGCATGTTATTAAATCGTCATAATATTTATGACATGCTTGAATCTTTAAGATCTCAAGAAGATGATCATTCAAATAGAATGTACATAAGATGTCTAATATCATTAATGTTTTGTACATTTCTATTCCCTGAAACAAACTTTTGCTTCCCAAAGGTCCTACTAAATTACATAGATTCAATTGAAGATACACGTTTCTTCAATTGGTCTAATGCAGTTGGGACTATGATAATGCAACGTTTAGAAGACATAGTGGAAAAAATGAGAATGCGTTCATCATCTGATGGGAAAGGCACAGTTGGCTACTTAACTGGATGTGCAGCATGTTTATATGTAAGCTTTTTTAATCTCTATCTACTATTTTGCTTTTAATAAATATTTACCAAATATTTAACTATGTAAAATTATTTTCAGGCATGGGCTCTGGAGCACTTATTCCCAACACATGCATTAAATCAAAATCTATTGCCAAGAATTAGGAAATGGTCAACTCCTTGCAAAGTCACCATTGAACAATTCATGAACTTTGATGAAGATCAGGTAACATAATTTTATTTACATATTCATTTGTGATTTTAATATTAAATATAGTTGCCATTTCAAAGCAAGGAAACTATAACTAATGACAACATGATACATTTAACATTCTTACTGATTGTAATCATAATATTACATGCATAGGTTGTTGATTATCAATAAAAATACTGATGAAGTAATAATATTTACTGATGACTACTTCAAAAGTACAGATACAAGTTTTGAAGATACTGATGCATTAATGAAATATGCGATATTGAAAGTAGTTACTAACAACTAAAGTAAACTTACTGCTGGATCATTCAAAATTACTAATACATGTTCCAAACTTACATGCATACCCCAATTGTTATTTTTCGTCTAATCCTTAAAATTACTGAGAAATTGACTTTAGTTACTGTTGCCTTAATCAAAGTTACTGACATACGCTTCAAAATTAATGTATCATTCTTCAAATATTCTATGGTAAATAGTTACTCATACATGTTTGAAACTAAATAATACATGAGAGTAGTAATATCTTACTAATTACTTCATGCTTCAAATTAACTGATACATGTTTCATATGAATCAAATATTTTACCGATTGCTTCAAAGCAAGAAAACTATAACTAATGACAACATGATACATTTAACATTCTTACTGATTGTAATCATAATATTACATGCATAGGTTGTTGATTATCAAATAAAATACTGATTAAGTAATAATAGTTACTGATGACTACTTCAAAAGTACAGAAACAAGTTTTGATGTTACTGATGCATTAATGAAATATGCGATATTGGAAATAGTTACTAATAACTAAAGTAAACTTACTACTGGATCATTCAAAATTACTAATACATGTTCCAAACTTACATGCATACCCCAATTGTTATTTTTCGTCTAATCCTTAAAATTACTGAAAAATTGACTTTATTTACTGTTGCCTTAATCAAAGTTAGTGATACACGCTTCAAAATTAATGTATCATTCTTCAAATATTCTATGGTAAATAGTTACTGATACATGTTCGAAACTAAATAATACATGTGATAAGTAATATCTTACTAATATTACTTCATGCTTCAAATTAACTGATACATGTTTCATATGAATCAAATATTTTACTGATTGCTTCAAATTTACTTCATGCTTCAAATTTACTGATTTCAAATCTAATGACAGCCTGATACATTTAAAAAATGTAATGCTTGTCATTATGAATATAACTTTAAGGATACTTTTTATTAAAATGAATTTGGATTGATGGCTAAAAATATTTCCTTGCATTAGATTGTTGTCCAGCTAGACTATGAAGAAAAAGAGTTATTCAAGATTGACCCAAATGAATTCATATTTGATTATAAAACCTTCGTAACAGAGGGTTTCATTTCAACTGCTTATACATTGCGTGTCATTGTACCACAACAACAGCAACTTGATGATTGTTCAATGACATCAATTTTGAAGACTGCTCAACATAAAAAAAACACCAGCGTGTAAATGTGAAGAACACAAGAAGAAAATAATGGATTTGGAGAGTTACATTTCTCAACTGCCCACTTTGGAAGAGTACAAAAACATGAAAGAACATTATGAGAATACATTGAGGGAGAATGAGAAGCTGAAGATCGAAATCTCTATTCTAAAGCAATGGTTTGAGGAATTCTTTGCAAAATCAGTTAATGTAAAGCAACAAGAGGAGAAGACAACAAAGGTTAGTGAACAAGAAAAACAAAATAATATCACAAAAAACAACGAATCACCATCCTTTGATATTGGAATTGAGGAGCATTCTGAAGATCGTGGCAAAATTAAACCATATGTTTCAAAGAGTGGTAGAAGCAAGAAGCTTATTACTCCTAGCAGTATGTCAAAAAGGGTCAAATCAAGAAGAACAATAAAGGAAGAAGAAAAAGTACAAACCATCCCAATTAGGAGAAAATAGTAAGGAAAAAAAGAAAACTTGAAAAAAAGAATTTTGAAGAAGTGATGACTGTAGAAGACGAAGATGAAATTTCAAAGATTGAAGACAACAAAGAGCAAGCTTTGGAGGTATGAAATCAACCTATCATACTTTACATATAGTGTTGCATTTAAATTTTTTTGATTTACTATCATTCAATTGATGCTAGTTTAATAAATTACACATGCTAAATATTAAGTTACTGTTCTTTTATAGATTATTACTTCTGTCATTGATTTAGTATCATTCAATTGATGCTAGTTTAATAAATTACATATGCTAAATATTAAGTTACTGTTCTTTTATAGATTATTACTTCTGTCAATATATAAATTACAAATACTTACATATTCAAAATAACTACTACATGATGATTTAAATACTAATACTTACAGTAGCTTTTTAATAACTTACTGTTGATACATATAATATTACTAGTGTCAGTCGTTACAGTTGATACATATAACTTACTGAATGATTCTTACAAATGATAACAAAGAACTTACTGATGCATTTGAGAATATTACTTGTGTTGTTCTAAGATCTTAATGATACTCACAAGTGCTTATATAAATACAAATGCTTACATAAATTTTGTGATGCTTTAAGAGTAAGAAATTTCAATGATGCAATAACATAAAATATTGATAAGATTTTTTAAATATATTAATAGGTTTACAATTTAAATCACATCGATTACGCTGGATATGATGCAATTTCAGAATCAGAGAGGGCAACCATTCATGAATTTCTGAAGGATCCTGTCGCCAAGTAAGAGGAGATTTACTAAATTTATTAGATACATTTATTGGATACATAATTATGATGATTTTTTTTGTAATGTTACAACTTAACTTACATTGCAGTATGGGAGCAACTTACCATGGTCCAGGAGACAACTCTGACAATGGAATACACATTGAAGACCTACTTTCTAACAAAATGGTCATAGATGTGATTTTGGACATGTTCGTGGATGTGCTTTACAAATCATATCAAGAAAGTGACGTGGAATGCCCTTTTATTTTTGCAAATACGGCTCAAATGGTAATAAAACTTAACTATTTTTTGTTTTTATTTTATGTTATATTAACTAAATATTATTCATTTCAGCAATTGTTCCCAAAGACTGTGAAATAAGCAACTGAAGAAGATTATGAGCCTCTAAATAATTTGTTCTCATGCACAAGAACAATGTTTGATAGTGTAAAAAAAGCTTTTTGTGTAATCCACACCTCCAATCATTGGCATCTTCTCGTGGCTGATTTCGATGACAAGAAATTCATTTCATACAATTCACTTGCTGGGATGAAAAAACACCTCTTGGATGTTAGAAAATGGGTAAAAAGTTAATAAATTATGAGATACATTCATTTTTGATTTATTTTTTTACTAACATATTTCTTTAACAATTATGTTAGGTTGATTGGATGGCAGAATACTTCATGCTATTCACTGGAGAGCACCTTGAAAAATGGCCAGTAGAGATAAAAAAAGGAATCCCAATGCAGCGAAGTGATTCCATTGATTGTGGGGTTTATGTAATGAAGTATATGGAATTCATTTGCAAAGGAAAAGATCCAGTCTTCCGACCCAAAGATATCCCCAAGTTTCGTGCCGAGATAGCAGCTATACTACTTACAAGTGTTCAGAAGAAAGATTAAAAGATATGTGATATCTTAGACATGTAATTAGAGATGATGTATATATGTACATGTACTGTTCAAAATTTAAATGTAGGATCTTTCTTTTGAACATGGAATTCTTTATGAAAGAGATAATTTTGATGAATGCTGATTGTTGATTATTGAAATTATTACAGATGCTACAATCGTCTACTACCTGATACTTACAGATGCATTAAGTTATTGATACATACCAATGCTTCATAAAAAAGTTACTATTGCTTTGGAGAATATTACTTGAGAATTGTATAACTTACTAATACTTAAATATACTACATTTGATCTTAAAGTTGATTTTGCAATTCTTACTTGAATAAGCTACGAACTTACGGATTCAAATGATTAAAAATTCTTCTAAATCTATTAACGATGACTTACAAATGCTTACAATATATTATGCTATAAGTTACTAGAACTTACTAATGAAACGTAATAACTTACTATTGATTTTGCGAATATTACTTGTGACATATTAGTAACTTACTTATAATTAGATATGATACAAAAAAACTAACTTATTATTTAAGTTACTGATACTTACGTTTTATAATGATGAATGTTACTGATGTCTTCTACAAACTTACCGATACAAGCTTAATAGTTACTGATGCATTCGTCAAAGAAAATATGTGAAATATATACTGATACATAAAATAAACTTACTGATGCATTCTTAAATGTTACTGATACATTGTCCAAACTTACTAAAACATGTGACATGCAAGAACTTACTGATTCATACATCAAATTTACTGAAACATGATTCATACTTACTGATAATTGACAAGTACCAACTTACTTATACAGTCTTAGAAATTACTAATGAAAAGTGAACAATAAGAACTTACATATACTACATAAGAACTTACTAATACTTACTAATACTTACATATACCACATAAGAACTTAAGGTTGATTTTGCAAATATTACTTGAATAAGCTAAGATCTTACTGATACAAATGCTTAAAAAATCTTCTAAATACTATTAACGATGGCTTACAAATGCTTAAAATCGATACATATATTATGCTTTAAGTTACTAATAATTACAAATGATACGTAATAACTTACTAATGATTTTGAGAATATTACTTGTAATATATTAGTAACTTACATCTATTTAGATATGATACAGAATAACTTACTTATTATTTAAGTTACTGATACTTACGTTTATAATGATGAATGTTACTGATCTCCTCTACAAAATTACCGATACAAGCTTCATAGTTACTGATTCATTCGTCAAAGATAATATGGGTAATATATATTGATAAATAAAATAAACTTTTTTTGAAAGGAAAAAGGGTGCAAAGCCGTAGAGGCAAGCACCCAAAAAACTTTATATTCACTGGTTAAAGGTCATAAATACAAAGACCAAGAATCCCGAAGGATTTTGGCATGATGTACAACATTCTCCACATAAAATCTCTCTCTCCTAAATAATGCCCCATTCCTCGCGAGCCATATCGCCCAGAGTGTTGCGGCCTTTAGAATATTTACTGGTGTTTGTTCATTTCCCGACGTCTCAACAGAGTTCCAGAAAGACTGAACATTTGCCGTTGCGACTCCCCTGAGAGTTAACTCCCTCCAAACTTCTATTGACATTGGACATCCAAAGAAAAGATGGTCAATATCCTCCACAGCTTCAGAACAACGCTGGCATAGTATATCAGAACTCTGGAACAATTTGGCTCTCCTAGCACAAGTCAGCAGTCTCTCTCTTCCCATCAACCACATGAAGATTTTGACTCGTCGCGGGATCCTCCATCTCCAAATATGTCTCAAAGTTTGCATAGCAATCCCCGGATCAAAAACAAAGGATGTGTATAAAACTTTATAAGCTTTCCTAACCAAGAATCGTCCCTTGGACCAAGCCCAATGGTCACGTCCATCAGATGGAATTTTCGCCTGAGAAAGCATTTCTCTCAAACACTGTAAATTTGAAAGACTCTCATTTGATAATTCTGAACGGAAAGGAGGTGACCAAGTATTCCCAATCCAAGCCCCGCACACCCGTAATCTTCGATTTTGAGCCACCCCAAACAACCTTGGAAAAAGGTCACAAAGATTCCCAAGGCCTGACCAGTCATCTGTCCAAAAAAGAAAAGCTTCGCCATTACCTAGACATGGCCGCATCGATGAAGAAATCTGAGAAAGGATGGAGCAAATCCCCCTCCAAAAATTAGAAGGCATCGATACATGGTTAGGTCTCCATGAGAGGGCACCTCCAACCCCATATATTTTCCGCAACAAAGAGCAAAGGAGGTCCGAGTCACTGCCCCAAATACGGACTACCCATTTCGATAGAAGAGCCATGTTCATCGCTTCAAGATCAAGAACACCTAGACCACCATCGTCCTCAGAATGGACTACTGCCTTCCATGCAACCAGGGGTACTCCCTTGGAATCTCCTATTCCAGCCCAGAAGAAGCGACGCATCAAAGACTCCAACCGCTTACGAATCCCCACCGGAAGGAGCCTAGATGACATGAAGAAGACTGGGATGGCAGATAAGACTGCCTTCAAAAGGACCAGACGCCCCCCCCCTCGAAAGGCAAGAGGCTCGCCATCCGACAAGTTTTCGCTCCATTCGCTCCACCAAGGGCATCCAATCAGATTGTCGAAGTCGTCCATACACCAACGGTAAGCCCAGATAGTTGATAGGAAGTGCCCCATGCTGGGACTGCAATGAAAGTCCACATTCCACTACCTCCTCCTCTTCATATTAAAAGGGACGAAAACAGACTTTTCACCATTAATCCTAAGGCCTGCGATCTCACCAAATAGATTCAACACAGTAGCGATCCCTTAGCCTCCCGAGCAGCCCCCTCCACAAAGAAAATTGTATCGTCTGCATACTGAAGGATCGGTATCGAAATGCCATCCAATTGATACCCTGCACAGAAGTTCCCATCCACTGCTTTAGACACCATTCTTGACAATGCATCAGCCACTAATACAAAGAGTAAGGGAGCAAGAGGGCACCCCTGCCTGACTCTTCTTTGAGGTTGGAAGAAACCACCCTCCTGCTGCCCATTCACCAAGACTGAGAAAGAGCTAGTAGTAACGCATCTTTTCATCCATTTAATCTATTCATCTGGGAAAGAGATGACCAGATGAACTTCCAACTGACACAATCATAAGCCTTGGAGAAGTCAACTTTCCAAAGCATCCCCTTTCTCTTCTTCCGCTTCCAATCTGTAATAATCTCCGAAGCAGTGACTATCCCATCCATCATATACCTTCCAGGAATGAAAGCAGTTTGTGAATCCGCAATGACTGAATCCAGCACCTCCCGTAGTCTGTTAGCGAGTACCTTAGCCACTATGAGATAAATGGCATTTGATAGGGCAATTGGTCGAAAATCCTCAATAGAACGAGCTACATCCCTCTTTGGAAGCAGAAAGATAAGTGAACGATTCAACCGTTCAAAACCCCCGTTCTCCCTCCTCAGCTCCTCCACCACAGCCAACAAATCTTGCCCTACCAGGTCCCAAAACTCACGGAAAAAGAAGGACTGGAAAACCATCTGGTCCTGGTGACCCATCTGCATTAAGATCAAAAGTAGCAGCTCGAACCTCTGTAAGTGTAAATGTGCGAACTAAACTGGCAGACTGGACGTCAGAAAGAACAGGAATATCCCTATCCACCCATCGCATGCCACCATTTTGAATTCTCCTACTTCTCTCATGATAGTGGTCAACCACGGCAGACCCAATTGCACGCTCCCCTTCTACCTGAATGCCTCCCACCTCAATAGCTCTAATAAGGTTACGCCGCCTCCTTCCACTAGCAACAACATGAAAGAAGCGCGTATTCGCATCTCCTTCCCTCAACCACGTTTGTCTTGATCTCTACCTCCATTCTACCTCCCGTTTGTGATCTTCCTCCATCAGAACCTTCTGGTTTACTTCCCTTAAACATCCCTCCTCAGCCAATAATTCACGAGAGTCCTCCAGTGCATCTAATCTTACCACCTCTTCCTGGGCTGAGGTCCTCCTCTCTTCCCAAAGTATCCGAACCTCTCGACGGAAAGACATCAACATACACCTCAGGGCTTTGAGGCGAGATGCCATGTCGCGAGATGCACAACCAGTAGTCGGGACCTCCTGCCAGCAATTGATAACTCGATCCCGAAACCCCTCCTCCAAAAGCCAAGCCTGCTCAAATCGAAATATGCTACGGGGATGGCTAGCCTCTCCAGAGTTCCAGCAAATAGGAGTGTGATCCGAATGCGAGCGCGGCAGCGAGGTCACCGAAGCAAATGGGAATAAGTCCAGAAGCTTCAACGAACCGAGGAAGCGATCTAGGCGAGAGCGAGAAGAGGTGTTCCTCCACGTGTAGCGAGAGTTCGACGCATCCAGAACCTCCAGTGCAGAGCCATTCACGAATTCAAGAAAGTCCTGGGAGCCCGGGTCCAAACCTCCCCTCTCACGAGGCCTGTCCGCCGCTAAAAGAGTGACATTGAAGTCACCGCCAATGAGCCAAGGAAGATCAGGGTGCGAAGACCTCGTCGAATCAAGCTCCATCCAAAGGGGCGAGCCAACACCTGCACCAGTGGGGCCATACACTGCTGAGAGCAAAAATTGAGCATTGTCAATCCTGCGCTGAAGCACGACAGACAATGAATAGTGCGCCTCAACCATGTCAACCATCTCCAGCAAGTCACCATTCCACCCTACCAAGATGCCTCCGGAAGCCCCGCTTGATGGGACCGCTCTAAAATCTGATAATCTGCCCCCAGAAATCATTCTCCACATAATTGTGTCCCATACCTCTATCTTTGTTTCCTGCAGGAAAACTATATCTGCATGCCATTCGCTAAGGAGTCCTTTCCTCAACCATCCTCCCACCTCCCTTCCTTTCCCCCCTCCAGTGCCTTCGACGATGGATATGCCCCATCTCAACGCCGCTACAAAAGGCGAACTGCCTCCCTTCGACTCCTCCATCGTCTACCGCCAAACTCCCAAAGGACGGACGGAGGTCCACCACCAGCTTTAATCCTCCTCCTGCCTTGTCCTGAGAGCCTGAGGACGCGGCTAAGAACGCTGATGAACGAGGTGCTTTCTGCACGGAGGCACCCACTGCTTCAAGCCGAGTCCCAAAATGTCCGGTCCCAGAGTTCAGAATACCATTTTGACTTGCAGCCCAAGGAGAGTGTTGCCGTTCGAAGACCACCCCTTTCGGAAAAGGTAAGTGATCCACGACCGGTTCAATTGGATCGTCATCAAGAGGTCTCTGATTCAAACTTTGAATAAATTTCTGATTAGGAGTCCCACCATTTACGCCGTTTGCATGGACGCCATTAAGATTGGAAAACGTGGGATCCCAATTAATTCCTTTGAATTCGCCTTGGTATTTGAAAATTCCGCAAAAGCTGCGTCGTTTGAATTCTTGCCCTCCTCAACCGTCGCCGCCGCCTTCCGCCGGAGCCACCAGTTCTGCCACGGGGACGTCTGATTTCTCGCCGGAAGAAGACCGGGACAGATCTTCGATCATTTGAAGGCCCAAGTAAAAGCTTGTGCGCCCAACCCAAAAAGTCGTCGCATTGGGTATCCTGCACGAAGGGCCAATGATCTCTACCAGAACATCTTTATCTCCCCTGGCTTCAGGCCATCACAAAGAAGAACAACAAGCTCTCCAAAAGGTGCCATCACGTCACGAATGATCTCAAACTTTCTACACCTCAAAGGAACCCCTGTTATCTGTAAGCGCCTCCGCAGTACATCTGTCGCTGCACCATCCCGGAATCGAGTCCTACGCCATGGTCGAATCCGGGAAGGTCCGATTTCGCCCTTCAATAGCAGCTCCTCTTGTTCGCCCGAAAGTCCACGAACACACGTCAAGCCCCCATTAAAAGATACCACGTCTCCATCAAAATTTGAACCGAACAAGAGCCAAAGGTCGTTACACGTGATGAATACTCATTCATCACTCTTTATTCTTATATTTTAGCTACAAAAACCTTTGCAAATGCATGTAGATATGTGTAAATACAAATAATTACCAAAAGCATGCATTGTGTAAAAATATATAATTAGCATGTTTTTGTGCAAAAATAAAAGAATAAAGATTAAAAAGAAAAAGAGGGAAATATTTAGAATAAATATTGAGCAACCTAACCCAAGGGAGGGCTCAACATGGGCCTGACCGCATAAAAGCCAAAGTAGAGGGAGATAGGGGCTCATGTGTGTAAATATTTATGTAAATATAAATAAAAAGTATTTTCCTCACAAAAATAGCTTAAGATATGCTTGTAAATATTTGTATATATTTATAAGTATAAAAACAAGATAAAAATAGAAAAATCAAAAAGAACAAAAACATCATGATCACTTTGTACATAGTTCTATCATCCCTATTTATCCTTATAAATAAATAAAAAATATTTCCAAAATTTTTGTAAATATCCTATATTATATAATGTAAATAAATAAAATAAAAACAATTAAAACAAAAACAAAATAAAAATAACAAAATTAAAAATACAAAAATATATTGTAAATATACCATGTATATAAATGTACATATGTATTTATTTCACCTATGTAAATAAATAATAAAAATAAAATAAAATAATCTTTATATTCCTTATTTTATAATATAAATAAAAAAATATAAAATGGGAATACAATTGTATAAAAATAACAATTAAAAATCAAAACTAAAAACTTATATAGTGTATATATACCTATATATAACCCTACTATGTATATATCTTATTTTTATTTCGGAAAATTATTTAAAAATCACTAAAAAATAGAAAAAAATAATATAAAAATATTTCATGTTTTAACTTTTTGCTAAATCGGCCCCTAGCTACCTTAATTTTCACTTCTAAGATCCAGCCACGTGGCCGATCCCTATTGGCCCTGGGGATGTTAACCGCCCGATCAACTACCCCCCCAGGACCACTTCACACGGGTTCTTAGCGGGTACCCAACTTCTCGGATTTTTCCTAGCTAAACCCGATCGCCTACCACCTAAACCCTGGGTCCGACTCCTTAATGCTACATCCGAGACCCTCGCCGGAGTATCCACATCGGGATCCGCGCGCCTCCACGCCCTACCCGTGCCTGTCTTCCCGGACCCTCACCCATATTTAGCTCGAGCTCCGCCTCCTCATTTCTCATCTTTGGCCATTCGATTCCACCTCCCGTGAGCTCCATTGCGTAGGCGAGAGTGACAGCTTGTCCCCCGTGGTGTCGAAGCGAGGAGAGGGAGCGAAACCACTGATCCGGCGAAGCCTCGCCACCTTGCTCCGCCACCAGCAGGAGCATCGAGCCTCGGAGGGAGACGCTCCTCGAGGCGACGACCCAGAGCTGCGCCAGCTCATCCCCAGTCTCATCAGCCACCAGGTAATCTCGTAGGCCTTTCCTTTTCGTTGATTTCCCATTTCCCCCAAATCGCCGCTCCACCGTCCATCGTCGATTCCGTCCACGTCCGACCCCCAATCGATCATCGAGCTTCACCATAGCCATCGCCTCCTTCCCGTGCATCTTCTCCATATCTCCATCCAACCCAGCTCGCACAGGAGCTGGGATTCGAGATCCACCGTCCCCCCCCCCCTTCGCCGGAGTTCATCCACTTCGACCCTCCGTTCACCATCACCCCACCTAACCGGGTCGAGGCAGTTTGCCCTCGACCTGCGAGCCTTCTGGACTGTTTTGCAGGTTCAACGAGGGCCATCTGAGGTCCTTTGACATCGATCCAGGAGGCGCAGCTCTGCCGACCTCGCCGGAGCTCCTCAGAGCTCGGTCGGGTCATCGGAGACCCCCATCCGACGCGGAGGCCCACGCCAGACCTTTTCCGATCACCAGCGCCCCGCGAGGAGGTCAGGAGCGCACGCACGAGGCCAGCGAACTTCGCCGGCGACTTGTTCTTCCTCGACCTTCAGCAGCCGTCCGATCAGACCTCCAACTCCAGTCTTCATCTGGGCCGTCCGTTCCGGAGCCGCATTCACCGTCAGATATGAGGAGGATTGATCCCAGCCGTCCGATGCACGAGGGTTAGCCACCTGCGCCCAACACCGTTCGATCATCCACGTGGAGGAACCCCCGCCGTCGGATTCGCTCGAGGAGCCCAGCTGTGGAGCGCCCGTTGTTCCCAACCGTCAGATGCTCCACATGGCCTCCATCCAGCCGCTCCATTAATAAAGGGTAAACTACCCTTAGGCCCTTCTGTTTATTTAATTTCGCATTTAGTCCTGTAATTAGTTAGCGTAGTTGTTTAGTTTTTGGGATATTTGCATAAAGGACCCCGTACTCTGTTTAGTTTGCATTTATGCCCCTGTGTATGGTCTGACACGTGCATCGACACGTGAGTTTCTGGTGTATTTACAATACATGCCCTTGTAGTTCTGGTTGTTCCTTAATGAATGAAAGTTTTTGATTATTTGCATTTATACCCCTGTGCGTGATACATTTGAGCATGTGCGGATATTTTTGGGTATTTTGCGAATAGGTCCCTGGACTTTTGGTACCTGTTACCAGAAAGCCCTTGGAACTTATTTTTCTTACATTTGGGTCCCTGAGTGCCTCAGGCACGCGCGTAGCACGTGTTTCGCTGGGTTAATTGCACCAGACCCCCCAGACTTTCGGGTATTTGCACTTTGGTCCCTGTGCACTGTGCCGCTTCTTTATTTTTGGATAAAATAGCAAAATACCTCCAAATCCAACGAAAATTGAATACATGGCTCCTGCCATAGTGTAAAATTTTCGAGGATTTTTTAGGACATTTTTGTTTTCATTTGATATTTTTTAAAAATAAAAAAACCTCCATTTTTGCTACTATCTAACTTTTAAAACCACAAAAAATATTAAATAGTGTCTAAAAATTACAAAAAAAATTGTCTGCTGTTTGTCTTGTTGTGTTTGATTTTCTAGCCACTTTTGGCTATTTTTCATTACTGAAAACCACTAAAAATCGAAAAACACTTAAAAACTTATAAAAATTCTAATAATTAAACCAAAACCCAAAAATAATAATCTAGGTGCCTAAATTTTCCTTGTTTTATTCTTTTTACAGGAAAATTACCTCCCCAGCTAATTTGGGGACTTTAGATATTTTATCTAGGCCCTTTTAGCTCGGCTGGACAGTACCTACTGTTTTAGTCACTTTTTGATTTTTAGAAAATTAAATAAATCTCAAAAAAATCCCAAAAATTCACCAAAAACACTAAAAATTATAAAACATATAAAAATATTTTTGTTAGAATTTTTGGTTGAATTTGAGTTTGTTTAATAATTTGTTGAAGTGTGTAGTTCCTTAGCGTTTATTATTTTCTTAATTCACTAAAAATCCAAAAAATAAATATAAAATATTCAAAAACCACCAAAAATATTTCTTTTATTTTCTTTTATCTCTTTTTGACTACTTCGTTGGCCGAGAGGCCAACCCGTGCTCCTTGTGTTCGACCCTGGTCTCTATACCAGGTTAAATTAATAGCAAGACCGCTTTCGTGTGTTTGATTGATTTTATCTCTTTATTGGTGGTCTATTTTTCTTGATTGATCGAGTCTGAGTGATTGAGGTCGCAACGACCATCTAGATACCTTTGCCGTAGTCACTTGGGATTTTTCGATCATCAGAATGGTGCCGTTGTCGGGGAGCACGGCTTAGTAGTTTTCATTTTACTTTATTTTCGTTTTCGCGGCTTTTTCACGGCTTTTGTTTATATTTTATTTTTGTTTTATTTTATTTTATTTTATTTTATTTTGTTTTTGTTTTTATTTTATTTTTAGTGTTCATTTTATTTTGCATTTTTGCATATATACCTTCATTTTATTGCCATTTATTTTTCTTACCATTATTTGATTATTTTGGTCTGACCACTTGTCTCTGTTTCTTGCGAGGGCCTGAGGACCGCGGAGGGACTTTCGAGGAGCCGACTCAACCGCAGGACTTGGAGTCGGCTCCCTTCTGTACGGAGCCACAGGAGAGAGCAAGAGAGAGTTGAGTGGGAGAGGTTTTATTTTTTTATTTTATTTGATTATTATTGTAATAATACAGGTACTCAGAGACTGGACTCTTGGACTCTTTGGCTTAGCGGGTCTGTTTCGTCGAGCACCGGTGTGCTCGGGGGACCCATTAGGTGTTTTCGCGGTTTTTCTCGCGGTTTTCTTTTCTTTTCTTTTACTGCCTTTTCCGATGTTTACACGGTTTTTATCGAGCCCCTAGACTTAGGATTTTCTGCTTGCTTGTGCCGTAATTAGTAGGGTCCCAACACTTAATTATCTGCCTGTTCCTATAGTGCGCTTAATTGGACCTACTAATAATCAATTAATAAAAATAACTGCTTCATCTCCTTCGTAGCCTACGTGCCGCAGCCTGCCCCGTAAAGCGCTTTCTCCTACCCCCGATTTGTCGGGCAGAGGAGGGGTGGGCCAAGACCGGACCCTTTGGCTTGGAGGTTGGTGACCAGTTAGACGGTTCTGCGAGTATAATTGCTCATCTAGGACTCGGTTTTCATCGCTGCATCATTTAGGTAGTTTATTTTCTGTCTTTACATTTATGTGCGGATCATATTGCATTGAGAGTGCTGGAGACAGGTACGCCTTTCTGACTTTGCATGCATCATTGATTTATCGTGCATCGGCTTTTTCATCTTCTCCCCCCTATTTTGGATTAAATAACCAGGAGAACCGAAAAAATTCGTTAGGCCTTTGTTGTTATTAGAAAAATATTAAAAAGAAAAACCATAAAATTGGGACTGGTTAAAACTATTGACCCTAAAAGACACTTCACCTAAAAATTTGTCTTGGGGAGAGCAACCCCCTCATTATTTGGTTTGCTTGCGCGAGAGAGTGACCCGCACCCTAGGTAGAGCCCTCCGGTGCTATTTCCAGCTGACTACCGACTCTTCCGTGCAGGCCAGTCGGTTGGAGTAGCATCGGGTATCCCAACAGGTCACGTAAGCGCTCTGATAGACTGATTGTTCACCTAATAAAAACTGACAAGATAATTTGACCGAGCCTTTTCGGTCTTCAGCTCGTGTTGCGTTGGTGAACAGAGGGGTTTGCATTTTGATCATAGTTTTTCCAGATCTCATCCGTCTTACTCGACCAGATCACGATGATGGGTAGACGCTCTCTTAGGAAGCCTCTGGCTGCACCACTTTCGGGCACGTCTACTCATTCATCTAGGTTGGCCCGCGAGAGCCAAGACCAGTTCTCCGAGCCCGAGTACGATTCCGCCCTGTTCCCCCTCGACCCCCTTTCTTTCGGTTCTGAGAGATATGAGCCAGAGGAGAGACTTGACAGCACCTGAGTTTGGCTCGTTTGATTTTGCAGATGCCATGGCCGGCAATTCTGAGGATCGCTCCCGTCAGCCTGAGCACTTCGTATTGGATCAAGGAGCAATCAACTCCACCCTGATCGCCTCGTTAGAGACCGTTCAGCAGCAGTTGAGGGATCAGGGAGCATTTATGCTCGACATGAGGAGAGAGATGGAGCAGATGCGAGCAGAGAGAGCAGAGCGCGAGCAGAGGAGAGAAGGACCAAGGATCCCAGAGGATGCAGATGCAGCAGCCGCAGCAGCAGCCGCAGCGGCAGCAGCCGCCGCAGGAGGACCACCGAGACCGATGCGGGAGTTACACAACCCCGGATCGACGCTGACGCACCACTGGGTAGTACTTCCAACCATCGTGGGGGACTTCAAGTTCCCCCCGAACACCTTGCAGCTACTCCCCCGCTTCCACGGGCTCGCGACTGAGGAGCCCCATCTCCACCTCCAGGAGTTTCTGATGATTTGCAGCACTGTCCACGACCGTCAGGTGGACCAGGATACGATCAGGATGATCGCCTTCCCCTTTTCCCTAGTAGACAAAGCAGCCACCTAGCTGAAGCATTTGGGGAAGTTTGTTTACACCTGGGAGCAGCTCCGCACCGAGTACTTGAACAAGTACTATCCACTCGGGCGGACCAATGCAGCGAGGGCCCTGATCAGCAACTTCTCCAAGCTCCCCAACGAGCAATTCCATGAGGCATGGGAGAGGTACCGTGAGCTTACAGACCGATGCCCGCACCATGATATCTCGAAGCCGAACCTTATGCAGAGCTTCTTCAGTGGGCTGACACCAGAGCTCCAGGGCCTGGTGAATGCTTCTTGTGGCGGGTCCTATTTCGCCAAGGATCACGACCAGGTCTGGGCCATCTACAAGGAGATGGCCGAGAACTATATGGTGATGTCCCAGACCCGGTTGTACACTCAGGGCAGACCCCAGCAGCAGCAGCCAGGACTCGTGCAGTACCAGAGGATAGCACGGGTCGATGCCGGTCCATCCAGTTCATCCGCAGTTGCAGCAGCACAGGCAGAGTCGTCCACTGCGGATATGGGTATCATCAGTGAGAAGTTGGACCGCATGGAGCTGATTGAGAAGAAGCAGTGCCAGGGAATCACGCAGATGGAGCAGATGGCACAGACTCTGAGCGACATGAAGACCCAGCTCATGTGTCTCCAGGAGGCACAAACGGCTTCCCAGCCCCGTCTTCAGTCGCGAGGCGATACCGACAGCAGCAGCAGCTCGTCCCAGCGCTCCAGCTCCTTTCAACAGCCTAGACAGGTTCACCTTGTACAGGCGGAGCCGTACCAGCCGCAGGAGCCCTCTTACCAGTCCCCACCATCTCCAAACCTGCAGATGGTGGTATACTATCCGGATCAGCCTCTGGCAGTACTCCCGCCAGCCCAGTATGACGCAGAGCGTTGATGGATGTCAACGGGATTTAGTATGACCGCCCTCAGCCTGGGATCCGACGAGACCATCCCGGATTCAGGTGGGGGAGTGGAGGTACCCAGCCCCAGCAGCAGTCATCCGGTCAGGGAGGCCAGTATAGCCAGCAGAGGGATCACCACCAGCAGCAGCCCCCAGCTTACCAGCCACACCAACAGTCGTCCTTCGTTCCTCGTCCCTATCAGCAACAGGGAAAGTCTTGGAGACGTGAGCAGCAGGCTCACCAGCCACAGCAGCAGCAGCATCCTTCCTCCTACCCCTCTCAGCAGCATCAGCATCAGTTCCAGCAGCCTCAGCACAAGAGAGGCTACCCGTCGGGCTTCCATGAGAGCCCCGCCTTGGACGACATAGCCCGCCTCCTCACGGACCAGCAGGCTACCTTTAGACGGGAGATGGACGAGTTCTGCCAGGAGATGCGGGACCTGATAAGAGGGAAGGCCGCCATCCCTGCACAGATAGAGCCGAATCCGAACAGCCTGAAGAGGAAATCTGAGCAGGTAGTTTCCACTGAGCATGCCACTCCTAGTGATCCATTGATGATATGTCTTCAGATCTGTTTGATGCTGATTTTGTTACACTTAGGAGCGGTAGAGCACCAGCAGGCAGCGCCTCACCTGAGCGACGACTCGAGGATCCACCCAGGGCGCCAGATGAGGAGGCGGAGAGCGGTACTGAGGCCGCACACGATGATGATGGTGGTACTGATGCCATCAAGGATGCTGATTCCACCGGCGATACTGAGGCTGCCGCTTCACTAGTTCGAGGAGGTGGTACTGACGCCACCAGAGTAGCCAAGCCCGCACGCGGTACTGAGGCCGCGAGACGTCTAGCACAGAGCCAACCCGAGGTGGTACTGAGGCCACCGGTGTTCGTTTTGAGAGAGATGTTGTTTTTCCTTCTGTTGATGTACATCAGAACACTGTTTTGAATAAAGGAAAAGGTTTAGTTTCTTCTGGTCCCACTGTGGTGATTGATGTATGTGCGGATCCGGCCGTCGAGCCGTCTAGACCTGTTCCTAGTCCTTCATCTGAGAAGGACCCTGTGATCCCTTCCCTAGAGCCCTTCAGATGGGGAAGGAGAAGAAAAGAGAAAAAGACCCAAAAAAGAGAGAGCAGGAGGAGTTCAGCCAGAGCATGATCGACAGATTTCACATACAGCTGACCCTTCAGGAGGCTTTGCAGCACATCCCCCTTCTTCAGCGATCTTTGAGAGATAGGACCACAGTAAGGAGGAGGAGGAGGAACCATCATTTAGAGATACATGTGCTGACGAAAGTCACGTGCTTCGCGATCCAGAACCTTCTGCCGGCCAAGAGGCCAGATTCAGGAGCCCCGTATGTCAGATGCCAGATTAGTGAACAGAGGTTCGACCGTACTCTATTGGACAGCGGATCGTCTATCAACCTCCTTCCGGCAGCCCTTCTCGACCGCTTCGAGTTGGGCACTCTTCGACAGAGCAGGACAGTCCTTCAGTTTGCTGATCGATCTGTCAAGAGGCCGAAGGGGTTGTTGCGAGACGTTATCGTCACTATTCAGGGCCTGCAATTCCCCGTGGACTTCGTAGTGTTGGACATGGAGATCCCTGATTCAGTGACCGATACCCCCATCATCCTCGGTCGTCCGTTCTTGGCCATAGCCAAGGCGGTGACTGATCATGATAGCGGGAAGGTATAATTTCGCGTCAAGGGCGAGAGTGTACAAATAGAGACGGTCGAGGACTACAGAGCCAGAGAGAGAGCATGCTCAGAGACCAGCACAGATACAGAGCAACTGACAGATGCCGGGTTAGACATCCACCATGGACTGTGATTTTGTGATCACAGATGATGAGGCAGCATGGGCAGACCTTCAGCACAGGCCATCCTCTCATTTCCAGACACCACTGATGCAGAGATGACAACATAGGAGAGCTTGGAGAGCACAACCCTAGTCCAGGATACTACAGAGGCAGCAGAGCCGGTTCTTGACTGTGACATGGTTTCTAGTGATGGTGGTGCTGAGGCCACCTTGTGTGATGGTGGTACTGATGCCACCTTATTTGACGCAGATCCCTCGGATTCAGAGTCTGATTGGGCAGATTGTGATGACCAGATGCCAGACCTGAGTCCACCTAAGCCTACAGATGAGGAGGAGGTAGAGGCAGAGCAGATCAGAGACAGTACAGTTGAGCAGCCTCCTCCAGATCCAGTTTGCAAGAGTCCGTATTCTTTCTCCCAGGCAGATTTGGCAGATTTAACAGCATTCACTCACCTTCTTCCGAGGCCAGATTTGCCAGCACCCAACTGTCCAGAGCTGAAGCCGCTCCCCTACTTCGCTGAAGTATCGGTTCCTTGTGGGCAAACCTGAGATGTACCCAGTCATCATCTCCGCCGATCTGACTGGAGAGCAAGAATCCTGTTTGATGGGGGTTCTTGAAAAGAACCGCAAGGCAATCGGATGGAGCGTAGCAGATCTCCATGGGATTAGTCCATCAGTGTGCTCCCACCATATCTATCTCGAGGAGGGGGCGAAGCCGTCGCGTGAGTTCCAGCGGCGACTGAACCCCAACCTGAGAGAGGTTGTGATGAAGGAAATATCAAAATGGTGGAGTGCAGATTTCATTTATCCCATTTCCGACTCCATGTGGGTCAGCCCCTTGCATGTGGTGCCCAAGAAGACGGGCATCATGACTGTGATCAGTGAGTCGGGAGAGGATATTGCTACACGAGTACCTACCTCTTGGAGGGTCTGTGTTGACTACAGGAGACTCAACCAGGCCACCAAGAAGGATCATTTCCCCCTGCCTTTTATTGACCAGATCATTGAGAGACTGGCAGGGAAGAGCCATTATTGCTTCCTGGATGGGTACTCGGGCTACAACCAGGTGGCCATTGCTCCTAAGGATCAGGAGAAGACCACCTTTACCTGTCCCTTCGGTACATATGCCTTTCGACGCATGCCATTGGGCTATGCAATGCCCCTGCGACTTTTCAGAGGTGCATGCTGTCGATATTCTCGGACATGGTAGGGGAGTGTTTGGAGGTCTTCATGGACGATTTCTCGGTCTACGACGATGGATTTGACTCCCTGTCTTGACTGCCTAGACCGAGTACTCCAGCGATGTATTGAGTTCCATTTGGTTCTATCTTGGAAGAAGAGTCACTTCATGGTGACTCAAGGGACGGGTGCTTGGCCACATCATCTCCAACAGGGGCATGGAGGCTGATCCGGCCAAGGTTGATGTCATTAGAAAACTCATACCGCCGTCCAATTTGAGGCAGCTACGGTCATTCCAGGGGCATGTTGGTTTTTATCGGATATTTATTCAGGATTTCAGCAGGATTGCCCGGCCGTTGACTGACCTCTTGACGAAAGACACCGAGTTCCTTGTCGATGACAAGTGTCTTTCGTCCTTTGCGACTCTCCAGCAGTGTGTTATTGAGGCTCCTGTCCTCCAGCCGCCTGATTGGTCTCGCCCATTCGAGATCATGACGGATGCCTCCGATTTTGCCGTAGGGGCAGTACTGGGACAGAGGAGGGATGGAGTTCCATTTGCTATCCACTACGCTAGCCGCACATTGGATTCCGCCCAGCGGAATTACACGGTCACAGAGAAGGAGATGCTAGCCGTAGTGTTCGCCCTAGATAAGTTTCGATCTTATATCATTGGATCTAGAGTGACCCTGTACACAGATCACACCTCCATCAGGTACCTCATGGCAAAGAAGGATGCCAAGGCCAGATTGACTAGATGGATCCTTCTACTCCAGGAGTTCGACATTGAGATCAAAGGATAAGCCTGGAGTCAAGAATGTGGTGGCAGATCACCTCTCCCGTTTAGAGAAGCCTGAGGAGTCTGAGCAGATTGAATCCCATTCGTGAGACCTTCCCAGATGAGGCGATCCTTGCTATCACCTCACTCCCGTGGTATGCCGATATTGTGAACTTTCTCGTTGTTGGGAAAGTCCCACAAGATTGGCCCAGGCAGAGGCTTGAGACCTTCCTTGCGAAGGCCAAGTCTTACCACTGGGAGGATCCCATCCTTTACCACGAAGGAGGGGATAGCGTCTGGCGTCGGTGCATTCCTCAGGAGGAACACCATAGCGTCCTTCACTTACTGCCACAAGCTTGAGGCAGGAGGACATCATTCGGGGAGGAGAACGGCACAGAAAGTGCTCCAATCTGGTTTGTGGTGGCATACCCTCTTCAAGGACTCTGATGAGTTCGTGAAGAGGTGTAATGATTGGTATATGTACAATGTATTTTGTATTTTTAATTTTGTGATTTTTATTTGATTTTTGTTTTGATTCTTTTTATTTTATTTATTTACAATATATAACCTAGAATATTTACAAAAAGTTTTGAAAATAACTTTATTTATTTACAAGGTTAAATAAATATAGGAGCATGGTTTATGTACATGATGAAGGGGTCTTTTTAATCTTTTTGATTTTTAACTTTTTATTTTGTTTTTATCTTTTTTAAATATATACAAGTATTTACAAGCATATTTTTGGGTGAGGAAAACATTTTTATTTCATTTACATAAATATATACACATGAGCCCCTATCTCCCTCTACTTGGCTTTTATGCGGTCAGGCCCATGCTGAGCCCTCCCTTGGGTTAGGTTGCTCAATATTTATTCT
Source organism: Ottelia alismoides (assembly GCA_037367405.1). NCBI lineage: Eukaryota > Viridiplantae > Streptophyta > Magnoliopsida > Alismatales > Hydrocharitaceae > Ottelia > Ottelia alismoides. The sequence continues at coordinate 28,921 of JAZKJV010008722.1, read as the reverse complement.
AAATATCTCCCTCTTTTTCTTTTTGATCTTTATTCTTTTATTTTTGCACAAAACATGCTAATTATAGGTTTTTACACAATGCATGCTTTTGCTAATTATTCCTATTTACACATATCTACATGCATTGCATAGGTTTTTGTAGCTAAAATATATGAATAAAGAGTGATGAATGGGTATTCATCACCCCCTATACTTAACTTTGCTTGTCCCTTAGCAAACACTTATTTGAAAAAGAAGTGAACAAGAAAGAAAGAAAAAGAAAAAGAGGGATGTTCATGGATCAAGGTTGATTATTAAACTTGCCTTCATCAAATTGGGGTAGGGAGCTCGATCAGATCTTTGGATTATTAATGTGTCGGAACCTTAATTTAGACTTAAGCTTAAAACTCAACAGCCTCCAAGGTCCACTATTCTATAACCAAGACTCCTCAATGCTCCAGATCAGAACAAGTCATCATTCACAAACCCTGAAGACCATGAATCTTTTCTTGTCCTGTGAATGTGAAGTCTAAGCTCTCCACCTCAGAAATGGCAACTTGACAACCCTCCCCAACAAGGTAACTCTATGACCTCAATCTGGCCACTCTTTCCTCGAGGAGCGGGGTATTCCCTTCTAAGTTCAAGTACAACCGGCTCAAGAAGAGGGGGAAGAAGAGAATGGGTCAAGGCCAGTGTAGCCAAGTACCCTTGGGAGCTTGACCAGTGTAGCCAAGTCTCCCTGCTGCAAGCTACAACAGGTGGATCATGAAACCAAGCTTTGCTTATTGCACTCTATACATACTCCGGTGGGATTATCATTTTCTATCAGACCCACCACTTTTTTGAGTTCTTTTCTTTTTGCACATTTTTTTTCGAGTGCATCTATACAACATATACATGTGCAGCATATATACAAGGAGTTTTTCCTCTTAAGCCAGTAGACTGTCCCTCTTTTGAAGCTTTATTGCAACCCACAACTCCCGTCGTTAGACCTCATGGCAACCAGACCAAGTTGAGACGCACTTCCTTCACTATAAGAAGAAGAGAGGTTCCGCCTAGAAGTTACTACCCTCATATGCTACCCCAAGTCAAGGAAGACTGCCTCCTCACCACCTCATCCGTAGAGAGCTCGGTGCATAGTGCTGGTGTCCAAGTAAAGCCATAATCTATATGAGTCATGTGTTGTTGTTAAGTGCTCTACTTAGGCTCATTGAGATGACATGTGATCATAGCCTAGTGGACTCAAAGAATTAAGTCATCATGGACCTGAAAAGCCTTAAACCTAAGTCCTATAAGGTTCCTCTTAGAAATTAGGTGGATTAAGATATTAATCAAGCTCCATTCCTCAATTTTGATTCCAGGCTAGTTTAAATGTCAACTATCATCCAGAAAAACTATATACATATGTACAAAAAGATGCTTATTTACATAAATTTTACAAACATGCAAAATTTTGAAAAATGTTTTGAAATCATGAATGGATGATGCATGAAGTGCAAGTTTTGCAAAAAGATATTTACACATATTTACACAAGATTTTGCAAACTTTTGATTTTCGAAACATTTTGGAAAAATTTTGTACTATATACATAATTTTGATACAAAAATTTAACCAAGCTTTACACAAAAGATTTTTGAAATCATTTTTACAAAAATAATTTGTACACTAGCTATGTATGTGCAAATAAAAGAAGATTATTTACATGAAAATTTTTAATTTTTGTGGTTTTTAGCCATTTTATTTATTAACACACTCACACAAAGTACGAGTTATGGCTAAAGTATATATGAAATATATACACACCCCCCTATACTTAGCTCGAACGATGTCCTCAGAGTCAAGAGCGATGAAGAAGACATAACTCGTGCTAGGTATAGGGAAGTGAAAAGAAGGCTATACAAAAAGAAATGAAAAGTCAAGAGGGACCCAGGTCTCCCCCTGTACTTAGGATCAAGTAATCCTAAGTATAGCAGGCTGTATACTAAGGGAAAACTTGAGTGCAGAATGTACAGGGTCTACCCCCCCTATACTTAGGGTTGAAATATCCCTAAGTAATAGGCAACAAAAATAGGGTAGATGGAAACAAAAGAAATACCCGAAAGGCCTCGCATCCCCCTATACTTAGGGTAAAGTGCACCCTAAGTATAGCATAATCACAAGATGAAGGAAGGGATGTGGGACTAAAGTATGTGATGATATGGACATCTGGATCTATATACAATGGAAGATCAGTGAAACTCAGGCGTGAGATGCATTAGATGTGAGTCAAAGACCACATCTCACGCAAAATGAATAGGGGCAAGATCAACGACCCGCGGCTCATGATCTAGAAATGGCTTGAGCCGCTGGCCGTTCACTCGAAAGGTACTCTCAGAAGACAGCTCAGATATGTCGATGCTACCGTTGTCGTGTACCTTTCGAACCAGATAAGGTCCTTTCCATTTGCTCTGAAGTTTCCCTGGAAATAATCGTAGCCTCGCATCAAACAGGCATACTCTCTGTCCAATCTCAAAATGCTTGTGGCTGATATGAGAATCATGCCACTCCTTGACTTTCTCCTTATAATGTAGGCTGCTTGAGAAAGCTGCATCTCTAAGCTCCTCCAGGGCAGCTAGCTCTGCCCTTCTCTGGTCTCCCATACCATCTGGATCCATGATAATATCTGTGACTGCCCAAAGTGACTTGTGCCTCAGCTCAACAGGTAAATGGCATGGCTTGCCGTATACGAGGTGAAAGGGAGATGTGCCCAAAGGTGTCTTGAAAGACGTCCTATACGCCCACAGACCGAGTCCAAGAGCTGTGACCAATCCTTTCGGTCAGGGCGGACGACTTTCTGCAATATAGTCTTGATCTCCCTATTCGACACTTCGGCTAGACCATTCGTCTGTGGAAGGTAAGGTGTAGCAACACGATGGTCGATGCCGAACTCGCTAGCAAGTTCCTTCACCTGGTCGTTGATGAAGTGAGATCCCCCATCAGAAATCAGATCTCGTGGGAACCCCGAACCGCGTGATGATGTGCTTCCTCAAAAATATGCAAACTGTCCTCGCATCAGCGGCTCGGGCGGGGATAGCCTCCACCCAACGACTCACATAATCAACGGCCAACAGAATGTACTCAAATCCCTGTCTCTTAGGGAATGGACCCATGAAATCGATGCCCCATGCGTCAAAAACCTCACAGAAGTGAATGGGCTGCATCGGCATCATATCACGCTGTCCACAAGTGCCCATCCTCTGACAATCAGTACACCTCTTCACGAACTCATCTGAGTCCTTGAAGAGGGTAGGCCACCACAAGCCGGATTGGAGCACTTTCTGTGCCGTTCTCCTCCCAGAATGATGTCCTCCTGCCTCAAGCTTGTCGCAGTAAGTGAGGACGCTATGGTGTTCCTCCTGAGGAATACACCGTCGCTAGACGCTATCCCCTCCTTCGTGGTAAAGGATGGGATCCTCCCAATGGTAGGACTTGGCCTTCGCAAGGAAGGTCTCAAGTCTCTGTCTGGGCCAATCTTGTGGGACTTTCCCAACAACGAGAAGTTCACAATATCGGCGTACCATGGAAGTGAGGCGATAGCAAGGATCGCCTCATCTGGGAAGGTATCTCTAATAGGGTCAATCTGTTCAGAATCCTCAGGCTACTCTAGTCGGGAGAGATGATCCGCCACCACATTCTTGACTCCAGGCTTATCCTTGATCTCAATGTCGAACTCCTGGAGTAGAAGGATCCATCTAGTCAGTCTGGCCTTGGCATCCTTCTTTGCCATGAGGTACCTGATGGCGGTGTGATCTGTAAACAAAGTCACTCTAGATCCGATGATATACGATCTGAACTTATCCAGGGCAAACACTACGGCTAGCATCTCCTTCTCTGTGACGGTGTAATTCCGCTGGGCGGAATCCAATGTGCGGCTAGCATAGTGTATGGCAAATGGAACTCCATCCCTCCTCTTGTCCCAGCACTGCCCCTACGGCAAAATCGGAGGCATCCGTCATGATCTCGAATGGAGAGACCAATCAGGCGGCTGGAGGATAGGAGCCTCAATAACACACTGCTGGAGAGTCGCGAACGACGAAAGACACTTGTCATCGACAAGGGAACTCGGTATCTTTCGTCAAAAGGTCAGTCAACGGTCGGGCAATCCTGCTGAAATCCTGAATGAACCTCCTATAAATCCAACGTGCCCCAGGAATGACCGTAACTGCCTCAGATTAGCGGCGGTGCGAGTTTCCTAATGACATCAACCTTGGCCGGATCAACCTCCATGCCCTGTTGGAGATGATGTGCCAAGCACCGTCCCTTGAGTCACCATGAAGTGACTCTTCTCCCAAGATAAAACCAAATGAAACTCGATACATCGCTGGAGTACCCGGTCTAGGCAGTCAAGACAAGAATCGAATCCATCACCGTAGACCGAGAAATCGTCCATGAAGACCTCCAAACACTCCCCTACCATGTTCGAGAAGATCGACAACATGCACCTCTGAAAAGTCGCAGGGGCATTGCATAGCCCAAATGGCATGCGTCGAAAAGCATATGTGCCGAAGGGACAGGTGAAGGTGGTCTTCTCCTGATCCTCAGGAGCGATGGCCACTTGGTTGTAGCCCGAGTACCCATCCAGGAAGCAACAATGGCTCTTCCCTGCCAGTCTCTCAATGATCTGGTCAATAAAAGGCAGGGGGAAATGGTCCTTCTTGGTGGCTTGGTTGAGTCTCCTGTAATCAACACAAACCCTCCAAGAGGTGGGTACTCGTGTAGCAATCTCCTCTCCCGACTCACTGATCACAGTCGTGATGCCCGTCTTCTTGGGCACCACATGCAAGGGGCTGACCCACTTGGAGTCGGAAATGGGATAAATAAAATCTGCACTCCACCATTTCGATATTTCCTTCATCACGACCTCTCGTAGGTTGGGGTTCAGTCGCCGCTGGAACTCACGCGACGGCTTCGCCCCTTCCTCGAGATAGATATGGTGGGAGCACACTGATGGACTAATCCCATGGAGATCTGCTACGCTCCATCCGATAGCCTTGCGGTTCTTTTCAAGAACCCCCATCAAACGGGATTCCTGCTCTCCAGTCAACTCGGCGGAGATGATGACTGGGTACATCTCAGGCTCGCCCGTAAGGAATCGATACTTCAGCGAAGTAGGGAGCGGCTTCAGCTCTGGAATGCTGGGTGCTGGCAAATCTGGCTGCGGAAGAAACTGAGTGAATGCTGCTAAGTCTGCCAAATCTGCCTGGGAAAGTGAAAGCGTACTCTCACAAACTGGATCGGGAGAAGGCTGCTCAACTGCACTGTCTCTGGTCTGCTCTGCATCTACCTCCTCCTCCTCTATAGGCTCAGGTGAACTCAGGTCTGGCATCTGATCATAACAATCGGCCCAATCAGACTCTGAATCCGAGGGATCTGTATCAACCGCGGTGGCATCAGTACCACCGAAAAACAAGGTGGCCTCAGCACCACCATCACTAAACATCGTGCTGCGATCAAGGACCGGCTCTGCTGCCTCAATGGTATCCGGGACCAGGGATGTGCTCTCCAGACTCTCCTCTGCTATCATCTCGGCATCAGCTGTATCTGAAAGTGAGAGGATAGTCTGTGTCTCAAGATCTGCCCAAGCTGCCTCATCATCTGTGATCACAAAATCACAGTCCTGGTGGACGTCTGGCTCTGCGTCTGTCAGCTGCTCTGAATCTGTACTCGCATCTGAGCGGACTCTGAATCTAGCTCTGTAGTCCTCGACCGTCTCTATTTGTATACTCTCGCCCTCGACGCGAAAGTACACCTTCCCGCTATCATGATCAGTCACCGCCTTGGCTGTGGCCAAGAACGGACGACCAAGGATGATGGGGATATCGGCCACTGACTCAGGGATATCCATGTCCAACACTACGAAGTCCACGGGGAATTTCAGGCCCTGAATCGTGATGATAACGTCTCGTAATAACCCCTTCGGCCTCTTGACAGATCGATCAGCGAACTGAAGGACTGTCCTGCTCTGTCGAAGAGTGCCCAACTCAAAGCGGTCGAGAAGGGCTGCCGGAAGAAGGTTGATCGACGATCCGCTATCTAGTAGAGTACGGTCGAACCTCTGCTCACTAATCTGGCATCTGACATACGGGGCCCCTGAATCTGGCCTCTTGGCTGGCAGACGGTTCTGGATCGCAAAACACATGGCTTTCGTCAGCACATGTATCTCTGAAGTGTGGTTCCTCCTCCTTCTCCTGACTGTAGTCCTCTCTCTCAAAGATCGCTGGAGAAGGGGGATGTGCTGCAAAGCCTCCTGGAGGGTCAGTTGGATGTGGAATCGATCAATCATGCTCTGGCTGAACTCCTCAAGCTCCCTCTTTTTTGGATCATTTTTCTTCCCCTTCCCCATCTGAAGGGCTCTTGGGAAGGGGATCACAGGGTCCTTCTCAGATGAAGGACTAGGAAAAGGCCTAGACGGTTCGATGACCGGATCCACACATACATCATGCACCACAGTGGGACCAGAAGAAACTAAACCTTTTCCTTTATTCACACCAAAGTTCTGAGATACAACACGGTGAGGAAAAACAACATCTCTCTCTATACTAACACCGGTGGCCTCAGTACCACAGTGGGATGGCTGTGCTGCTGCTGCTGGTGGACGTCTCGCGGCATCAGTACCTGATGAGCGCTCCGAATGACTAAGGTAAAGGTACTAAATAGGTCGTTGCGACCTCTATCACTCGGGGTCACTCAATCAAGAAAAATCAGACCACTCGAACAACTAAAATCAATCAAGCACAAAATCAGCGGTCTAGCTATGAGATTAACCTGGTATAGCACCCAGGGTCGAACACAAGGAGCACGGGTTGGCCAGAGGCCTACGAAGTAGTAAAAATAAAATAAAATAAAATACAAGGGTTTTTTAGTGGTTTTTAATAATTTTTATATTTTTTTTTGGATTTTTAATATAATGAGAAAAATAAAAGAAGACAAAGTCAAGCACACTTGAGCAATTTATTTAAAGCACCAAAAATCAAGCAAAAATTCAAGAAAAATTGTTTTTATGTTTTTTAGGTTTTTAAGTATTTTTGGTGAATATTTGGGATTTTTCTAAGGTCTATTTTATTTTCTAAAAATCAAACAGTGCTAAAACGACAAGGTACTGTCCAGCCATGCCCAAAATCCAAAAATAAAATATCTAAGGATCTCAGAGGGACCTGGAGGTAATTTGCCTGTATACTAGAGAAAACAAGGAAAATTTGAGCACCAAAATTATTGTTTTTGGGTTTTTAATTTATTTATTATAATTTTTGTGAGTTTTTAGGTGTTTTTAGATTTTTAGGGTTTTTACGCAATGAAAAATAGCCAAAATTGGCTAGAAAATCAAGAAACAAACAAAGAACAGTAACTAATTTTTTTAGAATTTTTGGGGGTGTTTTTATATTTTTTTGGGAATTTTAAACCTAGCCAGTAGCTAAATTAGATGTTTTTGAATTTTTAAAAATAACAAATAAAATCAAAAATGTCCTCAAAAATTCTCAAAAATCCTACAACATGGCAGGAACCATGTGTCAAATTTTTATCGAATTTGGAGGTGGTTTGATATTTTATTCAAAAATAAAAAGGGGGCGCTGTGCACAGGGACTTAAGTGCAAATACCCGAAGATCTGGGGGTCCAGGTGCAATTTTCCAGCAAGTCACGCGCGTGGCGCGTGCCTGGGGCACTCAGGGACCTTCTGGTAATAAAAACTAGTCCTAGGACCTTTTGGTAACTCGTACCAAAAAGTCCAGGGGCTATGTTGCAAATAACCCACTAAAAGGCGCACATGCGCAAATACAACACTCACAGGGGCATATATGCAATTACCAAAAAAGTTTCTATTCAATCACAAACATCCAGATCTACAAGATAAGTGTTGCAAATAACCCAGACAAAGCACGTGGCGAAGCACGTGACAGACACTCACAGGGGCATAATTGCAAAGATTAACAAGCACGAGGTCCAATGTGCAATTTACCCTACGTAAATAAAACTCCTAAAATATTTACAGGACTGACACGTAAAACAAAAACTAAGAGGGGGCCTGAGGTAATTTACCCCTTTATTATGTCGACGGCTGGATGAGCGCCACGTAGCTGATCTGACGGTGCAGGATGGCTGGCGCTTCTCTTCGTCCGCACGTGAGCCTGATCGACGGCGCAGAGGAGGACACGTGGGTGATCGAACGGCCTCGGGTGCTGGTGGTTCTCTCCTCTGCTCTAACGGTCCAGATCGCCCCTTGAGATGATCAACGGTGTCTGCTCCTCGATGAATGGACGGCCACGATGAAAACTGGAGCGGAGGGCGATCGGACGGTGGTGGAGGACCCTCGAAGAACAGGTGGCTGGCGAGGTTCGCCGGCCTCGTGCGCGTGCTGTAGTCCTCCTCAGCTGCCTCTGAAGATCGGAGCAGGTCCGCACTGGAGTCCCGCAGCTGGTGGTGGTCTCTGATGGCCCAGCCGAGCCCTGGAGGGGCTCCGGCGAGGTCGACGGAGATAAGCTCCTGGCCTGGATGTGAGGGGGCCTCAGATGGCCTCCTCTTGACCTGCAAAGTAACCCAGAAGCTTCGCGGGTCGAGGGCAAAGTGCCTCGACCCGATGAAGCGGCGTGAAGGTGAACTGTGGGTCGGGGCGAGCGAGCTCCGGCGAGCGGAGGATGGAGGAGCTCGAACCCCAGCTCCTGTGCGAGCTGGGTTGAACGAATGGGCGAAGAATGTGCGCGGAGGGATGGCGATGGTGAGCGTAGGTTCCGATGATCGAGAGGATGTGCGATATAGCCGGAATCGACGGAACTCGGCGGAACTAAGATTTGGGGGTAACTCAAAATTAAGCTAAACAAGAAGGCTAGAAGGTTACCTGGGTGGAGTGGAAGACTGTGCTGGAGCTAAGGTAGCTCCTGGTCGTCGCCTCGAAGGTTGTCAAGGCCTGAGGCTCGAGCTCCTGCACGGGGCGGAGCACGGCGGCGCAAAGTCGCCGGATCAGTGGTCCGGCCACCCCCTCCTCGCTGCGACACCGGCACTCGAGAGATGTCACCTCAAGGGATGCAGTGGAGGTCACGGGACGAAGGGTGGAGAGCCAAAGATGACAAATGAATACGGCGGAGCTGGGACTTTATATGGGTGCAGGTCCGGGGAAGAAGGGCTCGGGTCCGGCTCGATGGAGCACGGACCCCTAGGCAAGGTGTCGGGCGAGGTTCCCGGATGCACGGGGAAGGATCGGAGCTCGAAATTTGCGGATTTGGAAGCCGGGTCGTGACGCGAAAAATCGGGGAAGTCGGGTCGGGCGTCACGACCCGTGTGAAGTGGTCCACAGGGGGGTGTTGACCGGGGGGTCAACGTCCCCCGTGGACCAATCAGGAGAGGCCACGTCATAAATGTTTTAAAAAATCAAAATAAAATAGGAAATGGCCGATTTATTAAAAACTCAAAACATGAAATATGTTTGTTTTAATTTTTTCTATTTTTTTGTGAATTTTAATTAATTTTTGGAAATAAAAATAAGTATTTACATAGTATAGCTATACATAGGTATATATACAATATATGGTTTTTAATTTTGATTTGTAATTAGTTATTTTTATACAATTTTATTCCTATTTTATATTTTATTTATTTATAGGATAAAATGAGGAATAAAAAGATATTTTTATTTTATTTTTATTATTTATATACATAGGTGAAATAAATAGATATATACATCTATATACATGGTATATGTACCATATATTTTTGTACTTTTAATTTTTGTTATTTTTATTTGATTTTTGTTTTAATTCTTTTTATTTATTTTATTTACAATATAATATAGAATATTTACAAAAAGTTTAAATAAATAAATTTATTTATAAGGTTAAATAAATATAGAAGGTGGTCTATGTACAAGGTGAAGGGGTATTTTTGAATTTTTGATTTTTTTAAATTTTTATTTTGTTTTTAATAGTTTCTAAATATATACAAGATATACAAGCATATTTTTGGGTGAGGAAAATATAATTTTATTTATTTACAAAAATATTTACACATGAGCCCCTATCTCCCTCTACTTGGCTTTTATGCGGTCAGGCCTATGCTGAGCCCTCCCTTGGGTTAGGTTGCTCAATATTTATTCTAAATATTTCCCTCTTTTTCTTTTTCATCTTTATTCTTTTATTTTTGCACAAAAACATGCTAATTATAGGTATTTACAAACATGCATGCTTTTCTAATTATTCCTATTTACACATATCTACATGCATTTGCATAGGTTTTTGTAGCTAAAATATAAGAATAAAGAGTGATGAATGGGTATTCATCACCCCCTATACTATACTTTGCTAGTCCCTTAGCAAACACTTATTTGAAAAAGAAGTGAAAAAGAAAGAAAAAGAAAAAGAGAATGTACATGGATCAAGGTTGATTATTAAACTTGCCTTCATTAAATTGAGGTATGGAGCTCAATCAGATCTTTGGATTATTGATGTGTCGGAACCTTATTTAGACTTAAGCTTAAAACCTAACAGCCTCTAAGTTCCACTACTCTATAATCAAGACTCCTCAATGCTCCAGATCAGAACAAGTCATCAACCACAAACCCTGAAGACCATGAATCTTTTCTTGTCCTGTGAAAGTGAGGTCTAAGCTCTCCACCTCAGAAATGGCAACTTGACAACCCTCCCCAACAAGGTAACTCTATGACCTCAATCTGGCCACTCTTTCCTCGAGGAGCGGGGTATTCCCTTCTAAGTTCAAGTACAACCGGCTCAAGAAGAGGGGGAAGAAGAGAATGGGTCAAGGCCAGTGTAGCCAAGTACCCTTGGGAGCTTGACCAGTGTAGCCAAGTCTCCCTGCTGCAAGCTACAACAGGTGGATCATGAAACCAAGCTTTGCTTATTGCACTTATGTACATACTCCGGTGGGATTATCATTTTCTCTCAGACCCACCAATTTTTTTGGAGTTCTTTTCTTTTTGCACATTTTTTTTTCGAGTGCATCTATACAACATATACATGTGCAGCATATATACAAGGAGTTTTTCCTCTTGAGCCAGTAGACTATCCCTCTTTTGAAGCTTTTATTGCAACCCACAACTCCCATCGTTAGACCTCATGGCAACCAAACCAAGTTGAGACGCACTTCCTTCACTAAAAGAAGAAGAGAGGTTCCGCCTAGAAGTACTACCCTCATATGCTACCCCAAGTCAAGGAAGACTGCCTCCTCACCACCTCTTCTGTAGAGAGCTCGGTGCATAGTGCGGTTGTCCAAGTAAAGCCATAATCTATATGAGTCATGTGTTGTTGTTAAGTGCTCTACTTAGGCTCATTGAGATGACATGTGATCATAGCCTAGTGGACTCAAAGAATTAAGTCACCATTTACCTGAAAAGCCTTAAACCTAAGCCCTATAAGGTTCCTCTTAGAATTAGGTGGATTAAGATCTTAATCAAGCTCCATTCCTCAATTTGATTCCAGGCTAGTTTAAATGTCAACTATCATCCAAGAAAAACTATATACATATGTACAAAAAGATGCATATTTACACAATATTTTACAATCATGCAAAATTTTTGAAAAATGTTTTGAAATCATGAATGATGATGCATGAAGTGCAAGTTTTGCAAAAAGATATTTACACACATTTACACAAGATTTTTGCAAACTTTTGATTTTTCAAAACATTTTGGAAAAATTTTGTACTATATACATAATTTTGATACAAAAAAATATATTTACACAAGCTTTACACACAAAAGATTTTTGAAATCATTTTTACAAAAATAATTTGTACACTAGCTATGTATGTGCAAATATAAGAAGATTATGTACATGGAAATTTTGAATTTTTGTGGTTTTTAGCCATTTTATTTATTAACACACTCACACAAAGTACGAGTTATGGCTAAAGTATATATGAAATATATACACACCCCCCTATACTTAGCTCGAACGATGTCCTCAGAGTCAAGAGCGATGAAGAAGACATAACTCGTGCTATGTATAGGGAAGTGAACAGGAGGGCTATACAAAAGGAGAAGAATAAAAAGTCAAGAGGGTCTCGGGTCTTCCCCCTATACTTAGGATCAAGTAGTCCTAAGTATAGCAGGCTGTACACGAAGGGAAAACCGAGTGGAGAATGTACAGGGTCTACCCCCCCTATACTTAGGGTGAAATGCCCCTAAGTATAGGCAGCAAAACAGGGGTAGACAGAAACAAAAGAAATACCCGAAATGTCTCACATCCCCCCTAGACTTAGGGTAAAGTGCACCCTAAGTATAGCATAATCACAAGATGAAGAAAGGGATATGGGACTAAAGACTGTGATGATATGGACATCTGGATCTATATACAGCGGAGGATCCGTGAAACTCAGGCGTGAGATGCATTAGATGTGAGTCAAAGACCACATCTCACGCAAAATGAATGGGGGCAATATCAACGACCCGCGGCTCATGATCTAGAAATGGTTTTAGCCGCTGGCCGTTCACTCGGAAGGTACTCTCAGAAGACAACTCAGATATGTCGATGCTACCGTTGTCGTGTACCTTCCGAACCAGATAAGGTCCTTTCCATTTGCTCTGTAGCTTCCCTGGAAATAATCTAAGCCTCGCATCAAACAGCCATACTCTCTGTCCAATCTCAAAATGTTTGTGGCTGATATGAGAATCATGCCACTCCTTGACTTTCTCCTTATAATGTAGGCTGCTTGAGAAAGCTGCATCTCTAAGCTCTTCCAGGGCAGCTAGCTCTGCCCTCCTCTGGTCTCCTATACCATCTGGATCCATAAGTATGTCTGTAACTGCCCAAAGTGACTTGTGCCTCAGCTCAACAGGTAAATGGCATGGCTTGCCATATACGAGGCGAAAGGGAGATGTGCCCAAAGGTGTCTTGAAAGACGTCCTATATGCCCACAAGACCGAGTCCAAAAGCTGTGACCAATCCTTTCGGTCAGGGCGGACGACTTTCTGCAGAATAGTCTTGATCTCCCTGTTCGACACTTCGGCTAGACCATTCGTCTGTGGATGGTACGGTGTAGCAACACGATGATCTATGCCGAACTCGCTAGCAAGTGCCTTTACCTGGTCGTTGATGAAGTGAGATCCCCCATCAGAAATCAGAACTCGTGGAACCCCGAACCGCGTGATGATATGTTTCCTCAAAAATCTGCAAACTGTCCTCGCATCAGCGGCTCGGGCGGGGATAGCCTCCACCCAACGACTCACATAGTCTACGGCCAACAGAATGTACTCAAATCCCTGACTCTTAGGGAATGGACCCATGAAATCGATGCCCCATGCGTCAAAAACCTCACAGAAGTGAATGGGCTGCATCGGCATCATATCACGCTATCCACAAGTGCCCATCCTCTGACAGTCAGTACACCTCTTCACGAACTCATCTGAGTCCTTGAAGAGGGTAGGCCACCACAAGCCGGATTGGAGCACTTTCTGTGCCGTTCTCCTCCCAGAATGATGTCCTCCTGCCTCAAGCTTGTGGCAGTAAGTGAGGACGCTATGGTGTTCCTCCTGAGGAATACACTGACGCCAGACGCTATCCCCTCCTTCGTGGTAAAGGATGGGATCCTCCCAATGGTAGGACTTGGCCTTCGCAAGGAAGGTCTCTAGTCTCTGTCTGGGCCAATCTTGTGGGACTTTCCCAGCAACGAGAAAGTTCACAATATCGGCGTACCATGGGAGTGAGGCGATAGCAAGGATCGCCTCATCTGGGAAGGTATCTCTAATAGGATCAATCTGCTCAGAATCCTCAGGCTGCTCTAATCGGGAGAGATGATCCGCCACCACATTTTTGACTCCAGGCTTATCCTTAATCTCAATGTCGAACTCCTGGAGTAGAAGGATCCATCTAGTCAGTCTGGCCTTGGCATCCTTCTTTGCCATGAGGTACCTGATGGCGGTGTGATCTGTAAACAAAGTCACTCTAGATCCAATGATATATGATCTGAACTTATCCAAGGCAAACACCACGGCTAGCATCTCCTTCTCTGTGACCGTGTAATTCCGCTGGGCGGAATCCAATGTTCGGCTAGCATAGTGTATAGAAAATGGTACTCCATCCCTCCTCTGTCCCAGCACTGCCCCTACGGCAAAATCGGAGGCGTCCGTCATGATCTCAAATGGGAGAGACCAATCAGGCAGCTGGAGGACAGGAGCCTCAATCACACACTGCTGGAGAGTAGCAAACGACGAAAGATACTTGTCATCGACAAGGAACTCGGTGTCTTTCGTCAGGAGGTCAGTCAACGGTCGGGCGATCCTGCTAAAATCCTGAATGAATCTCCTATAAAATCCAACGTGCCCTAGAAATGACCGTAGCTGCCTCCAATTGGACGACGGTGCGAGTTTTCTAATGACATCAACCTTGGCCGGATCAACCTCCATGCCCCTGTTGGAGATGATGTGGCCAAGCACCGTCCCTTGAGTCACCATGAAGTGACTCTTCTCCCAAGATAGCACCAAGTGATACTCAATACATCGCTGAAGTACTCGATCTAGGCAGTCAAGACAAGAATCAAATCCGTCGCCGTAGATCGAGAAATCATCCATGAAGACCTCCAAGCATTCCCCTACCATGTCCGAAAAGATCGACAGCATGCATCTCTGGAAAGTCGCAGGGGCATTGCATAGCCCAAATGGCATGCGTCGAAAAGCGTACGTGCCGAAAGGACAGGTAAAGGTGGTCTTCTCCTGGTCCTCAGGAGCGATGGCCACTTGGTTGTAGCCCGAGTACCCATCCAGGAAGCAATAATGGCTCTTCCCTGCCAGTCTCTCAATGATCTGGTCAATAAAAGGCAGGGGGAAATGGTCCTTCTTGGTGGCTTGGTTGAGTCTCCTGTAGTCAACACAAACCCTCCAAGAGGTGGGTACTCGTGCAGCGATCTCCTCTCCCGACTCACTGATCACAGTCGTGATGCCCGTCTTCTTGGGCACCACATGCAAGGGGCTGACCCACTTGGAGTCGGAAATGGGATAAATAAAACCTGCACCCCACCACTTTGATATTTCCTTCATCACAACCTCTCTCAGGTTGGGGTTCAGACGCCGCTGGAACTCACACGACGGCTTTGCCCCTTCCTCGAGATAGATATGGTGGGAGCACACTGATGGACTAATCCCATGGAGATCTGTACGCTCCATCCGATCGCCTTGCGGTTCTTTTCAAGAACCCCCATCAAACGGGATTCCTGCTCTCCAGTCAACTCGGCGGAGATGATGACTGGGTACATCTCAGGCTCGCCCGCAAGGAATCGATACTTCAGCGAAGTAGGGAGCGGCTTCAGCTCTGGAATGCTGGGTGCCGGCAAATCTGGCTGTGGAAGAAACTGAGTGAAAGCTGCAAGGTCGGCCAAATCTGCCTGGGAAAGTGAAAGCATACTCTCGCAAACTGGATCGGGAGAAGGCGGCTCAACTGCACTGTCTCTGCTCGGCTCTGCATCTACCTCCTCCTCATCAATAGGCTCAGATGGACTCAGGTCTGGCATCTGATCATAGAAATCGGCCCAATCAGACTCTGAATCCGAGGGATCTGTATCAGAAACGGTGGCATCAGTACCACCGGAAAACAAGGTGGCCTCAGCACCACCATCACTAATCATCGTGCTGCGATCAAGGACCGGCTCTGCTGCCTCAATGGTATCCTGAACCAGGTCTGTGCTCTCCAGACTCTCCTCTGCTGTCATCTCTGCATCAGCTGTGTCTGAAAGTGAGAGGGTGGTCTGTGTCTCAAGGTCTGCCCAAGCTGCCTCATCATTTGTGATCACAAAATCACAGTCCTGGTGGATGTCTGGCTCTGCGTCTGTCAGCTGCTCTGAGTCTGTACTCGCATCTGAGCGGGATCTGAATCTGGCTCTATAGTCCTCGACCATCTCTATTTGTATACTCTTGCCCTGGACGCGAAAGTACACCTTCCCGCTATCATGATCAGTCACCGCCTTGGCTGTGGCCAAGAACGGACGACCAAGGATGATGGGGGTATCTGCCACTGACTCAGGGATCTCCATGTCCAACAACTACGAAGTCCACGGGGAATTGCAGGCCCTGAATAGTGACGATAACGTCTCGTAATAACCCCTTCGGCCTCTTGACAGATCGATCAGCGAACTGAAGGACTGTCCTGCTCTGTCGAAGAGTGCCCAACTCAAGCGGTCGAGAAGGGCTGCCGGAAGAAGGTTAATCGACGATCCTCTATCTAGAAGAGTACGGTCGAACCACTGCTCACTAATCTGGCATCTGACATACGGGGCCCCTGAATCTGGCCTCTTGGCAGGCAGTCGGTTCTGGATCGCAAAGCACGTGGCTTTCGTCAGCACATGTATCTCTGAAGTGTGGTTCCTCCTCCTCCTCCTGACTGTAGTCCTCTCTCTCAAAGAACGCTGGAGAAGGGGGATGTGCTGCAAAGCCTCCTGGAGGGTCAGCTGAATGTGGAATCGGTCAATCATGCTCTGGCTGAACTCCTCAAGCTCTCTCTTTTTTGGATCATTTTTCTTCCCCTTCCCCATCTGAAGGGCTCTAGGGGAAGGGGATCACAGGGTCCTTCTCAGATGAAGGACTAGGAAAAGGTCTAGACGGTTCAAGGACCGGATCCACACATACATCATGCACACAGTGGGACCAGAAGAAAGTAAACCTTTTCCTTTATTCATAGCAGAGTTCCGAGATACATGAACACGAGGAAAAACAACATCACTGTCTCTACAAACACCGGTGGCCTCAGTACCACCACGGGGCTGGCTGCTCTGCTGCTATTGCTGGTAGACGTCGTGCGGCATCAGTACCGCTGGCTGGCTCGGCTGAATGGGTGGCATCAGTACCACCTCCTAGATCTGGTGAAGCGGCGGCCTCAGTACCGCCGGTGGGATCAGCATCCTTGGTGGCCTCAGCACCACCGTCATCGTCTGGAGCGGCCTCAGTACCGCTCTCCTCCTCCTCTTGTGGCGCCTCTGGATGAAGCTCAGATGAGGCGCCGCCGCCTGCTGGGGTCCTACCGCTCCTAATGTGTGACAAAATCAGCATCAAATAGATCCGAAGAAGTATCATCAAATGGGTCACTAGGAGTGGCTAACTCGGTATGTACTACCTGCTCAGATTTCCTCTTGAGGCTGTTCGGATTGGGCTCTATCTGGGCTGGTATGGCGACCTTCCCTCTCACCAGGTCCCGCATCTCCTGGTGGAACTCGTCCATCTCCCGTCTGAATGTGGCCTGCTGGTCCGTGAGGAGGCGGGCGATGTCATCCAAGGCGGGGCTCTCGTGGGAGCCCGACGGGTGGCCTCTCTGTGGGTGAGGCTGCTGGAACTGCTGTAGTGGGTAAGAGGGGGTAGGATGGAGGGTGCTGCTGGTATCCCTGGTGAGCCTGCTGCTCACGTCTCCAAGACTGTCCCTGCTGCTGATAGGGACGCGGACCGTAGGATGACTGCTGCTGATACGCTGGGGGCTGCTGTTGCGGCTGGTGCTGGTCTCTCTGATGGGGTACTGCCCTCCCTGTCCTGACGGCTGCTGCTGGGGGCTGGGCACCACCACTCCTCCACCTGAATCCGGGATGGTCTCGTCGGATCCCAGGCTGGGGACGGTCGTACCAAATCCCGTTGACATCCATCAACGGCTCGGCATCGAAGGGGGCTGGCGGGAGTACTGCCAAAGGCTGATCCGGCTGGTAGATCACCATCTGCATCTCTGAAGATGGTGGAGACTGGTAGGTGGGCTGCGGCTGCTGGTACGGCTCCGCCTGTACAAGGTGAACCTGCCTAGGCTGCACTGGGGTGCTGGAGCGCTGGGACGAGCTGCTGCTGCTGCCGGCGTCGCCTCGCGACTGTAGACGGGGCTGAGAAGCCGTCTGTGCCTCCCGGAGACACATGAGCTGTGTCTTCATGTCGCTCAAGACCTGTGCCATCTGCTCCATCTGCGTGATACTCTGGCACTGCTTCTTCTCAATCAGCTCCATGCGGTCCAACTTCTCGCTAATGATACCCATGTCTGCAGCTGACGACTCTGCCTGTGCTGCTGCGGCTGCAGACGAACTGGATGGACCTGCATCTACCCGTGCTATCCGCTGGTACTGCACGGGTCCTGGCTGATGTGGCTGGGTCTTCTGAGGGTAGAGCCGGGTCTGGGACATCACCATGTAATTCCTCTGCCATCTCCTCAAAAATGGCCCAGACCTGGTCGTGGTCCTTGGCGAAGTAGGACCCGCCGCAAGAAGCATTCACCAGGCCCTGTAGCTCTGGTGACAACCCGCTGAAGAAGCTCTAAACTAGGTTCGGCTTCGTGATGTCGTGTGCGGCATCTGTCCAGGAGCTCTCTGAACCTCTCCCAAGCCTCGTGAAACTGCCGTTGGGGAACATGGAGAAGTTGCTGATCAGGGCCCTCGCTGCATTCGTCCGCCCGAGTGGATAGTACTTGTTCAAGTACTCGGT
Organism: Ottelia alismoides; assembly: GCA_037367405.1. Classification (NCBI taxonomy): domain Eukaryota; kingdom Viridiplantae; phylum Streptophyta; class Magnoliopsida; order Alismatales; family Hydrocharitaceae; genus Ottelia; species Ottelia alismoides. The sequence goes on along the minus strand of JAZKJV010008722.1, from coordinate 10,528 downwards.
GCGGAGCCTGCTCCCAGGTGTAGACAAATCTCCCCAAATGTTTCAGCCAGGTGGCTGCTCTATCTGCCAGTGAAAAGGGGAAGGCGATCATCCTGGATCGTGTCCTGGTCCACATGTCTGTCGTGGACAGTGCTGCATATCATCAAAAACTCCTGGGAGGTGGAGGTGGGGCTCCTCTGTAGCAAGTCCATGGAACCGGGGAAGCATCTGCAAGGTGTTCGGGGGGAACTTGAAGTCCCCCCACGATAGCCGGAACCACCACCCAATGGTGCATCAGTGTAGATCCGGGGTTGTGCAACTCCCGCATCGGTCTAGGTGGTCCTGCTCCTCCTGCGGTTGCTGCCGCTGCGGCGGCGGCGGCGGCTGCTACTGCTGCTGCGGCTCGTGCCTGTGCATCTGCATCCGGGATCTCCTCGGGCTCGCTCTGCTGGTCTCTCTCTGCTCTGAGCCTCTCCAACTCTCTCCTCATCTCTATCATGAATGCTCCCTGATCGCAGAGCTGCTGCTGGACTGTATCGAGTGATGCGATCAGGGTGGAGTTGATCGCTCCCTGGTCTAGTACAATGTGCTCTGGTCGACGGGAAGTGATCATCAGAACTGCCTGCTCCGGCCATATCGACGTCTGCAAAATCAAACGAGCCCAACTCAGGTGCTGTCAAATGTATCAGTCTCTCCTCGGGCTCTGTGTCTCTCGGTAGATCAGAAAGGGGATCGAGGGGGAACAGGGTGGAGTCGTACTCGGGCTCGGAGAGCGGGTCTGAGCTCTCGCGAGCCAACCTAGATGATGAGGTAGACGCGCCCGAAAGCGGTGCAACCAGAGGCTGCCTAAGAGACCGTCTACCCATCATCTTGATCTGGCGAGTAGGGCGGATGGGATCTGGAAAAATTATGATCTGAAAACAAACCCCCGGTTCACCAACGCAACGCGAGCTGAAGACCGTGAAAGTTCGGTCAAATTATCTTGTCAATTTTATTTTGGTGAACACTCAAGATATCAGAGCGCTTACGTGACCTGTTGGGATATCCGCTGCTAACCCAACCGACTGGCCCGCACGGAAGAGTCGGTAATCAGTCGGGTTTAGCAACGGGGGGCTCTACCTAGTGTGCGGGTCACTCTCTCGCGCATACAAACCAAGCAATGAGGGGGTTGCTCTCCCCAAGACAAAATTTTTAGGTGAGCGAGTTTTAAGGTCAATAATTTTAGCAGTCCCAATTTTATGGTTTCACTTTTTAGGTATTTTTCAAAGCAAACAAAACGCCTAACGAATTTTTCGATTCTCCTGATTATTAAGTCAAAAACAGGGGGGAGAAGTCGAAAAAGCCGATGCACGAGAAATCAATGATGCATGCAAAGTCAGAAATGCGTACCTGCCTCCAGCTCTCTACATGCAATATGATCCGCGCATAAAATAAAAGGCAGAAATAAAACTAAGCTAAATGATGCAGCGAGAAGCCGAGTCCTAGACGAGCAACTTCTAGCGAAGAACCGTCTAACCGGTCACCGACCTCCAAGCCAAAGGGTCCGGTCTTGGCCCGTCCCTCCCCTGCCCGACAAATCAGGGGTAGGAGTAAGCGCTTTACAGGACGGGCTACGGCACGGAGGCTACGGAGGCTAGCGAGTCGGTTATTTTTATTATTTATTTTAAGCAGGTCCAATTACGGTCTATAGGAACAGATATGTCATTAAGTATGTGGATCCTACTTAATTACGTCACAATCACCAGAAAGTCCTAAATCTAGGGGCTCGAGCAAAAACCGCGCAAAACCGGAAAAGACAGAAAGAAAGAAAAAGAAAGCCGCGTAAAAACCGCGAAAAACCGCGAGGTCCTAATGGGTCCCCCGAGCACACCGATGCTCGGCGAAACAGACCCGCTACGGTCACAAGTCCAAACAGTGTCCAAGTCCTGTCCCTGTATTATTACAATAATAATAATGAAATAAAAATCCTAAACTATCCTCACCCACTCGACTCTCTCTCTCGCTCTCTCCTGCGGCTTCGTAGAGAAGGAAGCCGCCTCCAAGTTCCTCGGCTGCTCAAGCTCCTCGAAAGTCACCTCCGCGGTCCTCGGGCCCTCGCAAGAAGAAGAGAAGAGTGGTCAGACCAGTAAAAATAATCAAATGAAAAGAAAAAGAAATAAAAATACAAGTCAGGGTATATATGCAAAAATGAAAAATAAATAAACACACAATATAAAACAAAAATAAAAATAAAAGAAAATCAAAATAAAACAAAATAAAACGAAAAGAAACTAGATACAAAAGCCGCGAAAAGCCGCGAGCTCCGAAGAGCCGCGAAAAACCGCGAAAACAAAAACGAAAATAAAGACAAAAATACTACTAAGCCCGTGCTCCCCGGCAACGGCGCCATTCTGATGAGCGCTCCGAATGACTAAGGTAAAGGTACTAAATAGGTCGTTGCGACCTCTATCACTCGGGGTCACTCAATCAAGAAAAATCAGACCACTCGAACAACTAAAATCAATCAAGCACAAATCAGCGGTCTAGCTATGAGATTAACCTGGTATAGCACCCAGGGTCGAACACAAGGAGCACGGGTTGGCCAGAGGCCTACGAAGTAGTAAAAATAAAATAAAATAAAATACAAGGGTTTTTTAGTGGTTTTTAATAATTTTTAATATTTTTTTTTGGATTTTTAATATAATGAGAAAAATAAAAGAAGACAAAGTCAAGCACACTTGAGCAATTTATTTAAAGCACCAAAAATCAAGCAAAAATTCAAGAAAAATTGTTTTTATGTTTTTTAGGTTTTTAAGTGTTTTTGGTGAATTTTTGGGATTTTTCTAACGTGTATTTTATTTTCTAAAAATCAAACAGTGCTAAAACGACAAGGTACTGTTTAGCCAGGCCCAAAATCCAAAAATAAAATATCTAAGGATATCAGAGGGACCTGGAGGTAATTTTCCTGTATACTAGAGAAAACAAGGAAATTTGAGCACCAAAATTATTGTTTTGGGTTTTTAATTTATTTATTATAATTTTTATGAGTTTTTAGGTGTTTTTAGATTTTTAGGGTTTTTACGCAATGAAAAATAGCCAAAATTGGTTAGAAAATCAAGAAACAAACAAAGAACAGTAACTAATTTTTTTAGAATTTTTGGGGGTGTTTTTATATTTTTTTGGGAATTCTAAACCTAGCCAGTAGCTAAAATAGATGTTTTTGAATTTTTAAAAATAACAAATAAAATCAAAAATGTCCTCAAAAATTCTCAAAAATCCTACAACATGGCAGGAACCATGTGTCAAATTTTTATCGAATTTGGAGGTGGTTTGATATTTTATTCAAAAATAAAAAGGGGGCACTGTGCATAGGGACTTAAGTGCAAATACCCGAAGATCTGGGTGTCCAGGTGCAATTTTCCAGCAAGTCACGCGCGTGGCACGTGCCTGGGGCACTCAGGGACCTTCTGGTAATAAAAACTAGTCCTAGGACCTTTTGGTAACTCGTACCAAAAAGTCCAGGGGCTATGTTGCAAATAACCCACTAAAAGGCGCACATGCGCAAATACAACACTCACAGGGGCATATATGCAATTACCAAAAAAGTTTCTATTCAATCACAAACATCCAGAACTACAGGATAAGTGTTGCAAATAACCCAGACAAAGCACGTGGCGAAGCACGTGACAGACACTCACAGGGGCATAATTGCAAAGATTAACAAGCACGAGGTCCAATGTGCAATTTACCCTACGTAAATAAAACTCCTAAAATATTTACAGGACTGACACGTAAAACAAAAACTAAGAGGGGGCCTGAGGGTAATTTACCCCTTTATTATGTCGACGGCTGGATGAGCGCCACGTAGCTGATCTGACGTTGTAGGATGGCTGGCGCTTCTCTTCGTCCGCACGTGAGCCTGATCGACGGCGCAGAGGAGGACAACGTGGGGTGATCGAACGGCCTCGGGTGCTGGTGGTTCTCTCCTCTGCTCAACGGTCCAAGAGATGATCGACGGTTTCTGCTCCTCGATGAATGGACGGCCACGATGAAAACTGGAGCGGAGGGCGATCGGACGGTGGTGGAGGACCCTCGAAGAACAGGTGGCCGGCGAGGTTCGCCGGCCTCATGCGCGTGCTGTAGTCCTCCTCAGCTGCCTCTGAAGATCGGAGCAGGTCCGCACTGGAGTCCCGCAGCTGGTGGTGGTCTCCGATGGCCCCAGCCGAGCCCTGGAGGGGCTCCGGCGAGGTCGACGGAGATAAGCTCCTGGCCTGGATGTGAGGGGGCCTCAGATGGCCTCCTCTTGACCTGCAAAGTAACCAGGAAGCTTCGCGGGTCGAGGGCAAGTGCCTCGACCCGATGAAGCGGCGTGAAGGTGAACTGTGGGTCGGGGCGAGCGAGCTCCGGCGAGCGGAGGATGGAGGAGCTCGAACCCCAGCTCCTGTGCGAGCTGGGTTGAACGAATGGGCGAAGAATGTGCGCGGAGGGATGGCGATGTGAGCGTAGGTTCCGATGATCGAGAGGATGTGCGATATAGCCGGAATCGACGGAACTCAGCGGAACTAAGATTTGGGGGGTAACTCAAAATTAAGCTAAACAAGAAGGCTAGAAGGTTACCTGGGTGGAGTGGAAGACTGTGCTGGAGCTAAGGTAGCTCCTGGTCGTCGCCTCGAAGGTTGTCAAGGCCTGAGGCTCGAGCTCCTGCACGGGGCGGAGCACGGCGGCGCAAAGTCGCCGGATCAGTGGTCCGGCCACCCCCTCCTCGCTGCGGACACCGGCACTCGAGAGCTGTCACCTCAAGGGATGCAGTGGAGGTCACGGGACGAAGGGTGGAGAGCCAAAGATGACAAATGAATGCGGCGGAGCTGGGACTTTATATGGGTGCAGGTCCGGGAAGAAGGGCTCGGGTCCGGCTCGATGGAGCACGGACCCCTAGGCAAGGTGTCGGGCGAGGTTCCCGGATGCACGGGGAAGGATCGGAGCTCGAAATTTGCGGATTTGGAAGCCGGTCGTGACGCGAAAATCGGGAAGTCGGGTCGGGCGTCACGACCCGTGTGAAGTGGTCCACAGGGGGGAGTTGACCGGGGGGTCAACGTCCCCCGTGGACCAATCAGGAGAGGCCACGTCATAAATGTTTTAAAAAATCAAAATAAAATAGGAAATGGCCGATTTATTAAAAACTCAAAACATGAAATATGTTTGTTTTAATTTTTTCTATTTTTTTGTGAATTTTAATTAATTTTTGGAAATAAAAATAAGTATTTACATAGTATAGCTATACATAGGTATATATACAATATATGGTTTTAATTTTGATTTTTAATTAGTTATTTTTATACAATTTTATTCCTATTTTATATTTTATTTATTTATAGGATAAAAATGAGGAATAAAAAGATATTTTTATTTTATTTTTATTATTTATATACATAGGTGAAATAAATAGATATATACATCTATATACATGGTATATGTACCATATATTTTTGTACTTTTAATTTTTGTTATTTTTATTTTGATTTTTGTTTTTAATTATTTTTATTTATTTTATTTACAATATAATATAGAATATTTACAAAAAGTTTAGAAAATAAATAAATTTATTTATAAGGTTAAATAAATATAGAAGGTGGTCTATGTACAAGGTGAAGGGGTATTTTGAATTTTTGATTTTTTTAAATTTTTATTTTGTTTTTATTAGTTTCTAAATATATACAAGATATACAAGCATATTTTGGGTGAGGGAAAATATAATTTTATTTATTTACAAAAATATTTACACATGAGCCCCTATCTCCCTCTACTTGGCTTTTATGCGGTCAGGCCCATGCTGAGCCCTCCCTTGGGTTAGGTTGCTCAATATTTATTCTAAATATTTCCCTCTTTTTATTTTTCATCTTTATTCTTTTATTTTTGCACAAAAACATGCTAATTATAGGTATTTACAAACATGCATGCTTTTGCTAATTATTCCTATTTACACATATCTACATGCATTTGCATAGGTTTTTGTAGCTAAAATATAAGAATAAAGAGTGATGAATGGGTATTCATCAGTACCGCGGGCTGGCTCGGCTGAACTGGTGGCGTCAGTACCACCTCCTAGATCCGGTGAAGCGGCGGCCTCAGTACCGCCGGTGGGATCAGCATCCTTGGTGGCTTCAGTGCCACCGTCATCATCTGGAGCGGCCTCAGTACCGCTCTCCTCCTCCTCATGTGGCGCCTCTGAAGTGTCCTCGTGGTGAAGCTCAGATGAGGCGCCGCCGCCTGCTGGGGTCCTACCGCTCCTAAGTGTGACAAAATCAGCATCAAATAGATCCAAAGATGTATCATCAAATGGGTCACTAAGGAGTGGCAAACTCAGTATGTACTACCTGCTCAGATTTCCTCTTGAGGTTGTTCGGGTTCGTCTCAATCTGGGCTGGAATGGCGGCCTTCCCTCTCACCAAGTCCCGCATCTCCCTGGCGGAACTCGTCCATCTCCCGTCGGGATGTGGCCTGCTGGTCCGTGAGGAGGCGGGCGATGTCGTCCAAAGCGGGGCTCTCGTGGGAGCCCGACGGGTAGCCTCACTGTGGGTGAGGCTGCTGGAACTGCTGCTGCTGGTGCTGGTAAGAGGGGTATGAGGAAGGGTGCTACTGCTGAACTGGGTGAGCCTGGTGCTCACGTCTCCACGACTGTCCCTGCTGCTGATAGGGACGTGGACCGAAGGATGACTGATGCTGCTGATAGACTGGGGGCTGCTGCTGCGGCTGGTGGTGATCTCTCTGTTGGGAGTACTGCCCTCCCTGTCCTGACGGCTGCTGCTGGGGCTGGGTACCACCACTCCCCCACCTGAATCCGGATGGTCTCGTCGGATCCCAGGCTGGGGGCGGTCATACCAAATCCCGTTGACATCCATCAACGGCTCAGCATCGTAGGGGGCTGGCGGGAGTACTGCCAGAGGCTGGTCCGGCTGGTAGACCACCATCTGCATCTCTGGAGATGGTGGGGACTAGTAGGTGGGCTGCGGCTGCTGGTACGGCTCCGCCTGTACAAGATGGACCTGTCTAGGCTGCACGTGGGTGCTGGAGCGCTGGGACGAGCTGCTGCTGCTGCCGGCGTCGCCTCGCGACTGAAGACGGGGCTGAGAAGCCGTCTGTGCCTCCTGGAGACACATGAGCTGTGTCTTCATGTCGCTCAGAACCTGTGCCATCTGCTCCATCTGCGTGATACTCTGGCACTGCTTCTTCTCGATCAGCTCCATGCGGTCCAGCTTCTCGCTGATAATGCCCATGTCCGCAGCTAACGACTCTGCCTGTGCTGCTGCAGCTGCGGACGAACTGGATGGACCTGCATCTACCCGTGCTATCCGCTGGTACTGCACGGGTCCTGGCTGATGTGGCTGGGTCTTCTGAGTATACAACCTGGTCTGAGACATCACCATATAGTTCTCAGCCATCTCCTCGAAGATGGCCCAGACCTGGTCGTGGTCCTTGGCGAAGTAGGACCCGCCACAAGAAGCATTCACCAGGCCCCGTAGCTCTGGTGTCAACCCGCTGAAGAAGCTCTGCACAAGGTTCGGCTTCGTGATGTCGTGGTGCGGGCATCTATCCAGGAGCTCTCGGAACCTCTCCCATGCCTCGTGAAACTGCTCGTTGGGGAACATGGAGAAGTTGCTGATCAGGGCCCTCGCTGTATTCGTTCGCCCGAGTGGATAGTACTTGTTCAAGTACTCGGTGCGGAGCTGCTCCCAGGTATAGACAAACCTCCCAAGATGCTTCAGCCAGGTGGCTGCTCTATCTGCCAGTGAAAATGGGAAGGCTATCATCTGGATCGTGTCCTGGTCTACGTGGCGATCGTGGACAGTGCTGCAAATCATCAGAAACTCCTGGAGGTGGAGGTGGGGCTCCTCAGTGGCAAGTCCGTGAAAACGAGGAAGCATCTGCAGGGTGTTCGGGGGGAACTTGAAGTCCCCCACGATAGCAGGTACCACCACCCAATGGTGCATCAGTGTAGATCCGGGGTTGTGCAACTCCCGCATCGGTCTAGGTGGTCCTCCTCCCGCGGTTGCTGCCGCTGCGGCGGCGGCCGGCTGCTGCTGCTGCGGCTCGTGCCTCTGCATCTGGTCCGTCCTCAGGCTCGCTCTGCTCATCTCGCTCTAATCGGAGGCGCTCCAACTCTCTCCTCATCTCAATCATGAATGCTCCCTGATCGCGTAACTGCTGCTGGAACTGTCTCTAATGAGGCGATCAAGGTGGAGTTGATCGGTCCCTGATCCATCACAACGTGCTCTGTACGGGAACGATCCTCAGAACTGCCGGCCATGGCGACGTCTGCAAAACCAAACGAGCCCAACTCAGGTGCTGTCAAATCAATCAGTCTCTCCTCGGGCTCGTGTCTCTCAGGTAGAACAGAAAGGGGGTCGAGGGGGAACAGGGTGGAATCGTACTCGGGCTCGAGAGCGGGTCTGAGCTCTCGCCAGCCAACCTAGATGATGAGGTAGACGCGCCCGAAAGCGGTGCAGCCAGAGGCTGCCTAAGAGACCGTCTACCCATCATCTTGATCTGGCGAGTAGTGCGGATGAGATCTGGAAAAATTATGATCAGAAAACCAACCCCCGGTTCACCAATGCAACGCGAGCTGAAGACCGTGAAAGTTCGGTCAAATTATCTTGTCAATTTTATTTGGTGAACACACAGAATATCAGAGCGCTTACGTGACCTGTTGGGATATCCGATGCTTACCCAACCGATTGGCCCGCACGGAAAAGTCGGTAATCAGTCGGGACTAGCAACGGGGGGCTCTACCTAGGGTGCGGGTCACTCTCTCGTGCATCCAAACCATACAATGAGGGGGTTGCTCTCCCCAAGACAAAGTTTTTAGGGTGAGCGAGTTTTAAGATCAATAATTCTTAGCAGTCCCCAATTTTATGGTTTCACTTTTTTTAATCTTTTCAAAGCAAACAAAAGTCCTAACGAATTTTTCGGTTCTCCTGGTTATTAAGTCCAAAAATAGGGGGGAGAAGACGAAAAAGCCGATGCACGATAAATCAATGATGCATGCTGAGTAAGAAATGCGTACCTTGCCTCCAGCACTCTACATGCAAAATGATCCACGCATAAAAGTAAAGACTGAAAATAAACTAACCTAAATGATGCAGCGGTAAAACCGAGTCCTAAACGAGCAACTTCTAGCGAAGAACCGTCTAACCGGTCACCGACCTCCAAGCCAAAGAGTCCGGTCTTGGCCCGTCCCTCCTCTGTCCGACAAATCGGGGGTAGGAGTAAGCGCTTTACAGGACGGGCTGCGGCACGTAGGCTACGAAGGCAAATGTATCGGTTATTTTTTATTAATGATTTTTAAGTAGGTGCAATTATCGATCTATGGGAATAGATAAGCAGTTAGATGTGTGGATCCTACTAATTACGGCACAATCACCAGAAAAGTCCTAAGTCTAGGGCTCGAGCAAAAACCGCGTAAACACCGGAAAAGGCAGAAAGAAAATAAAATAAAACCGCAAAAAACCGCGCAAGTCCTAAGGGTCCCCCGAGCACACCGGTGCTCGGGCGAAACAGACCCGCTACGGCAAGTCACAAGTGTCCAAGTCCTGTCCCTGTATTATTACAATAATAATAAAGACCTAATCTAACCTCACCCACTCAACTCTCTCCCTCTCGCTCTCTCCTGCGGCTTCGTAGAGAAGGAAGCCGCCTCCGAGTTCCCTCGGTTGCACCGGCTCCTCGAAAGTCGCCTCCACGGTCCTCGGGCCCTCGCAAGAAAAAGAGATGAGTGGTCAGACCAGCAAAAATAATCAGATAATAAGGAAAAGAAATGAAAATAAAGGTGAGGGTATATATGCAAAAATATAAATAAAATAAACAAACAAAAGAAAACAAAACAAAAATAAAAGAAAAAGAAAATAAGGCCAAATAAAACAAAAACAAAAAGAAAATATAGACAAAAGCCGCGAAGAGCCGTGAGCTCTGAAAGAGCCGCGAAGAGCCGCGAGCTCTGATAGAGCCGCGAAAAGCCGCGAAAAATCAAAATGAAAAGAAAAGGAAAACTACTAAGCCGTGCTCCCCGGCAACGGCGCCATTCTGATGGGCACTTGTGGACAGTGTGATATGATGCCGATGCAGCCCATTCACTTCTGTGAGGTTTTTGACGCATGGGGCATCGATTTCATGGGTCCATTCCCTAAGAGTCAGGGATTTGAGTACATTCTGTTGGCCGTAGATTATGTTAGTCGTCGGGTTGAGGCTATCCCCGCCCGAGCCGCTGATGCGAGGACAGTTTGCAGATTTTTGAGGAAACACATCATCACGCGGTTCGGGGTTCCACGAGTTCTGATTTCTGATGGGGGGTCTCATTTCATCAATGACCAGGTGAAGGCCCTTGCTAGCGAGTTCGGTATAGACCATCGTGTTGCTACACCTTACCATCCACAGACGAATGGTCTAGCCGAGGTGTCGAATAGGGAGATCAAGACTATATTGTAGAAAGTCGTCCGCCCTGACCGAAAGGATTGGTCACAGCTTTTGGGACTCGGTCTTGTGGCATATAGGACGTCTTTCAAGACACCATTGAGCA